>JAHREE010000553.1:2434617-2547550 GCA_033628505.1 Tringa tobata
CACACACACACACACACACACACACGCAGATCTCCTATCGGCAGCGGCTGAAGTGCAGCATCTCGCCAGCAAATCGAGGTTTCCTGCTCCTGCCCTGTTTCCAGCGGGGATGGAGAGTCAATGCAGGGAATTGCGTTAAGCGGAGCGGCACGGGGGTGGGAAGGGAAGAAGCGACCCTCTGGCAGAGCCAGGCGGGCGAGAAACTGCAGGTTTCAGAGGGTCCTTTGTTAGAGCGGCTGTTGGGAACCGCTCACAGGCATTCGCAGCTGAAAATAGTAATTTTCATGATTATTCACTTTACTTTCGAGAGAGTTAACTGCTAAATACCTAATCACACCGTGTGCTGCTGCACTCCTAGGCTTTATACATGGGCAGAGACACAGTTCTGAACAGCCTTCTGAAAAAATGCTTTCCACTGGCAACTTATTTACAAAAAAAAAAAAGAAAGCATGCCTCTCATAAGAAATAAAGAGCAGAAAGTCGGAGACGTATCAATATCGATCAACCATCTAAGCTTGAATTTGCACAAGAAAAGGAAAGCGATGACTAACAGGATAAAGCACCTGTTTAATCATCAGCACAACAGGGGATTATTTCAGACACTAACTCAACTTGCGAAAGAAAATCCAGCGGTGCCGGGCACGCTTTTACCCGGAGTATTCTGGATCTAATAAAACACTTTTCCCCTCATTAAACCTAAAGCTGCTTTTAGTGTCATTTAACCTCCGCCTTCTCTCCCTGGGGTTGTGTCCCCGTTGCCCCCTCGCCCTCCGGTGCCGAGCCCGTGTCCCCCCCCCCTCCCCGGCGGCACCGGCGGGACCAGCCCGCAGGGGGGGGTGTTGCACCGGCAGCGGCTCCCGGCCCCGCTCCCGGGGAGGGATGAGTCTCCCGGAGCCAGCCCGGCTGCGGGACCCGGCCAGCAGGGCTCGGACCAGCCGCACAGGTTCCTCACCGGCAGGAAGAACTCTCCCACTGCGCTTTGATTCTTCTTTTCACGGAACGGCAGGGGTTGGAAGGGACCTCTGGAGATCATCTAGTCCAACCCCCTCCCCGCACAAAGCGGGTTGCAGAGGAACGAGTCCAGGTACGTTTGAGTATCTCCAGAGGAGGACACTCCACAACCTCACTGGGCAGCCTGTTCCAGTGTTCTGGCACCTTTAAGTCCAGCCAGAATTTCCTGTGTTCCAGTTTGTGCCTGATGCCTCTTGTCCTGTCACTGGGCACCACTGAAAAGAGTCTGGCCCCATCCTCTTGACACTCGCCCTTTAGATATTGTTCAGCATTGATGAGATCCCCTCTCAGTCTTCTCCAGACTAAACAGACCCAGGTCTCCCAGCCTTTCCTCAGAGAGATGCTCCAGTCCCTTTTGTTTTGACCCTTGTCCAAACCAGGAGGGGAAACTATACCATTAATACCAATTTGCATGTAAAACTACTACTTCCCATTTCACATGAAATACTTGAGAGCCTTAAGTCACACGATAAGTATGAAAGTGATTTTCTTTTGGGACTCTGAATGTCTTCAGGACCTGTCTCTGACCTGGGACAGGTTACTGCCTTTGTTCCACCTGGGCAGAAATGCAGAAGCCCATTCCTGTGCCACTGCAAGGGCCAAGCACTGCACAGAGGGGACAGGCCACCCTTGATGACCACAGGGAGGGTATTTGCTTGCAGACACAAAGTGCATGTCTAGCTGACCCCCTAACCACCAAACCAGCTCACCTTCAATGAGTAGAATAGACACACAAAAAGAAAGCTGTGGTGTTCATCAGGTGAGGAGGCTTGTGGTTTTGACACTGAAGGGCCAAGCTTGACATTTTGAAGTTACCATTGAAGAGTTTCACATTGCAACCCTTGTCTGGTCAAGTGAGAGCACTACCCTGCCAGCCAAGGTTCACATAAGGGAGAAAAACTCCATTTGCTACAGGTAACTGCCCCCTCGGCATCCCTGTCCAGAGAAAAGTTTGAGAGAAGCTCCAAATATCTCACTCAAAACTAAACTCCCCGCAGTCCAAAAAAGCCCTCCAACCAATGAAACATGGTCTTTTCTTCCAGTGTCAGCATCACGTCAAAAATTATGGTACACCACTGGCTTTTGTGGAGTAAAAGGACAGTCACAAAAGTATACAATTAGAGATAAAGGGAAAGCAGAGAACAGAACAGCAAGGAGAAAGAAAACATCACTAAGTAGGCTGCTAGGTAGTAGAAAGGATCCAGCCAGCACAGTAGGCACAGCCAGAAACTGCTGGAATAGTTCTCTATCAATGCAAATTGCTTGGACAATAACACCACAGAGCCTTGAAACACAGAGATGGTGCCGCAAAGAAGCAAATAAAACAGTAGTAAAGAACAAGCTGTAAAAAAAAAAAACCAACAACAATCCAACCCTAAATCAAGTGATCACCAGTTGTTTCTATATAAACTAAATAAAAGGGAAGAAACAAATTTAAGTGTGCAATTCATGTTCAGAATGACAAAAATTGGATAAACTA
Organism: Tringa tobata; assembly: GCA_033628505.1. NCBI lineage: Eukaryota > Metazoa > Chordata > Aves > Charadriiformes > Scolopacidae > Tringa > Tringa tobata. The sequence goes on from JAHREE010000553.1 coordinate 2,437,109, forward strand.
AGTGATTTACTGAGGTCCAAGGAGCTCAGGGAGTGGAAAGCAGAGAAACTTAATACTTCTTCCAAGGAAAGGTATAAACCTAAGAAAAAAAAAATTTGCATCGTAAGCAATGTGAAGAGGAGTAGAAGATAAGATCCTCACCTCTAACTAGGTAAACAGAAAGAGGTTAGAAATAAACAATCCACAAGAATCTAAAAAAAAAGGACCAATTGGAAGAGACAACTTTGTCTTAAACGTCAAATAGCGTAAAGCCAAATGTTGAGTTGATCTAAATCAGGCTAAAACCTTGTAAAGGATCGTCTGAACTCAAGAACACTTTCTTGTGAGAAAGGAAACCAAACAACACAAGAAGATGCAGGATGACTGCAGCCAGGACAGGCTAGACTAAAATTAGGTAGATATTAGCACAAATCCCCCATACCCTGAAGTCAATATTTCAGTTAATGACAACGCTGAGCTGGTAATAATCTAACTGCTGAACAAGCAGCACAGCATCAACTCCAGAGCCACTGGTCTTTCCACAGCATACACAGCCTTTGGTAGACAAAACTATGAAGGAATAAAGTTGTAGAGCTAAATACATAAATAGTTTAAAAGACAACCTGGATATTTAAATGGAAAATTGATAGATCCAACCTTAAGAAAAACCCAACAAACCAAACACAAAACTCCCACAAGTAATTTTGTAAATGAAACAAATATGATGAGGTCACATCTGTCGATGTTTTACCAGAACATCCAGTTGAACAGCACATATGAAAATAGGCAATATTACAGAAAATATGTGCAGCATGGAACTGCCCTAGAAGAGAAAGGCAACAAGACTGGGCTGCCAGCAGAGATCACAAGGACATGAGGTTAACAGTTAGGTACTTTTAGAGTCTTCTTAAAGTTTAATTATTACATTAACATTATTGGTTGGCTTCCAATAGAAAGTTCTGATGATAAATGTCAATAGATATTAGCAACACAAGAAGACTGAAATAGTCTTCCAGACAACGACAACATCTTTGAGGACTGGATGTATAGCGGTGGGATGAAATCCAGCTACTAAAATAAGTTGTATCACTGGAGAAGGGCAATGAGAAAACATGCTGCCAGATCAGGAACATATAATTTAAAATTAAAACAGATATGCCACCAGTATAACTCATTTGCAGCCAAGGGAACCCCTGAAATTTAAACAGGACCATGATACTGGTTCAGTGATGAACCATCAGGCAAGACAAGGACAAGTTGTCCTCAGAAATGCTGACACTAACCAAGAAATAACACATGACTGTACTTGCTTTTATATAATGTGCCCTTTGATCGAGCACAGAGAACTAAAACCCCTGCAAAAAGGTCTTGTTAGATCTCTACTTTTCTGGGCTAATGTCTCCAATACAATATTATTTTGTAAAAATAGAAGTTCTAATCTGACCCCATCCTAGTGTATATTATGACAGTTTATTTTGCTGATGCTAATAACCCAAGCAAGGTCTCAAGCAGCTTAAAAAAGAAACCATTAACTTCAGCTCTGAAATTTACTTGAAGTTTTCTTGAGTTTCACTCGAGACTCCTGACTCTATAAAACTGTTCCCTCACTGGGTCAGATGAGAGAAGAAAATTTAATCCTGAGTTTTACTCATCTGCATATGGTACAGCCTGCTCTGGGAAACAACTAACAGCTCCATCACATTATGACACCAAATGCATTTAACCAAGAAAACCTATAAAAAAAAAAAATCAGCTCATGGGCTTGAATCAATACATATGTTTTCGAAATATTTAACAAACAAGTTAGTCTGCAAATATCCAAGCTTGCTACCAGGCTATAATAAAACCGTGGAGGAACTCCTCCAGCCCTCTATACTGTGTACATCCCTGGTACCTCCAGCAGCCAGGCAGCTCACAGGCAGTAGCCAAGCTGCCTCTGCCCCCTAGAGACAGCACTGTTCCTCTTCCTAAAATTAAGGGGATTACTCCGCAGCTCGTGTGCTGCTTTTAAGGAAAGGAAAGCATCTTCTAGCAGTTCTATACACTTCTTTAGTGGTGCACAAGTCACCAAAACATGACTGCCACTCAACTCTCTGGGTACAGACAGATTCCTAGAGAGGCTAGAAAAACTGTGCTCCATAAACATGGTGTCACACACCCTATCGGAGCATACAGAGATCCTTATCTTTCTTTGAGAAGTTCCTTACACATCAAGATCAGTCTGATTCAATATAGTAAACTATTTTTTTCTCCCCCAGGGCAAGTAGTATGTATATACTTTCAGATACACACACAGTTTGCAGCTTTTCTTACAGAGCTACCTACTATGCAGCATCATCCTTACAAATCAGTCACAGCAGGATTCATGGGTGAAAGTTATAGGTAAAATTCAAAGGGTAGATTAAAGTTTCCACTTCCTTGTATTGTGGACTGCAAATTTTGGTCTAAAACATGATCCATTAATTTTTTGTTGTCACTGGTGGGCACACGAGGGTTAAAGGAAGGAAACTTAACACCTTGTGCTGTTCTCCTGATAAAACTTTGTCTTCGGGAGCAGCTTCAAATAGGGGCTCACCCACATTTACACAAGTACACATGCACAGACATTTCGCCCCCACAGAAAAAAGAAACCCAAACCTCAACTGCTCATCACCTGAAATACCGAGGAGTTAACAGTAAGTCAACTCAGTGAGTATCAAGGAGAAGACCTCTGCCCAGTTGCCTGTACTCTTTAAGTGGTACCCTGTCTGTTTTCCACTCCCACCAACTTATCAGCACATTTGCAGGTAACTATGTGAGCAAATACAGATACCAGCTGCTTTTTTAAAAATCTCATTACTCGATGAAATCATTAATCGATGTCAGACACATTGGCATTGATCTCTTATGCATCATCCTCATTAATAAGTTTCTTCCTTTCTGAAGGTAAAGAACTAATTACCAGCCATCAATTATTCAGAACTACAAGTTCACCTTTATACACTAACACAATGACACTTCCCAGGAAACGCCAAAAAGGCCTGGATCTGGCAGTTTATTTCTACAACGCTCTGTCATGGAAAAGCAAGTAGAGAGGTACAGCAAAGCAGCAACACCAAAACAGTCTGAAAATGTCAAATAGCCAGACTGTTCTTCTCCATTAGCAGTGAATTTTGAACTTAAACTCTTCATCTTCCTATATAATAGAATAAGGGTCAGAGTACTCCGATAAGCACCTTTCTAAAACAAAACATAATTTTTCATGGTTGTAGCTCAATTTATAAATAAAAATAAATGAAACTGCACAGACAGCTGCAATATACAACATTTAGTTTGCCTGTTTGCAGTTTACTATATACACATTGTGCTTCTTTTAACAGGCTGAACAGCCAAAGAGGCAGCAACTGGCTCTTCATGCTGGCTGCTGACTCCAGGTGGACAGAACCCTGTGCTGGGAGAGGGGATATTCCCTTTGGAAAACACCTGAATATCCTCAGTGGAGAAATCTCCTCATATACAGGTTGAGAGAGCAGGGACAGAAAAATCAGCTCCAGCCAAAAGGGAGCCCACATCAGCAGCACAGTTAGGGAGACAGCAAATAAGAACAGGAGCAGATACGCAGCCAGACTTGGAGGGACTAGAGAGGATTTTTCTAAGCACCCAGAACACACGCTGCACAGCTTGCAGGAAACCACCATGGTGTTTGCTGAAAGCAAACTTGAAGGACAAGGCTGACCCTGAAGAAGCAGAATGGGCTGGACAAGACTTACTTAGCCAACCTTTTGTTTTTATTCAATATTTTCCAGATCACTCTGAGCTCGTGATATCTTCGAAAGTTCGCAATACTCAGTGACAGCTGTAACTTATTTTCAAGGTAAAGAACAAAGACAAGGGATGGTGGTGTCATTACTGCCATCTTCTGACTCAGTACTAACTTGAGCATATTTCTCTGCATGGAATATTTTTCCACTAATCCTATTATTTTTAGCTGTTTCCAAAATACTGAAGTCTTCTCTCCACCACTCCACCCCACCCAGTATAGCATTTATCCTTTGTCATTAATCTTCTTCTTTGATCAAAGTAGAAACCCAACCTAGACTTTGTCCTTCAGCTTCATATCCAAATATGGGAGGAAGTCGTCCCTCTAACTGATGTGTGTTCTGCTTGTAAGGGAAAGAATAAACCACACTCAGATATTCAGCTGTTGGAGACCATAAATATCCAGTTGGGCAAACAGAAGAGAAGCCAGCAGAACTATCTCAGAAAACAAACAAAAAGTCCAAAGTACCTGGAAATTCTCTAGAAATTCAACCTGATTTCCATCCCCCCCACCCCATTCCTGTTTCTTTAATTTATCCCTTCCTTTGCTCTTCCACGCCACTTCAATACAAAACATAGAAAGGAAAGAAGGAGGCAGAAGAAAGTGTATCTCATGCAAATCCATGAAAAATAAGGGAACTCACACACTACTTACTGCCCTCTTAGAGTTCACTCTTGCCAGGTCTCATCCCAGCTTACGCAACTTCATGAACAGTCTTGTTACCCCATATAGACTGGAGAGTTAGCGAAAACAAAAGTACCCACAGGGAATGATTTTGGTCTTGGAGCAAACTGATTTGTCCCATGGAAGAGCCTCTCCCACTCCACCAACTGCACGTTGAACCTTGGAGTTTCAGTCTCCTAATGACATCCAAGTTTGGCATGGGGAGACAGGCTGGGTTAAACCAAGCCACCTCATCACATACCTGCCCTGGACACAGAAACCTCAGGCACAGAGAGGTATACAATGCTTAGAGCAGTGGATCCATCAGAAACTACTATAATAAATGGGATTAATAATTAGACAGTGGGGCCTGTCAGAAGGTGACAGGGCAGCATAACCAACACCATCTCCTATGTTCCCAGTTTACTGAGCGTTCACTTTAGCAGTTCTAAATCATGCCCTGCTGCTCCAATAAAGCCAAACAGCTCCTTCTTACAAACCAAGTAATCGATTAGTAAGAATATTATTATGTGCTTTTGCAGACAAAGCTTATTAAGAAGCAAGAGAGGCTCAAGCAGAAATATGAAGCATAATCATATCTGACTTACTGCGTCACAAACTTACAGAGGAAAATCTGTTTAACTTTTGACTATTCATGTAATTGTAATTATTACTCCTCAGTATACAGGTCTATTTTCCAGTTATCTTGATAAAAATTCTGCTGCTGTGGTGTCATTTCCACCTTATCTCTTCTTGATTTTTAGGGCTAGAAGGAAGAATCAACAACTATGGCAAGTTTAACTCTAGCTAGTGTATCTGGAAGTCATCCCCCCGCCCCCAACCAATACATCAAACTCAGTATGACAAATCACAGCCAGTTCTTTCATTGCCTCACTCTGTCTTCCCTCCAAGAAATTGCAGAATTCTAATTGGAAAAGTTAAGATTCCACAAGGCACATTTCACAAATTCCCAACTCAAAAAACAACAACAACAAAAAAAATCAGTTAAGGCCATTTAAGTTAATCAGTGAAGAATGAAGGTCTGCAAAGAGTGCTCTCAACAGCTCCAACTCACCAAATTTACAAAAGCACAGTTTGTCATAACAGAAAAGCAAAAAACCTTCAGCACTTCATGGTTGTGAACATACAGCAGGGTTCTTACTTCCATTTTGCAGATAAAAGCAGTATCTCTGTCACTACGTGGATGTACCACACAAGTGATCAATATAAGGCTGCCTCTAGGAGGAGAAAAAGGCCTAGAACATTAGTGAAAGGGAGAAATTATTTTAAAAATAAAACAGTTATGTTAAAATTTATGATGATGTGCGTTAGCTCACAGAACCATAAATTGTTCACTTATTCTCAGGAGTTGTACCTGAGGGATTTGAGCCCACATAAAGAAAGCAGCTGAGTATTTGCAGGAGGTGTAAGCCTTTCCTCCTGCACAGCACGCTAAACACCAGCCCCAGCAATATGCCAATGAATTGTGACTAAAGAGTCATATCCATTATGCACTCATTCAGGAAAGCATAGCAGCTTACAAAAAACTACACAGAAAACTTGCAAACTCTAGAGCGCCCATTTTTAATGGATTACTCGTGAAGATCATCTAAAAAATCTGGAAAGAAATTTATAAGCTAACATAATAGAAAATATTTTTTGTTAGGAACTTACTACAGCACCACAACTCAGCATAAACTTTAAGTATTTGGAAAACAGAGCATTATTAAAAAAATAAAATGAGAATTTCTGAATCTTCACTCTTCCCCCCTCAAAAAGTATCAATCCCTTCATAAGACATAAGTATTCATCAGGGTTCACTAAGGCCATATTTTCCTCTCAGTGCTACAGCACTGTGTCATTAGCAGTCGTTAGTAGAAGAGGCAGGAGCACAGTATCACACAGCAGAGCTTTATTAGCTTTGGAAACAGAGGAACAATTTCTCCCTCATGCCAATATGGTGCTAGAGATAGCCAATAGGTCCTGTAGGAAACTCAAAACCCCCACCCCCCCTTTCTTAATTAATTCAATTTTACCTCCTCCTTCAAACATCCTGCCCCTTGGCACAGTCAATCTAAAGCTGTTTAGATGAATGCAACCAACCATCATAGATGAACGCTCAAGGACAGCACAAGGACACAAGCCCTCACCTCCCTATATTTTCTACATTACGGTTCTTGACCTCCCTTATCTGACAGCCTAAACCCCTCCACAACAACCAAATTTACCAAAACATCCTGTCCTTGCCATTTCAGTGGCCAACTTGCTTTGGCAGCTGGGACCAAAACAGACCCCAGGCCTAAAGGATGCAGCCAAGGACTGCTCACATTTCCTTTTTACCCCCCCTTATAGTCCTTCTGCAGGCTGTAATCTGGGTTTCCCAAAGCCACCGCCATCAACAGACGCAATATATCCTACAGTGAGAACTTGCCTTTCTGTGCAAGTCTGCAGCTCCTGTTGAATTCCTGTAGTTATTCTAAATGTGGCTTTTAAAAATAAAGCTAAATAGCTGTGCACAGCCAGCCCAAGTCAAAGAGAGTGCCCTCCCATGGCAGAACAGCAAATAGGGCCTAGCACCAGATATTGCGCACCCAGCCTAATAAAAGGTTTTTATATTTTGAGGCTGGACTGTGTAAAACTGTTAAGAGCACTGCCCATTTCAGATAAGTGTCACATGAATAAATTTGGCTTTGCAGCTTCCTAAATAATCAAATAAAGTGTCTTTGCCTTGGTAAGTGTTTGTAAAGCAATCAAGAACTGACAGGGTAACTAAATGTTTCTCTAATGGTAATTATGATTCTTTGAAAAAACACTCCTCTAACACTAATTTATTTTCTACTTGAAAGCCAATCTTGCTAGTTATTAGATATTTTCCTTGCTATCTCTATCAGTAAATTATTAAACAGCTGACCAGGCTTTGTTTTAAAATGATTCTCTTATGAAGCTCCCTGATATATTTACCATGAATACTGAATGATTTTGAGGCCTCTAAGGACCCATGAATGATTTCTATTTACTACCTTTAGCAAAAAGCCTGTGTAATTAGCAGCAGGAATTTCACTTGAATCACAGCTACTGGTGATATTTCTAGCTCACTTACATAGGGTCTCTTAAGAAAAAAAAGAACACCAAAAAAACCCCACAACAAACCAGCCAGTAACACAAAAGCTCCAAGCTTTTGATGGGAGAAAACATTTGAGCCCATGAAGTTACTAAGTGGCTGTGCAGTCAAAGAGATATGTGAAGAATCAGTCCCCTACTGGGAGCATGGCAAGGATCTCTGTACCCAAAAGCATCAGCTTTACCACCTAATAAAAAAAAGAGAGTTTTACAGAGTTCTCTATAAAAGCATCTAACCTCATTTTCAGCCCTCCTGCTACGAGATTGTATGGCTATCATACTCCCACTCTTAAACTAAGAACACAAATTCTTCTGGTTATGTACATGACATATAGGTATACTTACATTTTTTTTAAGCTTCTTTTTCAGCTAACATCCTCTTATCCACATTCAAGCACCTACCCTTATAATAACCCTGCCAAACAGACTAGCATCGTTATCTCCATTTTACAGATGGAAAACAGACAGAGAGGTCAAGTTCTCCCAACACACTAAAGAGGTACATTGTGGAACTAGGATTAAAACCTGTAATTATTACTGTGTTATTACAGTGTTATCAGTATCCTTACGGCCCACAGCAGTCAAATAAAAACCAAGGATTGAAAACATAGCAGACAACCACAATTTCTTTCCAAAGCCCAGCTTTCAGGAAAGATATTTAGAAATGTTTCAATTATTTGTTTAAACCAGCCACAGGTAGACTTCTTTCCACATGCTTGACTCATTTGTTAGAGCAATGGACGCATGCAGCAGTCCCACAGAGCACTGAAAGCAGCTCGTTGCAAGGATTTGGTACTTGGTGTTTCTTCTTCTGCTGTTGGTTGGCTTCAACCCACTCAGACCACCCAGTGCCTACAGCTGGCAGTTAGGCTGGAATGCCAAAATTTGGTTTATATTAACACCAAGCAATAGTTTCATTAAAAAAATAGTATTTCTTTCAGGTATATCTGCTAAAATAGACATGCCCCATTTAAATGTCTCATGAAACAGGAAATCCTCAATCACATTTAGAAACTAGTGTTTGCAGAAATATTTGAACATTCATCCAGTGTTTGGTGCAACATTTTATTTCTGTAAGTAACTGTAGATGACGCTGTAATTGAAACCATGAAGAGTTATGTGCCCAGAAGCTAACAGGAGCATTGCCATTGATTTTGGTGAATACAAGACTGAATTCAAATTGGATATCTAAATAGAAACCAGGATCCTCAGCTGAGATTTCATCTCACCTTTGATTTAAGAGGAACAAGCCTACCACCAACCCACTAGCTAGTCACCATACCTAAGAAGTGAAAACAAGACAGACTGCTGTACTAAAATCAAGGTCCCCCAAAAAAGCCACTGAAACAAACCAACAAAAAAAACAGCCACAAAAAAAAACCAACACAAAAACAAGCCACCAACAAAAAACTCCCACACACCTCATCCCAACAAAATCCACCCTGACATGCATTAAGGCTTGGCTTGGGCTTGGGATTTTGGGGGTTTATTTTTTGTTTTTGTTTTTTATTAAGTCAAACTACCACAAATCAAATTCATACCTGTATTAACACAGCCCAATTCTGCTTCACAAAGAAAAAAAATGGGGGCCCAGAAATTCTGAAGCTGAACATTCTAGTTCAATACTCAATATTTTGGTGTCTGCTGTAATTGCTTTCTGCTGGAGCCAGAAATAAACCTGTTAAGTCTACAGTAAAAGCAATACCTTGACGAGTGAAATTGTAAAAGCACAACTTCTGAAATCTATATAATCAGAGAAATCTCACATGGGAACATTTTGCTAACTAATTGTAATACACATCCGAGTGGCTTCTAGATAGGAAGTGTTTCAGCCAGCTCTTACTGCTTTGGCCAGCAGAAACGGATTTCCTCTTTTTCAGCCCACTTAACAGACCTGCTACTGGGGAAAGAAAAAAAAAAGGCCAAAGAAAATGCAGGTTATATAGTCCAATACTTTCACCTACATGGCATCCCCCCCATTACATTATCCCAAAGGCTTCCCAGAGTACTAGTTATTAATATTCAAACTTTCTCTTACATGACAGGTAAACCAGTTTTAGCCTTAAGGCTCAGCAAGCTAAAGATTAAATTTCACTGTCCAAGTCATATGGTAACAGCAATGGAACAGCTCGTAGAAGGCAGAAGTCTTAAGTTCTGCTTCCCTCTGAGATAGACAAGATTTCCTCTGAACTTGAGGGCACAACCACAGCACAAAGATTATAAGAATCCAGTTCACTCAGTCATAACATCAGATTAAGTACTCTCAGTGATCACAAGCTGGTACAACTTCAGCTCTTTGCAATATCTAGTATTTTTTCCCCCCAAATCCCAAATAAACATACCCCTATGAATGAGAAGCACGTAACACCAAGCCTAGAGCATGATCCGCTTCCACCCTGCACAGGTTTTGTGCACCTTGCGGTTAGGTGACACACAATTGACTATTCAACACTAAAAAGCAACAATTTGCAAAAGTGGATTGTTACAATTTTGAAAGTGATACCAGAATCAGTTTCTTATGGAAAGTCAACAGCACTTAAGCATATATTCATGACATTTAGAAAAATAAGAGATTAGGCTGGGAGTTTAGAGACACACAAAGGTAGCATTAAGCTTCCAATAAATCCCATGAAAGTAAAAATGAATTCCCTCAGGTGACGTTAAAAAGATATTTCTTAAAAGTTGATTTACTGTAAAATAATATTTTATACACTATCCACCATCAGAATTTAATGGCTATGTAAGACTTGGTTATCACATACAATAGGTCAATTGCACATAGCGCTGTTCTGACGCCCAATTTTCTTTCATTCCCATATGAGCATTTATCATTACCACCTCTGATACAGTTAGCATGGAGCCAACACCCCTCTCAGCAAGAAATGGGAAACTGGAGACTAAACATTCATCCTGCTTCAGCTAAAAAAAAATAAATGAAGGGAGCAGTTCAAAATTAAAAAACCCCATAACATTTACAGATTAATAGAGGGTGGTCAATATACACGGGAGAATATAAAGTTTGGAATAACTGATAGACAAATCAAAAGACACTAGGGAAAATCCATTGCAGAAGAGCTGAGTATGATGAAGAGTTGTTGTTCTAAAGTGTAATGAGATTTTTATCATTGGCACAGGCCTATTACGGCATAAGAAGGGTAAAATTATCAGTAATGGCAGAAAAGTTTAATAAATATTTCTGGTTTACATTTTGAAAGAAGCAGGAGGATATACTTGTATCACTTGAGAAAGATGAAGTACTTCATACTGCAACTGCAATCAAGAGCAACTCAGAAAGGATAACAACAGGAACTCCCTGAAAACACCCTGGGACATGTTTGACATGCTGGTACTAATTTTAATACATCTCTGAAGAGCGATAACATCATACCAATATCCAAGGCAAATGAAATGACTCAGCTTCACAAAAGCTGGTTAGCTCTGGGCTACGTCTTTGGCAAAAAGGAAAAACAAGCCCAACAATTTAACTGAGCTATGGAACAGGGATTTATAAGAAGGTTGGGTTGATTCCCATTTGGAAAATTGACCTTGACAGATGTGAGATATCTTAAGAATTTTAAGGCATTTGATTTAGTCATGCACATCATTCTCTAATACCAATTTCTTAATTAATATTGTAAGCTATAAGGAAAATACAACCCTTGGAATAAGCAGTAGGAAGCTGATTGCTCCAAAACAGTGGTCATCATCCAGGAGCTGTAATCAGACAGTTTAGTCTTGAGGTCTCCAACAAGGGAGAATAAGTACATCAGGTAGCATCACGTTTATCGACCATCGGGGGTAAGCCTAAACACATTGACTACAAGTGTCTGGAGAACTATTAGATGAAGATCAGGAAGGCCAGTCATGTCCAGCAGACTGGAGGGCTTTGACTTTTACACATCCACTCCCATAAAAAAATATTTTAGTGCAAATTCATGCTAAGTGCTCTTTCTAGAAAGGGCGTGAGTACTTGTGGAATGGGAAGTGCCAGTAAGGAAGAATCAAGAGAAATTAATAGGTCATACTGATCAGTAAAAAAACCTACTAATAAAGTGTTTATTACCTGAGCAATTTTAAAGATATAAAGCTTTCCAGGATGTATGAAACACAAGAACAGCAGTTATTCCCACCACTACATATGGCAGAACAGAGACTGTTAAAACTCATGTTCATATTCAGAGATGACACTGGAGGAAAAAAAGAATCCAGACGCTATTTGTTTTAAGGCCAGAGGAGAAAGTGTCTCATGATGGACAGTAAGAGACAGATCTGTTTATTTTATCAAAAAGATTGAAAGGGACTTGATTATAGGTGTGTCCTTGGGGATAAGATACCAGCTACTAAAGAGCTTCTTAATGTAATAGAGAACAACATGACAAGAAGCAATGTCTGCAAGGCCAAGTCGGACAAGTTTAAAAAACTTGGCAAGTTTTTTCCTCCTGCCCAATGACCATGGGGAAAAAAACCACCAAACATTATTTCTCCCCTACCACCATCATCCTTAATAAAAAAATTATACCTTGTGAAGCAGTGTAAATGGTCATTAGGGATGCTGAAGTTAGTAGCTGAAGACCAAATTGACATGGCTTAACTCTTAAATATGGCCCATTGCTGACTTTTTATAAAGATACCCATTGCTGTTTCAATCTTAAGTCTACCGAAACTGCCACAAAAATGACAGTGTGGTATCACTTTGGCGAACAAAACTGGCTTCAAGATAAGCTTTCTATTAAGAAGCTAAAACCATACACAGCATAATTCACAAAGATCCTATTATTCTACTCTCTGCCTGCAGTTTGTAAACACACAGCACTTTGTCTTACTTTGCCCAGCATGCAGTGCTTTTTAGGAAGCAAAACAAGAAGGAGCCTATGACACATTTCTACACCTTCATGAAGACATATTTTATACAGCTAATACCAACCCAGTGGGAAGACTCAATAGAAATGACAAATAATAAAGAGCAATCAGAACATAAAAGCTCACTCCTCAACTTCAAAGTTCACCTGTGCTCGCTGCAAAGTGCCTGCAGAGCTCTCCTTTCTCCTGCCCCATCTCCCCAAAGTCCCAGCCAAATCCATTTTCTGTAAGCTGAGGATCTGTCCCAAAAGCTTCAACTAAGCAGAGATACCAGATGTTTAGCTCATTTACACACACCATATCTTCCAAATGGATCTTTGTTTTAAATGGTATTTTGACTCTTTCATAGCATTTTTCATCTGAAAGGCTCAAGGTAAATTGCAAGCACTGATCAAGCACATCCAGACATATCCATGCACGTACCTTCATACTCCAAACTCCCTCTCTGTTCAAAACAGGACTGAGGAAGAGGATGGCAATTTTAGGAATATATTTGAGTAGACTGCAAGGCACTCTTACCAGAATTTTGTCTTGATCCCTCCTCCCTCTCAGCCTCTAATTGTGATGTTGCACAAGCCAAGTTCCGGGCACAAGCAAATCATTAATATCAATGGCAAGGTCCTACAGGCTGCACTGCTGAAGAAATAGTTTACAGCAGGCCGGTACTGACCAGCAAGACTTTTCTAATTCCTAAAGATGCTCTAACCACAGAGTGGGAACACCTAAGCCTGTACCGGTAAGGCACATACTTTCACTGGAGCTGGAATCCACCAGTGATGAACAGAAGCTACAGGATATCACCTATAGAGGTTTCCAGTTGGTGGTTGTAGAGCTCTCTAGATCCAAATAGTATTACTAATGCCTCTCTAGGACACAACTTAGCATGCCTGTTATCACAAGCACTGCTACTGCAAGGGTTTCCAGAATATACAAGTCAAAATAAATGTCAAATTAGTGACAAATAGTGGAAGTTCTCCCTGGGGCATCTCAGACACTTACAGACTTGTGCATGACATTTAAATTGATAGTCAAGAGGTGGGGAGGGAGGTACTTCTGAACTCTTTTTAGTCCCTCATAAAACCACTCTCTTCATAGCTACTCACCTCACCTCATCAGGGTTACAAGTAGTTCTGCTTGCCATTACCTATTTAAGATTCTCAAATTAAGACTAATTGGCTTAGACTATGAGCAAACCTGTATCTTAGTCAGTACATGACCGAGATCAGTTCCTCTGAAAGTTTGTGTTTCAGACACACTTCTCACTCCTTGCACGCAGAGCAAAGCTGCTCTTTGAATAAAAGCACCATCTTCAAGCCTTTTTGTACCTCCAGCTGTACCTGAGGTAAGCAAGTAAGAGGGACACTTTTTTAGAACACCTTATCTTGTCCTGAAACTTGGAAGATGCTCTGTAGGCTATTGAATTAGATAAGGATAAGATGGGCAATTATTCTTCAATACGCCACGAACACCCTAACTTTTGCTGACTCCCTGAACTTCCACTCAAGATGAAGCTGATCTGACACATTGCAGTGATGGATTCATGCAGTCCTTCTCGACAAGGGCAATGAAAATCTGGAAGGTCCTTATTTCTCAGATCAAGTTGTTCCTTCTGGTATGCCCAGTAACAGGTACTGCATACAAGAATTTTCTTCTCCCAGGTCACCCCCATGCTACAAAAGCAGCACAAGATGTGTGCTTTTGAGGGGTGCAGCAAAAAAATGGGAATGCTGAAGTGAGTATAAGGAGCAGAGAGACAAAACTGCCGGTAGAATCGGGATGAGATCCTGAGGGTACCCAGAGAGCTGCTGTGTATCATCAGCTGACGAACTGGATTGCTGCTGCATTTTTAATTAGTTTCTTCTCCATATAAAAAGCAGCAAGATAAGCCACCAGTTAAACTGGCAGAGCTTATAAGAGGAAAAGTAGATTTAAATGTAAATTATAAGGACAATGAAAATATATAGTGCATGCTATGGTATCATCCTGCATCCTTATAAAAAACCCATCTAAATAAGTATCAAGAACTTTGAAGAGATAGTACTTGATACAATCCATAAACAGCTGTTAAGTTAGTTGTATTTACAGTCTGTGAAGAAAGCAGTTAATATTTCCAGGCTCTTATCCAGCATAAACTACACTGCCCTATACATTATTTTCACCTGAAAACATCTATAATCTCATTCCTTACCAATGAGGGTAGTATTGAAGAAAATGATCAAGCAGTTAATTCATTATTTCAAGAGCACTGAATTCCTTGAAACAGATAAACTAAATAAATTTAAGGATTTTTGAAAAGTTATAGGGAAATAAGGCTTGATTTGAAAAAAAAAATCATTGGGAAGTGTTGATATTTTAAGAGATTATATTTAGTAATGCAAAAAAATTAAAAAGGAAAACTGAAGGCAACAAAGAAGGAAAGCACGCAGCTCACTGTCACTTATGCTTCAGAGTCCCTTTTATCCAAGACACACATACTCACAGCCAAGCAGCTGTTTGCCGTGGAATAGGAACGCAGGCATCCCCCGCACATTTGATGGACAGGCATATACAGGCATCAACTGCAGGACAGCTATTCTACTTTATACTATACAACATAATTATGCAACTAATGAAGTTGGTATACCAAGCGATACATGGAAACTGTGACTCAATTCAGATATCTCGCTATACAAGCATATATTCAATGTGTCTATCCGTATACATTAAATTTATAGAACAAAGAAATTTGTAGCCAGCTTCTTGGTATGCAAGATATTATGTCCACAATGCTGTTGGTTCATATGTACTAATAGGGAATACAGGCACAGCAACTATGCAAGCTGTCCATTGGCTTCAGGCTAAATTACACTTGCAATGGCATTTGCAATATTAAAGCACTAAAGGGATACTTACATCTTCTGCTTTAATTTTTGCCTTGCCTGACTTCAGAAGATGCAAGGGAGAATAATCCACCAGCACAGTACAGCCTGCATTAGTCAGGGTCTGAGCAATTAGCATCCTTAATAAAAACTGCTTGAGGATAAGGTATATTTGGAGGCAAAAAAATTTTAAATTATCTAATTTTGATATGCTTGGGATCTAAAGCAAAGCCTCCTGCTGTCTTCAAAGCATCACTGAATGTCAGTAAGAGGAGAAAAGTATCACTGTGTCTCTTGTTACAACATTCATTTATTACCATCTATTCACTCATAAATGTCAATGCTATTTCACCCTCCCATTTCTCCTCCCTCCCTTTACCAACCCCCACCAAAAAAAAAAAAAATGCGGCTTTCCCTAATGAACCTGACTGTATGATTTTTCTGCTGCTGGAGACTTAAATAAGGCAGAGCCCTGTAGAGCCCTGCAGTGCAATAGAAAAGTCTATGCAACTATGTATGCATATATAATATAAAACAGAGCATGTGTAATAAAAAAGTCTTTATGGGTGTTAGATTTGTCCCTATTAGGATATAAAAGCAAAAAATTGCATTGTATTTCTAACAGATAGCACCACTTACACCTGGTAATGTAAATCACACTACCATGGAATGACATTACAGAACTGCACAGCGTCTCTCGCTTTACACAACTGTCAATAGCTACAATGCCGGGAGTCCAGCAATAGATGAGTACGTAATGTATTCCGAGCTACTGGGCTTGGAAAATTTACTGAATCTATTCCAGCTATTGAATTGTCATCAAGAGCTCTGTCAGACTGATGACATTCATCAGATCAGCTTGATCTAGCAAATTTATACATTATCCTTTCCCTTTTCTTCTGCTAGCAAAAGAACATTGCTTGGGATGGAGACCATACACGCGCACAGATGGGCAATACTTACTCCTGAACTCCTCTCTTGATGATCCTCTAAATCCTACCCAACATCTCAGGATCAAAAGCAAGGAAAACAACAGTAAAAGGAAAGCAATAGAGATTTGAGCACATCCCAGTGAGGTATCCCCAAATGCTGGTCTTGGACAAGAATCCTGGTTTCTAGGAAGAGAAGGAATGAGAACTGTGCTACATCACAATGGGGCCAAGATCATGCCTTACACATCCCTCCTGATGTTTGGCCAGGCTTATTATGAGAAAAGACCTGTTAATTAATAATGCTATTTTGAAGCTATGATAAATAACACTATAAGAGAAAACCATTTTTAAGCATGCGAGAAGTCAAGTAACTTACCCATTGGCAAAGGGAAAGCAAATAAAGAATTTAAAAGAAAGAAAAACCTAAAGGTTCTGGCTCATGACCCCTGTGGATAGCACAGTACCATCCACACCCCTGTAACACAACGAAGCAGCACCTATTCTCAAAACTACGGAGCAATGAAATATTCGTTGTTGTTGAAGTCACAAGGGCCCCACTGAATGATTAAGGGCTTCTCTGTGCCAAGTGCCACTTCTTCCCCCAAAATGCTGCCAAGTTACTGCAAGAACAAGTCAATGAAAAGCAAACGTGGGGGCCAGCGGGAGAGGATCACAGCAAGGTGATAAAGATCTTTGCCCAGCTCATCTTTCATTCTCCCCATACATCAGAAAACTATGCCAATGAAGTAGTAGCTGTATTTCAGCACCCAAGCGGTTCTTTAGCAGAATAATGTGCTTGCAAAATAGTTTACATATGTAAAATTTTGTATCTGCCATTTACACACAAACAATATCTTGTTTTTCAGTGCAAATAAACAACTGTGTATTTTTTATGCATACACAATGACTGGCTTACCTGGGCTGTAGGAGTCTGTAAACACCAAGCCTTGCTCCACTGCATACAACTAGCTCTTGAGATACTGAGAGAGAAGACATCAGCACGCTGCTCAGACCTCTGGGAGGTAGCACCTATGTGCACACTCAGTCTGGCTCAGGCTCTAAGGATTTTCCACAGAACACAAATCCCAAGCAAGGGAAGTTTTTAAACATTTTTGATAATTGCATACATGGCAGGAGAAGATACGAAAGGAGCATGAAAGCTGACTGCATTTATCTGAAAGGATGAAACAGTTTGAAATGTTTCCAATTACGGAAGTTCTACTTTAAGAACTTTGTCATTTCAATTTTTCTTGTACACTTTCTGGTGCTCTACATTTCTGTGAATTCTTATCTCTTCAGCCCAATGCCACAGGCTACAGGTCTGGAACATAGCCCAGTTCTCATTTTAGTCATAGCAGAAAGGGGGGGGGCGTGTGTAGAAAAATTTCATGTCAGAGCAGAGCTAAGTACTGCCACTTCCATCCCCATAAGACTCTGCAGGATCTTCTGGTTCACTAAGCAAATGTGAATCTGAGGGGCATCTTCTAGTGCTGCTGCCACTTCTTTCTCCATCATCACTGCTATTTAATTTGTCTGAGGAACCCCAGCTGAGGAACAGGATAGCAGCACAGCAAGTTGCTGGCTGCCAACCAGAGAAAAGCAGCCCTGCACCTGACAAAAGCCCAGGGTTCATCTCTTGTTCCTCCAGAATAACCCATTTCTGGCTGGCTGACAGAAACAAGTGAGAACCTTCCATCACCAAAAACACATCCCTTCATAGGATGCTGGAAGTGACTCAAACACCAAATTGGCTGCAGTCACATTACCTATTTGGTCAAATGGTCTAGTTTTTAAACAGCTAGCTGTGGTGGAACTACAAGTTCAAGTCTCAACAGGATCTGTTTGGCACCATTACTTTTTAAGGCAAAAATAACAAAATGTCATATCATTTTATGGTCTAAAGTGTGCAACAGAACTCCTCTGGGATCTTCAAATGACACCCTCCACCCCGAAATTTGGCTTCCTGGCTAGAGTACTGGGTTGTACTGGTCATACACAGTCTCCCTTGCAGCTATCAAACTGCTGTTGTCTCTGCTACCGGCTCTCTGATATACGCAGTAAGGATAAGAATTTCTTCAATACTTGATAAAGTTCTTGAGATCCAAGTGCTATTTTTTTCTTGTAAAGACATTTTGTAAACTTGGTGTCTATAGCCAAAGTTTTTCATCCTTTACACAGTTTGCTACTTGCTGATTGCCACACTTAACTCACATGGGTCACCTCATCTCAGTGGTGTCCTCTGCAAGGAGCTACAGCACTAACTTGAAATCAAAGCAGATGTAGAACAAAATACTGAGGGGAAGGAAGCAAAGAACTGAACAAAGTAAGAGTCCTTATAATGCCACAAAATTACTGTCTCACTCTTCAGTCTCTGTCTCCTTTTATATCTATGTTCCTAGGGACAGTGGAGGAAAAGAAAATAATTGAGTAAGTGTCCTTCATAGGATGCTAGCAGCACAACAGAAAGCCATGCTTTTAATGGCTTCATTAACCCCACGTGCAGGCCAGCTATTTCAAACCCATCCAATTTGTACTGGCACTATGCAATTAGAAGTCAGGTTCGCTTCTGGTGTAAGAGCTCAGATTTAGGTTACAGACTAATTTGTACCTTTCTACAGTAGAGCTTCTGGAAGCCACCGCAAGAACTTGTATAACCAAGGAGAGGATCCATGCTCATGCAGGTGAGGGACTCTCCTTTCAGTTGATGCAAAGCTAACCATTTTTCTAAGCAGCAACAGCACTTCAGATTTTCCTTGACATTTCATTTTGCTGTTATATGCAGACAATGCCACCTCTCTATGGCTACAGAGAAAACGTATACAGTACATCAGAGTCTATTCTATGCATGGCACTTTAGCACTGTAGCAATCATTACACTTAAGGGCATGCTATCAACCAACTTAATACCCCACATGTTATTCATCCTTCGCTTCTCACAACCAGTCCAGTGCAAGACCACATACAGTGTTTACTGCCTAATGGGTCCCTCTGGGATGCTTAACGGATTTCTCCACAGCACCAAGTTTTTATCTCATCAACACAGCCCTTCTTTCCCCCAGTTCATGCTACGCTATGACCACCAGCTTCCTCTTCTCCTCGGAAGTGCCTTCCTCCTCCCTAATTGGAGGCCTCTGTTTAATGTTTGCACAGTTTTCTGCCACTTTGTCCAATTTGCTCGCTTGCAAAGGAACACTTTTGCCCTACCCTCCACGAGCATCATTCCCTCAGCAGCCTGACACAAAGTCTATTGCATGATGTATAGGCCTTCAGCTCTGCTCCTCTCCTTATATGCTTTAATAATTCTACATTAGGTAGAAGTGACAATATAATTCTTGGTCTGATTTTACCATTACTGTATTGAAAGTAAGTAAAGGTTTTTTTAAAGCTTGACCAGTGTTTCAAAGCCCAGATGCAATACTTGCTCTTAATAGCAGCTCTACAATCTAGTTTATGGCTAGCTGGCATTGCACTAAATTAAATAAAATCAGAATATGAAATCAGGCAATCAGGTGTTTGCATGTCAGGAAGTTTTGTGTTGGTTTTTTTTGTTTGCTTTGATGATGGTTTGTTTTTTTTTGTTTTGTGGTGGTTTGTTTTTTTTAAATATATGAACATCAGTTTACCCAATACTTACAAAAGGAGAGACATTACACAAGAACTGTGCTGCCTATATGCAAAGGAAAGGTTGAGCTTGTTGTGTTATATCACAGTTCTGACCTTTTCTTAACCAATTAAGCACATTGTTGCAGGTTTCAATTCTGTATGAAGCTGCCAGGCCAGCTGAGCACCTGACCACACAGCCACAGAAACTGAATGTGAAATTTAGTCTGCAGCTACAAATCCAGCACCAGTAACAATTACACCATATACTGCAAGATATGAAATACAAGTATGAAAAGGAACGAAAGCATTTTTTCCAGTTCCCAGGATGTTCCACCCCATTCCCAGGACAAATACATATACCCAATGTATCTTCAGGCAGCTTTACAGGTAATTCAAAAGCAGCAGAACTTTGAGTGCCAAGATTTAAACAAGGTAGGAGGCTTGCCTGAGGCTGGATTATTCACCATTTCTGCCTACTGCAGGGTTATTTAGATGCTCGGCATTTTTTGTCATCTGATGTAATAGTCCAGCTAAGTGGTCTGTGCCTCTTCTATGGTGTATGCCACTTTTATATTGGTCCCAAATGGCACCCTATGGGTTAAGCTTCCATGCGGATATCCTCTGGGATATCCTCAAGGATTAGTCAACTCTGTCTCTCTCCATTCTACCCTTGCAGCAAGTGCACACCAAGAAGAGAAGTGGCAGTGCCTTGGTGCTACTTGGAAGATCCCTTAAATGAGGGTCTTTTAAACCCAGATACCACCTCTAATTTATACCCCCCTGTACACTGAAAACACCCATCAGCAAGAACAAACTACCTGATGAACAAATTTTAGGAGGAAAAGCAAAACCAAAGAGCTGCAAGAGAGAAAAGAAGCTAGAACCAACATTGAAGAGAGAAAAGAAGCTAGAACCAACATTGCTGAGAAATAACTGGTGACAGAGAAGTGCAAGACTTAGATCAGGAATTATCTCACTGGTGCTTAATTAAAAAAAATTAAAGACAATCAGGACCCCTGTGGTGGCCAGAAGACATGCATTTCAGAATGCAGGCAACACTAGCAGTTTACCAGTGGCTGGTGCAATCTATGATACACATCAAACTGATGGTAATGCTGTTCCTGGGCTGCACTTCTAATCAACCTGCAATTTGAAGAGAGGTCTCCCAGATTTAATACTGGGCTGGGAGATTACTGAGCACATCCTGGCTCATCTGTAATAAAAGAAGCTGCTGCTATGTCTTGCTTCTCCCTGCAGTGACTATAAGCCAGCACAATCTTTGTAAGTGTTGGGGGCAGGGATCTGCTCAGTTCTCAATTAAGGGATTTTTTTGCAGCTTTCAATATTTCATCATGAAGCTTCGGGAATATGGCAACAACAGCAGATTTGTACCAATCCTTCTTTCCTATTTGCAAATGTTTAAGAGGTGACAAACAACAAAAAGCATTTAAAATAAAAAAAAGTTTCCCCAAAGACAAAACATCCCATTTCAAGCTTCAGATTTTCTCCTACAGCTGAAGCGATCAACAGCTGTATCCAAGAAACTTTGAAGCACTGTCAAGTGTACTGAAAAACAGATTCAGAGAACATTTTGCTCTGCAGCACTGTCTCCTCGTGCTACTCCCTGCATCAGACCGATGCTCCTTCCCATGGAGTAACTGGCTGTTTGGATGCACAGTACCACAGAGCTCTATGGATACAAATAAAATACATTCATACAACTGTTTCATAACAGTTAAGAACAAGGACAGTCTATCCAACTGTCATGGTACAAGGAATAATACCAAAAGGCAATTCTTGTATCAGTCTGGGGGAGGGCAACATTTAAAATTGAGCCTTGGTATCAGTAAGCACTGTGCCGTTATTTTACTGCTGGAGTGTGGCAGGGATGCTGGCATCCATTGAGAAATGCCATTTTACTGACCTCTTCCCTTTAACTTCAGCTTGCATATCCTGCTGAGACACACAGAGGTTTCCTGGCTGCTCAAGACAAACCAACAGCCCTTGCCAGTTACCTCAGAGGTGCTGGGAGCAGGTGGGTCAGATCTCCTAAAGCATCAGCACAAACCAGTTCATTTCTTCCCTGTCCCCCGTCTCCACTTGGCACCAGGACACGCCTTTTGAATTATTTTCTTCCTCCCACTTTAACTTCATTCCACAACACAACATTGCAGCAACCTGCTACAAATAACAGCCTCCCCGTTTTCAGGCCACCACCGCACTCTCCCGCTGTCAGCACAAGGGCATATGTGCTCTTCGGGTTCTTCAAGCGAGCTATTCTGAGCCCTGCTAAGAAAAATCTATGACTTTACACCCTGTCTGAGCCTCAACAGCAATCACTAACACTCTACATTTTCAAATTTAATCTCATTTCTGATTAAACTTTTCTCTCTCCCATTTGTAATCTCACTTGGCGATGTGATTTGTGCAGTTCAGTATAAATATGTGCTTTAGAATTAAACTGGTTCAGCAATTTTGACAATGATTTCTCGGAAATTAAGCCTGGACAATTTGTTTGCCTGAAGTGGAATCATTTGAAACATATATGATAGAAAGGCTATAAAGTACTTTGTAGTATAGCACACTAATAAATATTAGTGATGGAGATCTCATTTATGTCTGGTTTCAAGGGTGTTAGAAAGAGGCTAGTGACAATGTGGTGCATTCTGACCAAATGCACAAGCAAAATTTTTGCTTAAAATGTAAGATAACTGCAAAGCAAGGGACTATACACAGGTGGCAAATGTCATCTTCCCCAGGGAATAACTTGATTAGTAACAGTACTTTAAAATATGGCTGAACAACCAGAGGAAAAGATCTAAAGACAAAGGTTATCTTCTTAAGAATAATGACCTCACACCCATGCTGTCCCACTGCTCAACACAAGGCCATTGGACAATTGCTCTGGGCCAGTTAAAAATAATGCAATTTTTTTTTTAAGCAGTCTGAAAATTTCAGGCTCTTCCCTCCAGGAGCCCCAAAGTCCTTGATAGTAGAAAAGGACACAAGGAGTCGTAGCCATACAGCCCCTTCTTCCCCCAAACCCACGTTCCCCAATGCTGGGGCTTCCCCAGGAAGCTCTAACGCACAAAGCACCCAGGAGCTTTGATGCAGAGCTTTGCATTGTCCCTCACGAGGGACTGCAATGTATATGTCCTCAAGAGACTCATCAGCCTGGGAACACAGAGATTTCCTCACTCACATGGGAAATATTACATACGATTAAAGTTTCGTAAAATCCTTGCCAAATAATGTATTCCTATACCCTCAATCATCCTTGCTAGATCTTGTCTTTGTATGACATTTTAGTTACTGCTTCCTCAGCCTTGCAAGTGCTTTGTTTTGTAGCAATTTCTTTAGTCAACCCTCCTTATTTTTAGTTCTTTAAAAATGTTTAATTTTTTTTCCTCCAAAAACCAAATCTTCCTCTACTTTCTCTACTCTTCTTCCTCACACACTTAAGTTCTTCTGTTCCCAAGTCTTCAAAAAAATCCTCCTCCTGTTCTGTTTCTTCTTCACAGTCTATTTTACCTCTGTCACCCCCAGACATTACTCTGGTGGCCTGACCTTGCCACATCCTGACTCAGAATAAACAAATCTCAGCACCACCACCTCAGCATTTACTTGTGTTTACATCCTACAAAGTTTACAGTACAGCAACACCCTGGTGGATATCACTTCTCTACAGTATTTCAGAGTTCGTCACCAAATATTTAATATCCATCTCCATTCACCATCACTTATCCGATATGAGCTTCCCATATGAATTAATGCAGGAGGGTCAGAGGAATGAATTCAGGGACCTAAGAAACGCACTGGGTGAACACACAGGGGCAACATACGTGCCATGAAGGATGGAAAAGGAACAGGATGACTGACTGGTCAGAGGAGATCCTTTCACTTCTGAAAGGTGCCAGCAGCTTCACCTGGAAGACTCAACATCCCAGTGTAAATCTCAGTGTGAGCACTCCTGGTGCCTCTTTCTGAACACTGACATATTTGCCATTGCACTGGCTTCAAGCAAATCAGCAGCACTCGTGGGTAAAGGAAGGGAAAAAAATGGGCAATAGCTGGGCATTCTGTGTAGCAGATGGAGCCAGAAGAACAAGGATCCATCCCCTGAAACAGCTATGAGAAAGCCAACATATTCTCTGCTTGATGATCCCAGAAGTTCTCCTCCTCCTCCCTCTCCATTCTCCTAGCAACACACTCATTCTCAATACACAGGGCAATATACTACCCAAGTCCCTACACATATCCTCCCCCACTCAGCTGAAATACTGATGCAAAAAAAGAGATGGTCTGCTCATTAAAAAAAATAAAAATAAAAAAAAAATCAGTCACACACATTTCAGGTCTCTAAATAGGAGGAATTCCTCAGATCTACTGAAAAAGCTTATATTGCAATGTCTGTTTATAAATTGCCACTGCCCTATACTGTAGACTTTCAAACACACCGAACCTTTAACACCTTTAGATCAAGGATTTTTCTTCTATTTTATTCAGGACTGAGTTTTGACTTCTGAATAGGGTGTCTAAAAACTAAAGAAAAGCATGTTACTAATGGATGTCCAAATGCTCAGATTTTAATTCTCCAATTTTATCTCTGCTCTGGTGGTCTACCGATCTAGGTATTTAGCAATCTCTTCTAGCGTGGCAAAATTGCAATTTCCCTCCCCATAATTAATCCAAGGTGCTGCTGAACAAAGTAAGACAAAGGGACTAATTTAATCCTAGCTGAAATTTCTCCAAAAATAAGTAATGACACACTTACAACAATGTTGAAAAGACTTACGTTATCGCTTTTCTCCAAAGTTTTTATTCTGTTAATACTGCTGAAGGACTTCTTTACAAGCTTTTAAAGAGAAATATAGTAACATAAACAAATCTTGGCTTTTTGCTACGTTAACTATTTTCATAAGCAGTAAGAAAAATAAAATTTAATTGAAAATAGCTACAGAATACAGCCATTCTCAGCTAGCAGAGCCAGTGTAAAGCCCAATTATAATACCCACACACCTTCACACAAGAACTAACAACTAAATCAGCCGTCCTGTCTTTCCACATCTTCATAAATACACCTCCAAAGTTTCCCTGTTTAACCATGTACTTTTACTGCAGGCACGAGTATATATTTTTCTAACTGTATGAAGCAGCAGGAGAGACCATGGCAGGGCCAACGTGCTAAGGAACGTGTAGGAGGAAGCAACAACAAACTGACATGAAGAAACAAGGTTGTAGTTAGCACAAAATGAGTTATGTGGAAAAGTTAGGGGGGTTTCTCTCCAATGTAACATGCCAACCCATCCACCACTAGACCTAGATATGTGTTATACCCCTCTGACACAACTGAGCCACCCTGTGCAAAGGAAGCTTGTATCTGGGTTACCAATGCACTCCTGAAAAAGCACTTCCATTCTTCAGAAAGCACCAACAAGACCTGATTTTCAGCTGGAAGGAATTATCCAGGATGAAACTAGTTTCTGTACTGTCATTATCCAAGAGTGTTTTCCCACTATTTATCCTGAATGTTGAATGGCAAAAAATATTTGCTAGTGCCTGCATGAATGAATTTAAGTAGGGCTTACTCAACTGCATCACCATCTAGCTCTCCACTGTGAGACCAGATTTCTGTAGTTCAGCAGTAACGCCTCATCTAAGGTTTGGGAAGCTCTCAGCTAGCTGAGCAGAAGTGGTGAGCAAAGAGCAGTAAGGCTGAAAATATAAACAAGCAGGGACTTGATTCAGGAAGAAGACAGATTAGACTTTTGCTATCCATAAACTCAGAGGTACACACAGCAGACTACAGCAGCCTATGCATTTTAGTTTATTTTTTCTATATCCAGTCTAACAGCAGTGTGAATTCCCACAGCTCGGGTACTGCCTGCTTTAGTCACACAAAATACATCACGCCTTTAGGAAATAGTCTGGCTATCTTCTCCACTTAATGTTATGGTAAGATAGTTTGACCTCTGTCTCAGTATATATCTCAGATCCACACCACACAATGAACAGAGCTGGGTTCTGAGAAGTGTTAACTAATTTAGTGTTTTCTAAAACTTTGCCTTGTGCTTCCCTTTCTCCTGTGTCATAAGGTCTAGGGTTCACTTCAAGCTCATACAGAGCTTGCATTGAAAGAGTAACATCAACTCAGGATTAGGTGTACACTTAAGAACATGTCCCTATCCATATTTCACTGCTCATAGCCTGTATTTCAATCCAGCGTTGTGCTGCCACGGGTACCAGCAGTAATCTAGCTACAGTGACACAGATCATGCTACTGTCTACAGAGCAGTGGGGTGCATGAGCATGGGTGCTCTTGGCTGCCCCATCTAGATAGAGCCTGATAACCAAACTCTGCGTACATCTACATTACACACCTGTGAACGTAGCAGCAACATTTCCAGTTCCTCCATGTGAATCTCACCTCTCTTATATTGCATTTAATCACATGAGAAGACGAGGATATTCTTAGAGGAAAGTAAGCTAAGTACCTTGGCTTTCACATTTGGCAGACAGCTACCTCTGGGTGCAGAACTCGGGAACTTTTGTTTACCGATTGATTTTTAAATAACGTTTCCCATTCTAGATGCATAGAACAGTTCCCTGTAAATCTTCTCGCTGATGTCTTACTGAGGCAGTCAACAGCCTGAACCAATAGCTCTAGCAGTGCTATGACCTTCTCCATCCATCTTAATTAGGTGTTAACTTCAAAAGCCTTTTTGTTACATGTTACCTGCCAGCATCAAACAAAAAGACAAACACCAGCCTTGAGTCATCAAAAATGTAATTACAGGGTCTCTTGGAGAGGTGGCTCTGCCTGCATCTCTGGTTTTAACTCTAGGAATTTATAGCACAGAAGCAGCACTTTAGTGATACTTAGAAGAGCCCTACAATGAGAAAATACACCAGGAGACACTGGGACAAAGTACAATTTCATTTCAAACCAGCTCTGAATATCATAGGCACTCGCATTGCTTCTTCAGTGCTCTCCTATCTAGATTTTTCAGAAGCCTTACGCCCCCCCCAATTTTTTTTTCTTAACACAGGTATAGATAGCACATGCAGACTTTGCAGTCCAATCTGTTGGCACCCATCAATCCATTTAATTACACAATCTGGAATGAAGCAAACGATTCAGGAGAAAATGGGTTCAGACAACATAAAGTTCCTAAGGCACTCAAGAGCTCACCAGTTGTACTTGGCATTGGACTCCCTTAAGCACTGCCAACAGGGTACCTGCATCTCATACATGAGAAGTTCAACAGTAGCAGCAGATGCCAAGATGCAGCGTGGAATTCTGTCCAAACTTAGCACCAGATGTACCTTTACCCATTTATTAACTAACTCATGTACCTTGTACACTACCTTATGAAAGCTGCATTAACTTTAAAAAAATAATTAATTTTTTAAGAAGTCATACTGAGCACACACTGCAAACATGGTTTACTTTACCCATAGGCTGGTGTGACACCATCACAGTCCTGTTCCCACAGACAAACTTGGGAAATCACACCCACATAAGAGTAACTTTTAAAAATCTGGAGGATCAAAGTGTGACTGTAGAGAGGCCAACAACCAGCTACCTGGGGAACATCTCAGCATTTATGGATGTTCAGAGATAACATTTTGATGCACATTTGAAGGTGGGGAGATGGGAATAACCAGTTGACCACACTGCTAGCCCCATGTCCTTTGTGACTTGATGGAGCACAAGAGGGGAACACACAACTATTTTCCAGTCTATTCAGCCAAACAGCTCACCAGGTTTCTCACCAGCATCAATATTTTTCTGATGTGTATTTCTGTCATATGTAAGAACTCCTTTTTGTCTTTCCATGAGCTTCTTGAATCTGAAGAGTGATCAAAGCACCAAGGACACCATCATTTACCAGTTTTCCTATCATTATGACAAAGCTAAGCAACTATGTTTAACAAGAAAGCTCTTGATCAGATTACATCAACATTTCCCCCACCTTTTACCCACAGGAGCTCAAGCATTTGCACAATACTGCTGAATAAAATGGTTGTTTTCTGAAAAACAGAGTCGAGGCTGCACAGTGTACTTCTAATCCACACAACAGAACACTGACATTTATGCTTACAGCTAAGACATAGCTGTATTTTACAGCAAAGGCTTCAGGATTAAGAAACTTCCAAATCAACATCCTTACCTTAAAACTTTTAGCTTTTCCCAAGCTAATATATTAAACCAATGGCATGAAGCAGAGATTACAGTGGGAGTCGCAAGAAGCCCCGATTTTTCCTTCATCTGATGACTCCAAAAAATGGACTTATGTCATTAACAGACAAAGGCTTTGCAACTGGGCAACTTACTGCTGTAGCAAAGTGTTACCGATAAGCTTCCCCCACACCTGTTTTTTCCTCTTTCCATTTCAAGAAGCTTCTTGCTATTTTCAACAAGTTATTTTAAAGCTGTGTGTGTTTATTCTTCTGCCAAGTGGTTGAAATACTTTTCTTGCAGAGACAACAAAAGAAGGAAACAAATTATTTCACAGAAAACAGAATAAGAGAATTTAATGCTATAGTGAAGGACAAATCAACTGTTTCTAAAACAAATCTTTAATCCACTGAAAATGTTCTATTATGATAGCAGTACGTTGAAGGAAACAAGCAATGTAGATCCAGTCATTTAGCTGTCAGTGCAGAACAAGAACAACCATTCATTTCTTACACAATAACTTTTTGTTCCAAATGGGCAGGTATAAAATAAATGGAACTGTAGTTGTAGGAACCTCACCTGCAACTATCAGGTGACACAAGGTTAAGAGTGCTCACTACTGCAGACTCCCATGTGCAGTTGTAAATAGAACTGCATTAACGTGGATCATACACACTCTAAAGCCTTTAAGCTGGTGAACACCAGGGTTCAAGCACTGGTTAGTGCGCTACATATGTTCTGCTATGGGAAAATGTCATCCAGCACAGTAGGTCACAGGCAGCTACTATGCTACTCTTAAGAAGCAAAGTTTTTTTAACCTACTCCCTCACCCTTTGGAGGCAAAAGCATTCTCCAGTGCCAACTCTAGCTTATCTTAGTGCAACTCTCAACAGGCTAAAAAGTTATTCTGCATTTCTCCCTTCTCCTGCAGTGTCCTTCAGGAACCGAGTGCTTCTTTGTTCTTAGCCTGATGCTTTCTGCAAATATGCTCTGAGCACCTTGCTGCTGCAACCACATAGCTCCTTCTTCCCTCAGTTGTGTGTATCCTCCCAGCTTCTCCTGCAGGCTAAAAATCCCAAAACTGCAGTTGAAAAAAGCTATGTAAGATCCCTCCTGACAAAGAGGTATGGCCACTTCCCTGCTAACTGGGCTGGGCAAGAAACAATTTTGCTATGCCCGAGTTTAAAATGCCTGTAGTCCTGAAAGGTGTCAGGAGACCGACTTCTTCACGTTTTGTGGAGTTTTCAATTTACCAAATTGGATTTAATAAATTGAAAGGTATTAATGTCATTCAGCTGACTGTTCAGCAATTCTTATCAAAACCCTAGCCCCCAGTGATGACAGTAATCAGCTTCACAGGTAAAGGCAAATCATCAGGATCTGGTTTTTGTTGTGGGGGGAGTTGGGGAGTGTGTGGGTTTTTTTGTTGTGGCGTTTGTTTTTTTTTTTTTTTTTTTTTTTTTTTTGTAGAAGGCAAAAATAGTTTCACAACCATTTATATCTGGCACACTAGAAGTGACTTTTGCCTAAACAGAAAAAAAAAAAAAGACAATCTCACCTCTTATGAGTGGGATCAAGGAAGGATCAGGTCACTGTATCACTCCTTATTTGCTGTAGAGGGAGATGTTATTTTGTTCTTTTTAAAGGCCCTCAGAAACTCACCTTAGCTGAAATACCACAGTAAATACCTCAGCTTTCACAAGGGCTTTTAGTGCCAGGTTGAGCCAAAGATGTGCAAAGAAAAAAAAGCCCAACGCGATCTAATCACCAGGAGCCTGCAAAAGATGAATTTTTCAGTCTGCACCAAACCAAATGCTACTTTATTTTATTTGACCATTTTCAACAAACCCAATCAATATCTCAGAGTGCAGACATCAATCAATGCACAAAACTTTTTCAATCATTGTGCTAAAGGAAGAGAAAACTACAGGAGAAAGCCTTCACTTGCTCAGAGCTGCATTCCAAAATCAGAGTGTGCCATAGCAAGCACAGAAAGTAAATGCAGAGCCACGTGAAGGACACAGTAACACTCCACACAACTTCCTAGTACAACCATATTTCAAATAGTGGGGTGACAGAAAAACATGAATGACGGTTCCTGCAAGCCATTCGTCTGGGAACACTGTACCAAGCATATTAAAAATATTGAGATATGCTATCCTTGGTTATACTTTTTGGTTCTGCATGTTTTCATCTCAAAATTTCTCACTCCTCAGTCCATGCTGGAAGGTACCCATTACAGGTCCATGCAAAACTTTTGCTAATGGTAGCCTGCATTTGCTGGGAGAGCTGCAGCTGCTGTCTGAAAGTTTCAAGTCCCTTTGCACTGCTTAGGTGTTGTAATCTCATTTATTTAATTTCACAGGCCATTTGGTTTTCCAATCTTGATGTGTGGGGTTTGGTTTTTTGTAATAAAAGAACTTCAATTTTTCATGCATTTTAAACTTTTAAAAAACTTTTTATAAAATGAGCTTGCTGAAGCTGATCTTTATTACCTACGTATTTCCTCCTCCCTGCCCTGAAGTACTCAAAGCCAAGACAAAGCAGCTGAGCCAATATTCTGCTAAGTTATGAAAGTCTCTAGTTGACATTCTCTATATACCCTGATGTCTTGACGTGGCCTAAACCCTGAAAAGAAAACAAATCAAGACTGCTTTAGCACCTTCCTCTTCAAATAGGAACCCACCAAAAAACACGGTACTGTAGCATAATCAAATGGTTCCTGGAAATTGCTCTCCAGCTTTGAAGGAAAAGATCTGGTGATAGGCCATGGAGGGAGGGAAGTACCTTCTCAGCTCTTTGGGTTATAGCTTTCCACTTCATTTACTTGAATCATAAAAAAGATGAAATTTTATTGTCTTAAAAGGTGAAACAGAAACAGCCCCCACTGTACATAAAGCTCCTGAGAACTACCAGCCTCCCTCATCCATTTTCACCCCATATGCAGTTTGAAACTATACAGAGCATCTCCTACCAGGTGCATTCTTCCCCTTGTCTCAAGTATTTCACATCTGCCTCCAGGAGGAAAAGGAGCAAAACCATGTTTGTTGTCATCTTGTAAACACCTTTCCAACACTAACAAATGTTCAGATTCATTTCTTTCAGCAGGGAAATCCACAGTACAAAAATGTGTCTTTCAACAGATTTTCCTCATCTCAGAAAAATCCATGCTTCCCCTGGGATAAACCACCTTATTTATAGGATTTAACCTGATTATACCTCATCCAGCAGGTCACGTGTGAGGTGTTCACCTATCAGTTTTCTTCCTCCAGCCACACACACACTAATGCACAGAACAAGCAGCAAGTCATGTGTGTACAGAACAGAGTAACCACCCTAGGCTGAAGACTTCATTCATAGTATTTTTAGAATCTCTACATGTCAGCAGTCATGTCTATCAATCATCTATGCTGATCCATTGAGAAGACTGTTCTACTAAGATTTTCAGACATGTTTAAGTCTTAGTATTCTCTCTGAAGATATACTGTAGCCCTCCTTTCTCATATTTTGGCTTGACCCTCCCCTATATGGATACGTATCTCAACCACGAAGTGTGCTAAATACAGTAAACCTCCTTTATAAATGGCTGGCCAAAGGTCAAGTCTTCCTAGAGCCCTGGCACTTAGCTGCAACCTATTTGTAAAGCTTTCCCCAAACAGAGTTTTAGTTTCTCACAACCAGATTTTGACTTCGGTCCAGTGTCATTAAACTCTGCCAGTTGTTTCTTTGGTCATTCCAATATCCTTTCAACACAGCTTGTCCTCGGATAGCACACATGGCCAGTTCTACATTCACCAGAATATTTGATTTTACTCTGCAGTGCTGAAAAGCATATTACTTTATTTCGACAAGGGAAGTCCACATACCAACATTTTATGACTAACTCTCCCCATTGCTTCACAGGAACCCGCCTTCTTCCAAGGCAAAATCCCTTTGTTTTCTTCTCACTTCCGGGTTATTTGCCTGAGCTCATAAAACTAAAACTCTTTGTATTTTCAAATGTCCGGTTTTTGAGGTATAAATTTATAACACTGGGCCACTTATGATTTCTACATGTGAATTCAAAATGAGAATTAAGTCTTAGAAACAAACACTTTTTAAGGGGCACATTTAGCCTATTAAATCCTTACAGTCTATGCATAAGCCTTGCACGCTTTTTTTGGCTTCTACTGCTATGAATTCCTGCAGTTCTGAGCCTCACAAAGTTGTTTTCTGCCAGCAATCACCTGTGAATTCTCATTATTTATGCCACAGACTGGTCTATCCTGCAGCATATACCTTAATGAGCTACGTGCTGCTACTCTCTTTAAATAAACTCTCCTACATACACAGCTACAGTTCCACCTTGCCTCCTCACCTGTTACCAAACTTGAAACGATTTCCAGCACAGCCTGTCTGTGGCAGGTACTACTCTCTTAAGATCCTTCACAGGTCTCTACTTTCATCTCCTGATTTCTGGGGTTGCTAGACTTCTGAAAAGGGAATAAGCTTTTATTGCCAGACATGCTGAAGAAAAATTGATTTCTGTTTGTCATTATTTCCTTCTCAAGAAACTTGAGAGGGAGGCTATTACCTGCTCCTGCTAACTGTTCCACCTTGGATTCATTAAGCTCATGATTTTCCCATAGCTGTATTTTCCTCATTACCAGCAGGTTCACTTGGCTATTTATTATACTACAGGCCCTGTTTTATGAAGGCGAACAAGATCATGTTCCCTTTTCCTCTACTCCCGACCCTGTGCGGAGCATATGGCATCCTGTAAGTACCCTGCCTGTCCTTCATATCTTGTCCATGCAACCTCTCAATTCCCATCCAAATCAGAACTTTGTCCTCAAAATACTGCTTGGAATTAGCTGCTTTATTACATACATCGGACTGGAAGGATTGCCAGTGAGCAAACATAAAGGAAGGGGCAGTGGGCCTGGGTAATCTAGTTACTAGATTACATGCACAGTCACTAGTAGCACCTTAAAGATGAAAAGAACCATTTCAAGCACCACATCACCTCAACAGCAAGCAACAAAAAAGGTTGCAGTAGTACAGCTTGTCAGACTAAGTTCATTATAAATCAAGCACATCCACAGATCCAGGTCACAACATTTGGGCTCACTCAATTAGCTCATTAGTAAGAAAAGATTAAACAGTGACATTTCCTTTTTATGGCAACAGAGACAGAAACCAGCTTCTGAGTTTTGCTTTGGTTTTATCCCTGATAAAAGGCATCTATTCGTATCCTGTCTGCTTTCAAATGCTGCTGAAAGATATTTTACCTTTTAAAAACTGTTTTTGAAATACTGACTATCTTAGGTTTTAACCATAATATCATAAAGTCAAACAAATGTTCAAATAATGTTCAAAAAATGAACAAGAGTTTACTTGGATAACTCATAGATTACTGTATGCTCTGTATTGGACTCAGGTTCAGAATAGACTTCAACCTCAAAATTACTACCTAGAAAATCATCACTAAACCACAGTAGCAGAAAGCAGTTCATTTAAATGTAGTAATTCTGAGAATCATTTCAGCTTTGATTATCAGGAAGACAGAAATATGGAAAGAGGTGTCAGGATAGCAGCTTAAGGGCATCTAGTCTGCAGAAACAAGAGAGAGTTCTCTAGGAAGTCTTGCCATTATCCCTAAGAAAATACATTTCAGCCTCCCTGGAGTCTTATTCATCCTCCTCGCATATGTCTTAGAAGTCCAAGTTTAGAAGTAGTGCCAATGATAAATGAGATTTCCCCTATGCAAGTTCTACTTCTCCCCGAACAGTTATATAAATCTAACAAGAAAAAGCTGCTGCTCCCCCTTCCAACCCCAGCTTTCTGAATGTTTTAGAGCTGCACAATAAAAAAAAAAAAGGAGAGAAAGAGACTGCCAAAAGATACTAAAATACAAAAACTTGTATGCTTACCCTAAACTATTGGTCCATATTATTTCTTGAGAGTTTTTTAGAAAGATCAACAATGGAAAATTT
Organism: Tringa tobata; assembly: GCA_033628505.1. NCBI lineage: Eukaryota > Metazoa > Chordata > Aves > Charadriiformes > Scolopacidae > Tringa > Tringa tobata. The sequence continues at coordinate 2,471,080 of JAHREE010000553.1, forward strand.
AAAGTGACTTGATGGCAAACACACGCTTTGATGTGTTTGAGGCTACATCTCTCAGTATGCAAGGAAAGGAGAGTTCTTGCTCTTCGTTTCTAGTCTTAAACTGCCATTTACCACACAGAAACTTTACACCTTTATTGAAAGTTGCCCTTTCAACAATCCCCTGTATAACAGAAGTGGCCCACAGGTAATTATCTCAGACTACACACAGCCTGAAAGCTAGACAGGTTTGTCAAAATGATTTTTACTCCTATGTTTTATTATCTTGTTGTGAAGATTTTTATGAGAAAAAGATTAAGTCACTGCCCTGATGTGTGCATTTCATTAAGCCTCTAATCCTTAAAGAGTCACTAATGCAACTAGCCATTGAAAAGCATTAAATCATAGTTCAGTCATATTGACCAAAATAATCTCCTAATTATTTCAGAATGAAGCAGAGCACAGGAGTTGTGCTGTAAATTACACCTCAAAACTCTTTTAGGCTGAGCTACAAAACAAAATGAATAAAAAGGCAACTTTGATTACTTTCAGTATGCATGAACACGGCAAGGTGAGAGACATACTTCTACTAAGCAACTCACTCATGGTAGATGACATTTTAAGCTCCCTGTTCATGCCACAGTGCTTAGTTCAGTGTGTCATTTGGATGGACAGGGGGATGTTGTTTCTGTTGTAGTTGATGAGCCACTACACTCACAGTATCACAAAAAGAACAAAAAGGAGCAAGTGAATTACAGGTGCTGAATTATTAGTAAATTCAATCTATTTCTGAAGAAAAAGCCCCCAAAACACATGCTGTCCATAATAAAACCGAAGTGTCTGCCATACAGCTGATAATGGATCATACATTACTTAAAGCTCGTTTCATTTTGACACCATAAGGTTATCTGGAAGCACATGTAAAGGGTGTCATTTCTAATGGCAGGAACTTACTTCTCACTTCATCCCCTTCTGCTCCCCACCAGGGAGAGGATGGGGGGGACCCAGACACACATTATTTTTCAGTCCTTTACATCAGGTGATGACTTCTGCAGTTTCCCGAAAGCACTCAAATACATTTGCTGAAGGCTCAAGAACAGGTAGCAGCTATCACAACTAATGCAAACACTAATCCAGTAAGGAAAGCCATGACTGATACAGCTTCTTATTCAATCCTAAATTTACTATACCCTCTGTGACTGTAGCCATAAATCTTTCAAGAAGAGCTTGTCTTGTAAAGCATGCTTTTGAGTATAATATTTGCAATTTAAACACCCAATAGACCAATAATAATTCACTGTCAACATTTATAAAGCCTTTTGAATAACTTGCATTCTCATTATGAGAAAGATCATCTCAGAAAGGAAAAAACCCAACACTTAGAAGCAAGATAAAATCCCTCAAGTCAAAACATCAGTGCATAGAATAACTTCTACAATTTTATATCTTTTTTTTTTACTAATTCTCTTCATTTTGCCATGGCAAACAAGGAGCAGGATCACCTTCTCAACTAGATAGGCATGGCAGGATTCAGGGTGAGCCGGGGCTTTTGGGTAGATGCATCAACCTCCTGAGAGTATTGAAGTTTAAAACCCACTTTTTATTTGAACAAGCACTAAATGGAAACAGTTGTAAAACACAAGAAAACAAACATGGTAGAATTAAGTGGAGTTTTTAAAAGAAGCCTGCTCCCTACCACTTTATCCATACACACAAGAGTTTTTTCAGGTTTACTTTTAATCCCATGTAACAAATTTCTATGTTGCATAAGAGTCCTTAGCTCTCTTGCAAAAGCCTTTTATGAGCCTCACCTCAGCAGGCTCCCAGACTGGAAATGTCCCTTAGGCCACCCTCTCCCTTTGCCCAGGTTCCCCCATCCTGGAGCCTTCTCTACCCACTTCCCTGTGGAAGCTGTGACCTCCCGTTCTCCTAAAGAGCTTTTGTCTTCATTAAGTAAAAAAATACACCCGCACCCTTCTCTACAACACCATCACCCATGTCACAGCACCACAAAACAAGGCAGTAAAAGAAAAGCTGGCTATCACAGCAGGCTTCAAACAACCAAACTTCCACAGAAGTTAGCAGGATTTCTTAATGGTGTTGGACAGAGAGGGATTCGACTTTAAGAATGGGAACTCTGTGATGATCAAAAGCATGTTATTTTTAAATATATTTTCATCTTTACTGGTTCTCTATGCTTTAGACCCTACTGGACTTTGCTGCAGGCTAGATTTTCTCTTTAATTAACCAAGCTGACCTGGAACAAGTTAGACTTATACTTAATTTCCTTCCAGCATTCTTACTTTTTGCTAAAACTGAATACGCTTTAAGTACAAATACCACTGGGTACTAGCCCACAAGTCTGCATCAAAGGTAGGGAAGGCTACACAGGATCATGAATCAGAGGCCTTTGAGGCAAACTTGCCTAGGCCTTGCCTTTACTGCAGGCCACCACAAAAGACTAAAACAGCTTTTGAGCTGAAAGACTTCGGCAGGATGTAAGTTAGACTAATTAATTTTTCTACAAAAGCCCAAAACACCAAAGACAAAAAAGAAATTTAAGAAGTTTTAAAGCTTTCTCCACCATCCTACCTTGTTCACGATGGTGAGTCCTTTCCCAACCGCTCAGTTTCAGCTCTCAGGGGCTTTCTGCACTGCAACAGAGTCAGCAAGCTCCCTCTGGCTCTCTGGGAACTTATTGTTTCCTTGATTAGAAACACCTGGCTGCCCTGCTCACACCTGGAGTCAATTGCCTTCCCTCTGTCCTCCCCTGCAAACTGCCGGCCCCAGCCCTGCACAGCTGGGGCCTGTATGGCACCCTCAGGTGCACTCACCGGGCCCGGCCACTCCGTCAAAGAACACAAACAAGCAAAATACATGGCGTTTTTTCACACTGGTCTGAGAAATTTCCTGAAAACCTAGAAAGAGCATCAGCACATGTTGTCTTTTTTATAACCCCACAAGTTTTGTAACCACAACTGGAAGTTCCTTGGCTTCTCCCCTCCAGCAGGGATGGGTTAGTGGTTTAACTGAAGTCCACAGGAAACATGTACTTGCAAGATTGCCACAACCAGACTTTTATCAAACTGTTTTGGCAAAACTCAGATTTTTAACATGGATGGAAAACAGCCAAAGCACACACTGAATAATGGAAACTAAGTGAGAGCATACTCCTAGCTGCACCCTGAAACAACGCCTCACCCTGAAAGATTCCATATGGAATATCTTGCCAGGGGTTTTCCCACATTTAATTGGTACATAAATAGATAACAGAAAACATTGCCTTTGCCTACAAAGGTTTGCCCTCACTCACAGCTTGTCTGTTCTTATAGAGAGATCTTCCAGAAGATGATAAGCCTGGGAGGTCTTCTCCTCCTCCTCTCCATGCTTTGGAGCCTGACCTCCCGGGGTTCTCCTGACTGTACTTTTAATTGTCTTCTGCACGGAGGGGACAAACAAATCATTGTTTGTGAAAAAGAAGAATGATTGCAGCCACCAGGCTCCCCATATTTTGCAGTCTAAATTTATTTTGTGAGGCTTTGCCTCCTGGGAGCAGAGCACCTGCAGAGCCCACAGGCTCAGGGCTGTTCCCCATTGCCAAGAGCTGATGGTCTCCATGGTGAGGGCCTTGCTCAGGCAGGGTGAGTACAGGTGCAAGTGGGTGGCCCAGAATAGCTCATTCTCTGTTAAAATTCTCTTACTCAAGCACCTACCTGCAGACTGAACCAACTTTACCCGGTCAGAGAAGTTAGGTATTAATAGGTAGCTAAAAGGCTATTCACATGCTTCATTTAGCTTGCTAAGAGCTCTTCTGTAAAACGCGAGTGATTAAAATATGGTGTGGTATATGATTTATTCTCATCATCCAAGTCACAAAAGTAGCACACAAATGCCAGGCGACACACTGTGGCACTGAAATAATTGATTTTGCAGTGTGTTGCTTTTATGAAGGCAACTTTCCTTATTCCACAGATAAATTAAAAGAGAAGGTCAAAATATCCAGTATTCTCTCAGAGGCCTTTCTCAGACAGGGTTGATTTGGGTTTTTGTGACAATGAATCAGCATTATTTTCTGCTTTGTCTACCAGATAGCAAGAATGTCACTTCTTTGTCTCAATATCAAGTACATGCAAGAGGATAGAGACTGAAGTATCTAACTCTGTTTCTAATAATGCTGTCTACTCAGTACATTAGCTAAGTGTGAGAATGTGCCAGTGTGGGTTATGTATCATCACATTTTTAGTTCTTTATTTTTTTCTTCATGCCCTTTATTTCCTCAGGCTTGTTGAATCAAGGTTTCTTTATTAAATTGTTCATTATTACAACTTTTGCACTTGAACCTACAGAAATCAGTGCTGAGCCTCCCATTCCACAAACCTGGAATCAAGGCTCTGCATTGCAAGAATTTATTGGCCTCTCAGCCATTGTGGGGACACTATTACTAATTTTAACTCTTGCCCACAGCGCAGGTAGCTGTCACATTTTCTCTGGAACCTTTTATATTCAGCTGCCCTGCCAATGTTATTGCATCCATGCAGTTAAGAAGCCAAATTCAAAAGTCACCCCACGCAGGGGGCAGTTATACAGCTGTGTCAGCAATAACTCTGCAAACAGGGTTAGCCAAATATTACTAGTTGCTAGCCAAATGTCTAGCAGGGCAAGTGTTGAAGTGGATAACCTACTCCCCATGAAAACGGAGAAAATGTTTTCTCATTTAGCACAGATTCAGTGTGCTTTTTACTGCTTTGTAGAAGAAAATCCGGTTTCATAAAAGTTCAAGTTTAATATCAGCTGCAGGCCTTCAGGAGCTATTAGCCGATAATTCTCTAAGCTTTTGTTGTAGACTCTCTTACCAGCAGCACTGAAATTATCAAATTACAGCAATATGATGGAAAACTTTTACTGCAGCAATGTATTTGTCTCCCAATGGAGCTGGACATAGTTACTTACCTTCAGTATTCACATGTGATTTAGAGATCCTATCACATAAACAAAGGCCATGAGTCTCTTTTTTATGCTATTACAGAATCACCAACCTCAGGAGATCAACAATCCTTAGGACTCTTCAAAATTTTAACTTTTGTTTGTTTGTTTGTTTTTTAAAAAACAACACACGAAACACCTAAAGTGCAGGTATTTTTGTTATGTAGCTTGTGCTTTGATTTTCAGGCTCCCCAGGTGCTGCCAAATGTGTGTTTGATATGTAAGGAACCCCCTCTTGGTATTCTGTGTCCATGCACCGGGGGCTTCTGAACTGAAAAAAAGAGGATAATGTACTTCTCTGTCATGCTCTAAATCCTGCTAAACCATCATGCGGGGTTGCCAACACTAGTGCAGGATGATTTGGAAAAGGTGCTGCTGCCAGAACTGTAGAAAACCAGACAAAGTTTTTTATTACTTAAATTAAAAAGAAAAAAAAGGGGGAAAAAGGCATCACTAGAAGTGCCGTCTTCCTTGCTTATCAGGGAGACCTGGCTTATCCTCTGCTGGTCTGGCTCACAAACATTTTTCCTGGACTTTTAATGGCAGGGCAGGGTGGTTTTGCTCGCCCCTCCACAGTGGCAGGTTGCCAGCGGCGTGCCCGTTGAGAGACTGGCAGGGGGCTGGGGATAGCTGGCAGAGGGAGAAGAGGCTGCTGATCTACACCCACTGCAAATTTTATCTCAGTGCTATCTGCCACACGAAGTCTTGATAAGGCAAGGGAGCCTCATTGAGCACCGAGAGCTGAAGTTCAGAGACGATTGCAGCTCTTTGAACAGGCAGGAAGATGCTCTCTTCAAAACGAGAGTCACCAGGGGCATGTTAGGAGGATACCTTCTGCTCCCCCTTTGAGGGTAACTCATTATGCTCTGTGAATCTTTTCATGATTGCCTTCATGTACTTTCAATTTATGGGAGGGATTTAGCTGTGTGCTGGAGAATTCCATGGGTACCTCGACTAGCAGGAATTTGTTTTCACTCAGTCAAGGTTTCTGTAACTTTACAAAAAATTTTAAAGAGCAGAGGCTCTGCTTCCACAAGATGAGGTACTGCCTTGATCTTAACTGTCTTGTTGGTCCCTGTTTTATTTTTCAGGACTGAAAATATATAATATTTTTTTATCAAGGTGCTTATCTAATTATATATCCTTGAAAAAAATCAAATACATATAATGAAAATGGAATTAAATTTATTTGGAGAAATGATATAATTGAAATAATTATTGGCCCAAAAGTATACATACAGACAGAATAGATCTGCAGAGTCTTACCAAAACAAAGCAAGAGCATCAGTGAAAAGTGGGTAAATTGTGTAGGATGAAATTAGTTCAAATACTTTTCCATCTAAAAGCTTAAACTAAATGTTACCCCAGATTTTCCAGTTAGTCAACCTTCAAGAATTTTCCAACCTGAAATAATGAAGTATCATGACTATGTTTAGACAGTGAAGAGCAAAAGTTTAGTTAAGCAAGAAAATCAAGCAGTTATACTGGTTTCTGTTCATCCTCCAAGATGTTAAAAATAAGTTTTGCCTTCTTAATTTTGAGATGCAATCCTTAGGAGGCTCTGAAAAGTGTAAATCAAATTTCCAGTATTATTTCTGCAGGCATTCAAACAATCTCTCTCGGCTCTTGCAGAATGTTTATGAGCAGCAGACTCCTGCCCTGTTTGCTGGTTCAAGGCGAGCTGACGGATCGCCTGCCACAGCGCTGGATTGGCAATGGGGGACTTTTGGGACACTTGGAAAACAGGCAAATACTGAAGTCTGGGCTTCAGAAGGCAGTCCTAAAACTGGCAGAGGTAGCTGTGAACCGTGCAATTAGAAAATAAAACAAGTGGCTAGTTGCAACAGCTAAGGGTAGTTCAGCAAGACGTGCTCTAAGGCTTTTCTCCAGCTTGGTCCCATCTGACACTGGGATTGCTGGGACGGGCAGGGAATATCCTGGATGGAGTGAGCTGCCAGCGCAGCTCCGCGGCGCCAGAACTGCAGCACAGCACTTTCCTGATCTGCAGATCCATTTTATTCTCCCTGTGGACACACACAAAAAGTTCTCAGTGAAGTAAGTGCTACTCCGCAATGATTATTCAGCATATTTGGGGTTAAGATGACTGGTTCCTTGTTACTATTTCTATACATTTTTATGTGCTTCCTGAATAGATTTTGCTCGCTGCTGCAACGCCAAGGCTTTACTGAAATAAAAACCCTCACTAAGTTTTGTACTGAGCAAGAGATTGTCGCACACATGAAATCCTGTTTTTTCAACATACAGACTCTACGGAAAAGTACTGCTCAGTACGGTACAGTTTTCTGGAATATACTTTATAATAAAATGTTCTGCTTTGCGGTAACTTCAATAAATACATATGTCTATGATACAAGTTTTTGTTGGTTTTTTGTGTTGTTTTTTTTTTTTTCATGGGGAGGAGGGAGGTTTCTGGGGCTGAAGGAGAAGCTGTGAAAAGGAAAGCAAAAGGGAAACTTATTTCTCTTGTGCCAACACTCTCCTTTGGGTGCCCTTTGCCAGGGTGGCACTGGGGGCAGAGCCTGACAACTCAACCAGCCCTCAAGCAGGGAGGGCTCCCCAAACCTGCCATCCCTGCACCAGCATCGCTCTGGAATGGCCGGTTGCGGATGGAGTGAGCTGAGGCTGTTTCAGCCCTGTAATGAGTGTGTTTGCCATATGGGGAGTTGAGACATAGCTCTGTGGCAGAGATAATTCCCACTGACATGTGCCCGCTGAGCCCAGAGCGTGGTCTCCACCAGCCGGGCATCCCCGTGCTGCCAGATCGCTCATCGGCACGGCTTTCACCCAGAGCAGCTGTGGGCACATCTATCAGATCAGTCAAAGCTGATGACATCAAGATTTATGTTTTGTGATGGATGGCACCTCATTCAGTGTAAAACCTGCCTGTACAAGGTTAACTCATTAAAAAAAAACAAAAAAAAAACAGCGTAAAAAGACCCAGTCCTGGAGGCAGGTGTTAGGAGTGAGGAACTCTGCTTTTTCCAGAGCTGCACGACAGCCCTGGCAGCCCCACTGGAGACGGCATCTGTTTTGCATGAGCAACAGCTCCATCTTCAAACGAGGTAAAGCAAGCTTTAAATTAGTATGAAGACAGCCAACAATTCCTTCTGAGCAAGTTTGAAATAGATAAGCTTGATGTGGACAGGAGGAAGGTGTTTTCTGGGTCTTAGTTCCCCACCTTTTTTTACACACCTACACAGAGAAACCACAATCAAATTTAAACTATACCTCTTGCTTACTGCTTCTCTCCACTCTTTAGACTAACACTGTATCCATACAGCAATCTATAGATATGTAGAAACCAGTTCATGCAGTACAAATGTGAGTTACAAGCATTTATTTTGGAATGTACATAAATACATAGATGTAGAACTGACTGATAACAACAATAGAAAAAAATCAAACTTAGTCAGAAATTGTAACAGCAGTGCTTGCCAACCACCAGCATGGAAAAGTCACGAGTCAGCCCTCACAAAAACACGAGCTATTATCTTTCAGAAAAATAATACATGTTGAGTTATTTATCTTCTGCTTTTCTGAATCTGTAAAATGCATTTAAATCATATTTTCAAGCTTTTGTTCTTAACCATGAAGTAGGAACTTACTTTTAGGGAGAGAAAAAAGCTGAATTTCTCACACTGCCATAACTCCAGGAACCAGGACTTTAAGGGAAAAAGCCCAAACAAATATAACGTGCGAACCCTATTAAAACTGTGAGAGTTGGCAACGCTTTGTCATAATAGAGTATTTTTATGCCAAAACAACTGTGTGTGACAGGGATGAGCTCGGCCACCATCACATTCCACTTCCTGCTTCTCACATTAACCCTTTGCTGAAGCACCAGCCTGCAGTGTCAGCCCCTATCTTTAAACAGCAATTTGTAGATATTTTTTCTAAAGAAGAAACTGCCAGAGCACTCAGGGTCAAAATCTGCCCTTGAGCAATGTCTGCAGAGTCGTATTTACAGATTGTACTAACTAGATATCAAAGCTCCAACACCAGAGATAGCTGAAAGTAATATGAAAAAAGAAGTCTCTTGCTAAAAGAAAACTAATGTAGAAGGGCAGAGGGAAAATTCATTAGCTGGCAGTGAAAAAATAATGGGTTTGGAGCTGATTCTTTAGGCTTTTTCCAACATCAGCAGCTTTAGTAAATGGAAGTTGCAATATTTAGGGAAGAATAATTCTATTGGGAAATGTTTCCCAGTTTTCAAATCTGCACATCAGTAGCTGCACGCAGCTGCCTCCAGGTGGATTCCCTGCCTCCTTCTATAAGGGTATGGGATTTGATCTCACCAGAGTCCCTCGAGTGTAATTAAAATTCTGAATTCCTGATCCTGCCTCAGCTCACTAAATGCAGGTTATATGTCTGGAGTGAGGAACACACTCCTCAAGGAGGACTTAGAAATTATGAAAGGGAATATGGCCAGACCATGTTGTTTTATTTATTCACACACCACGTATCACTTCGTGAGACATCCCTGACCAGCAGAAGGCAAATAGGGTTACTTTCCTTCACCATAACTACTTTTACTTTCTCTAGTCCTCTTACTGTACATCTGCACCAAAACTGGGACTGTAAGCAGTGCCGACAGAGCATTGCCTGCTCTGGTTTTGGGGGGTATTTTATTTGGAGTCTCTGTTCTTTGAGATGATTGCAAAGCTCTGCTTTCACTCACAAAGTTCCTAGCCTGATAGCACCCAAATGATAGAGCATTTACAATGAGCTGAGGCTCAAAACAGAGAGAAAATAAAAACATGAAAATATAGTGTAAAAATTGACTTTTTAAAAAACCAGTCCTGGGTTTTCTGGGTTTCACAACTTCTAAAGGGTGTGTGTAGTTGATAATACCATATCATGTATTGTTTACAGAGAAAGGAGAAATGGCAGAAGAGAAACTTGTAGCAGCCTCCACAAAGCACCAGCTAAGGTTTTCTTTACTCCTTTAAAAAAACCTAATGCAGTGAAACAAAGGCAAAACCCCCCTATTTGGTCAAATAATCCCCTTGGCTGCAGCACAATCTTTTTAAAGAAAATCCAATGCTGTAAATAACCAAAGTAATTTCTCAGGAGATTAAAGAAAATAAGCTCACTTTCTTTCCTGAAAGAAAATAAGCTAAAATATCATTGACAGATGGCAATCTGAGGCTCGAATACTTTATTACAGGCTGATGACACCATTTTCTCTCTCATATTTACAAGTATGGCAGGGTACCTTTCATACAGCCGAATGGAAAGAGCCTGTTTAGCTGAGTGCTGTTGTTTGGCTTGTTCTCCCCTTTCTCAGACGAGAGAAAAATACTCGCTGTAATGTCACAATAAATCTGGTATTTATGAAAATGAGCCTGAGAGCCCCAGCCAGGCCAGGCAGCGCCTCTCCCAATGAAATGTAATCTTCCCGCACATATATCTCCGCCGGTGCACGCTGTCGCTGATCCGAGACACGCAGCTGCCAGCAAAGCCCTGCAGACCCTTTCCTCACACAGCCTGCCACGATCACGCTGGTGCATTCCGTGTTATGAGTAAGCATCCTGAGAGAGGCAAATAAACTTCTTTCTAATAGCGACAGGAGCACCAATTGAAGCTGGGATGTGGGGACAGCAGAGAACATGTTGACCCATGGCACTACTGCGGCTGTAGAAATTCTTTTCCAAATATGCATTTCATTCTTTCTACTCATTTTAGCCCTGGATATTATTATAGCTATATTATAGATAGAAGAGTAGTGAGAATGAGAGGCAGAAAAGCTTGTTTTCAGCTGAGTTTCTCAAGCTAAGCAAACAAGCTCCTGTGATCCTTTTGTCCAACAGTGAGTCCTCCCTCTCCCCTACACCCAATCTTTCAAGACCTTTGACCATTCCATCCTAATGTGACAAGCTTCCAAGATATTAGTTCCTAATTAGTTCCATTCATTAAAACAGGTCGTCAGGTTTAGAAAACACATCCTGCCAGCAGCTCCACTGAGGCTGAAGTATCTTGAGTTCAATTCCTATCAGGCAGCAGGGAATGGACATCAGGAGAGTCTGAGCCAGCCTCTTCCGAGCCACCAAAGCTGGAAGGAAGCCAGGCTGCCTTCATTCCCCTGTTCACAAACCCACTTGCCACCACAGGAACTAAGGGGCCAGGAGGTGCAGGGACACTGAAACATCTGTATGATTGGTTAGACACTCAGAAAAACCCATCTTACTTTTCAACGTCAAAAAGGGAAAAATAAATCAAAGTATTAATAATATTTCAGGGGGTAAATCAATCTGATTGTGAACAAGCAGCAGGTCCCTGCATACGTTAGATATATGTCTTGTCTTGCAAGTAATTCAGCTCTAATCCTGTAGGAGTTCCTGCAGACAATTTCAACTATTTTGCTGGAAGGGATATGCCTGAACTAGAAAGCACAGCTTTATACCCAACTAGTTAAGTCTCTAAGTCTCAGTTAAATTAGTGAAAAACTCCTGGCTTTCTGGCATTTTACTTCCTTGGGTTTGTTAGCATCCTTACATACAGCCATCCTGGGGGTGCTGTTGCTCTCACAGGCGTACCAAGGAATGCTGGCTAGAAAATGTTCACAGCTGGAGATAATAGTGAGCAATTGAGGGCAAAAATAGGGAGGTATACGTGGAAAAAAAGAGTTACTTCTGCTCTTAACTGACCAGACAGAAAAGGCTGGGAGGAAAGAGGGCAAGTCATTAAATCCAGATCTTGGCTGATAGAAGAAGATAGCTGTATCTTTTCTTGCTGGATGTATGAGGAAGGAAATCAGTCAGTAAAACACATTTTCAGCACTGCTGCTGTGCACCATCATTGCAATTACTTAGCAAAGAGGTGGTTTAGCCTAAATAAATACTTTACTAACTTGATAATGGTTCTTTTAATTTGTGTTGGTTTGATGGTGCTCTAAGGGCTATGGGCACAGTTATTTTCAAAGAACACATTCTCTTTCATCAGACCATATATGGGATTTCTTATGCTTTTGTCCCAAGGATAATAGCAAATAGCAGAAGCTTGACATCATAATAGAGTTCAAGTGCCTTAGCAGTAGATCTACTCTCAAAGAATTATAAAAAAGCTGAAGCTAATGTACTTTTCTGTGTGCGTGGCACAGGCAGGCCATTTTATAGCTTTTGCAAATAAACAGACTGTTGCCTCTCTTGTCCATCAATTGAGACAGCTTTTGCGACGATATAATGCTGTTGATTCAAATCCGATCAGCTGCTATTCCCTAATTATACAAGCAAAACAAATCCAGACTGTTTAAGGTAGAAGGGGGAGGTGGGAGGGGGAACTCCATAAAACAGTGAGGGAGAACTGTCTTCTCTTTTCAAACATGTGGTAAAACCAGAGAGTTGTTTTCCCCTTAAACAGGAATACTGCGGCCATGATTCCACAGACCTATTTACTTTTCTTTTCATAATGTGCCAGTCTGCGTGCAATAAAACTGCCAGGCACAACTCAAGAGCAATAAATATAAGGGAAAACTGTTATTTAACGGGCCAAGAATCATCTGTACAGTGTCACTATGTATTCAGAGCAGTGCTCTGGTAAAAAGTCATTTTGCAAAATGACAATTTGTGTTGCATCTATTTTCATCTCTCCTCCCCTTCCCGTTCACTCGATTTTCTCGGCAGGAGTAAGGAGATTTCTCTATCGCTGCTCTGCTGCTGCGAGCCGCTGCTAACGAAGCAGGCACTGAGCTACCCAGAGCACTAATACAGGGGGAAGAAAAGGGCAGAAAGCTGTAGGGCCTCTGAAAAGGCTGTGAAGAAAGCGGGATGGGAAAGTAACTCTCTGTTTTACCAGTCTCGGACCAGGTATGTAAACCTAATGATCACATATATCATAGGCAAAGAGAATGAAAGACAAAACCCTAAGGCACAAGAACCTGAATACCCATCTCAGAAACAGTTGGATACAGTGGTTCCAGTCTGAAAGAGACAGAAAGAGTCTAAAATCTGGGCCTTTTATATCCCACCCCCACCATGGTCTGTACAGTCAAGCACTTACCAGCTCTTCAGGCCAAATACCCGAACCTGAGTCTTTAAGAAATACTTCATGCAGTCCTAAGTATAAAAAAACTCATCAAGCCCACCCGAAGCATCACCTAAAAATATGATTCTTATTTTAAACAACTTCTCTGAAAACACAGCTCACCTTTCCAAGATGTTAGTTTCACAGCTCTGAGAGAGGAAACTGTTCGAAACAATTCTCCTGTAATACTGGAGGTCCATGTGAAAATGCTACACACTGAGACATGCACCAAGAGGATCCAGTGACCCAACAAAGGTCACTCCGAGCCAAAAGACCTCAAGGAAGAGGAATGGTGACCAGAAGGATATACAAAAGAATTGAACCTAGGGACTTAACTAGGAGTCAAGCCACCTGAATGTGGTCTAAAACCAAGCGGCATCAGCCCGCATGTCCTGCCTCTATTGTACCCTGGCCATTCATCTCCTACCACCAGAAGCTCCCCATGCAGAGATGGATGGAGAGGACTTTCTTTACTTCCAGTCACTTAATGAGGTCTATGTCCTGTATTCGGCAGGAGGTCAGACTCAGGGATATTATGGTCCTTCTGGAATCACTATCCAGTGTTTTCAGGCACTGTTGTTTTCAAAACTGCTGTGTGTCAGTAGATGGTTACATGATCCCTAAATTGCTGTGGGCAACTTAGTCACATTTATGATGTGTTTTGAAATACCCATTCTGAGTGCTGGGTACCAGATGAGAAATGATGTTTACGATTTAACAAACGGAATTATCAGGGTGTCTTGCACCCTGTGAGGAGAGGAAAGGCAGCTACTGGAAGGAGAGAGTACTTTTGGGCATTCTCCCATTGGGAAAATCTCCTGCCAGGCCTCCTATCCAGCTAATGATCTCACTGCTGACATACCATCTTGGAAGCCTTTTAACCCCCAGAGGAACATAATGGCACAGCATACCAGCAGTGCAGAACTGCACTTATGCTCAACTTTACCATCCATCTTCTCAAAATACCACTGCTGCCATGGTAGGAAGGAGTTTGTCGAAAAGAATATGAAAAAAACAATTATTGAACTTTGATCTTCTGTCATGCTCCCAATGCTGCTGTGTGATTTGCTCTTTTGAGCATCTACAGGAGGTTAAAACACAGTGCAGTGTCTGGCCAGCCCCCTTTCACAAAAAGAAATGGATTCCTGAAAAATCCTGGTGAGCAATAATGGGTTTTACAATGATATATGCAGGAAACAACAAGGCAGCATAAAGATCTGAAAACAATCATCACCACTACTTGGTTCAGGAATCATATTTGTTTATGTACTACAATTATCAGGTGATACAATTACTGGATAGATTGTGTTCTGTCTGCGGTCACAGGCAGCCAACTGCGTAGATGGGCTGGAGATACATGGCATTTGATTGAGGACTTTTACAGCCACTTGGCAGGATGGTTTTGTTGTGGGGGCATCGGCAGCCCTAAAAATAAGTTATTGATTTTAATTTGTGGAGAGAATATTATTTAATCTCTGCAAACTGCCTCCTGTTCCACTGCATAAAGTCAGCAGAAGGAAATAAAAGTATCAAATATCTGCTGAATAGCACTGGGTTAAAAATCTGCCATCAGTGACATTTTATCCTTCAAAAACAAGAGCTAGTTGGTACATCCCATTCTCCTAAATTGAGTCATTTCTAATGGTGATGGTCATCCCTCCCCAGAATCTCCCTAGAAAGACTGTGGGATTTAAATGATATCTAATAAACCAAACAAATTGTTTTGGCTTAACTTTGGCTCATCTTGGGACTTTCCGTGGGGCAGCAGACAGGCTCTCCGTCACCATCACAGTCCCTGGGGCAGGTGAGGGTTTTTCGGAGGAACCAGCTCAAAGGAAACTATCAGGATAGAAGCAGGTCTTTTTTTACTCCTCTGATGCTACGGAGTAAATTACTGAAACACTATGTCTAAGTGACCAATTACCTGCCAGAGTATAGCAGTCCAGAAAATGCCACAAATTCACCTGGATTCAAACACAGAATTTTAACTCAGCCATGCACACAACCGATTTTGCTTCCCATTTGCAGTTTTCCCATAAACAGCCGGTGTCTTGACCACATCGTCCCAGGGAAGCTGAAGTGGCTTGTGACAGATCAATGTTCCCAAGTTGCCCACGGAATGGCCATCCCCAGGGGGAACATACCACTGCCCTTCTTCTGTGCCCTTGGAAGCCCTCCACCATCGCCGCTGACTCAGCCTCTGGCCCTGTGGGAGGCCAAAAAAAAAAAAAAATCACATAAACCAGGCACTGAACCCACCCTGTGTGGGGTTATCATGCCCAGCCAGTTTATTTGAGTCAATACTTAGAAGCCTTTTTAGTAGAAAACTGCAATTTGAACTTGTGCTTTTGGCCTATACATCGACATTGTATATAGGGAGTAGAATGAATCTATTACTTTTACTTTATTGCTTTTATTTATTATTGCGTTTTACTTGGAGTCAAGCTGGAGTCGAATACTGATACCTGAAAACGAAAGGCTGGTGTATTCCCACTGCAACATCCAGACCGCTTTTCCAGTCATAGTATCAGCTATTACAATACCATGTTTTCAAGCAACCTTGCAATTCAGAAAAATTCTGTCGAGAAAAGTGTTTTCAAATTAACCTTTGAAATTACGGCTGCTCACAGCCTTTCCCCAACTTGACTCATGGAGCGAAGCTTGTCTCCCCTGAAATTCTATTAAAAATGCTAGCAAAATAAACCCATTATAGCTATAACAGCTCAAATTAATGTCAACATGTCAGGACATATGTCTAATTTCAGTTTGGAGACTTGAAGATTGGAATCCTCATTATGGGCACCATCAGCTGTTTCCAAACAGCCTTCAGGTCTAGAGAGATTCATTTTAAATGAGGAACATCAAGGCAGAGCAGACAGAACTGTTCAGATGGTGCATTAATTTCAGTCAGTTTGCTAAGGCTATGATTATCATCACTGTGGATTCAATAATTTTCTCAAACTTGCTACTGATGCAGTTTCGTAGGTCTTTCCACACATCTTTCTTCTCTGTGGGAGACAGCAAGGGAAAACATACACTGTGGCCTTCAGGTGGGATTGATGAGGACCTCAGCTAAACGAAAGAGGCCAGTCATGCAAGAGCTATTAGAAATCTGTGCCCATCTCATCTGGCGGTTGTAACGATTCAGCACAATGGGACC
This sequence comes from Tringa tobata, assembly GCA_033628505.1. Lineage (NCBI taxonomy): Eukaryota > Metazoa > Chordata > Aves > Charadriiformes > Scolopacidae > Tringa > Tringa tobata. Next base: position 2,487,242 of record JAHREE010000553.1, read on the forward strand.
ACTGATAAGGGCTGCCTGTGCCGAAATGAGACTGAAAATTGAACTGCAAGTATTAAACCACTCAAATTGTATGTACTTTAGTGAAAAACTAGAACGCTAATCTATATGCATATTGACTCTGGTACATAGAAAAGGAGGGTTGAACTTGTATTACAACAGTATTCAGAAACTCCAGTTGGTATTGAAACCCTTTGCATGAGATGATATATAAACGCGAGGCAGCAGACAGGTCTTTTCACAGATTTCCTGCCATTTAGCTTGGGATGACACAAAGGAACAGAACAAACAGGAAGGGAGATGGATGGGAGTGATGTGAGATCACAGAGCTATGCATAACCTAAGCATATGCACGACCTGATTCTTCAGACAGCATGCTTATAATCACTGCTTAATCTTTTCTCTTCTGTCTGTTCTGAATTTTATAAGTATTTCTTGCCAATTTCTCCCTCTTGATATGCAACCTCCAAAAAAGAGAAAAAATAAATATATTTCTCACTCATGTTCTGTTCCCATTGTCACTCACTGCTTTCAGGAGAAGCCTTGTTTTTTCCAAGGTTATACACATTTGATGCTTCTGAATATAGGTTTCCAAATTTCTTACTGCTGAGCCTCTGTATTCTCAAACAAAATAGTGTTGCTCAGTTGGGTTGTTTTGGCAACTTCAAAAACGAAAAAAAAAAAAATAAAAAATGACCTATTGACACAACTGAGATATGAGGGTGAACTTCAGTGTTTGCAAAACGTCTGGGACTCTGTCAAAACTAATATTTCTCTTTCTCAGCAACATTTCAGTTATTCCATGCAAACCTGAGAAATGCTGATGAGTGCAAAATGAATCTCAGTTGAAACGTCTTGCAGTGAAGAAAAGCTTCTGTACAAATTCCGGAATAAAGACCATCAAGACTCTGTCTCAATGAAAGCTAGAGGAAAGAATAATATATGCTATAATAGGGAAAAAGAGAAGATCTAAAGCCTTTATCTAGCCCATTTATCATTCTGGAAAGCCGCTTGGCTAAAGACATAGAGTTTGCTTGGGATTAGAACAACAGATCCTTACCAATGCTGGGGAACCACCAGGACGATGCCCAAGCACTCAAGAAGCACTGTAGTGTGTGTGCACGTGTGCACATACACATCTGTACACATCTGTATACATGTATAAGAATGCCAAGGGACAATGGAAGACAAAGTCTTAAGCGTCTTAAAACACTCGGTCTTAATTTTCTCCATTGCATTAATTGGCTTATTTGTCCCGAGCTCTAAAGTGCTGCCTGCAGTTGTATGCCCACTGGATCATCAATGGTGAAGGGAATATTCACAGCACAAAAAGGCAGATTGACCTGCATTCTGAACACTTGCCACTGCAGTTCTGTGGGCAACAAATGGAGTAGACTGAGGAGATTTAATTAGTATTTAAAGAGAAATTACCCAGAATGTCTGGCTTGAAAAACATTTTCTGAAGCAGCTCCAAAAGTTTCTTAAGAGCAAGCCATCAAAGACAAATTAATGGGTAAGCTTCACGTGAGATGCTCAAAGTACGTGATAAATGCAATTAATAAGGCACTAGATTAGATTTTCACATTCAACCCTGGATAGCAGATAAAGTGGGAAACTGCTCTTCTGTGCCGGGAGCGGCGGTCCTGATGCTTTTCTTCACCTTGCTCCTGGAGATAAGCAAAGGACTATGATCTTTCCCTGGATATAGTTGGCTTTTGGCTCTCCCTTGAACCAGCCCAGCTCCCTTGGCAGTGGCCTGGGAGGAAACTGTAGTCCAGCCTACTCCTGCTTTTCTCCAAGCCTTTTCCACCTTCCCAAAGAGTCCTTCGCAGCCAAAGAAAGCAAAATAATACAAAGAAATACCTCTTCTTCCCATCCACAGTCTGGGCCGAGCAGCCCCAAACCCGAACCTCTCAAAAGCTCTTCCCTTCTTTGTGGACGTCTTCCTCACATCATTTTTTTCTTCACAGATATGAATAAACCTTGTAGGAATAGTTTCAACTGAACACAACCTAAATCAGGAGTGTTATATTTACTACCATCAGCAAATACTCATCAGGTGAAAAGTAGGCTGAGGAGGAAACGTAGGTGGGAGAGTAAGAGCAAAAGTAGGCTGGGGGTGAAAAAAATGGGCCATCTGCCCGATTTCATATTTTATGCAAGGTAACCAGGAGTTTTGTATGTGTTGTACAGGATTAGGGTAAAAAGGGTTGTGCTGAATATAAAACTGCCCTGAACACTTCAGCTATGTACAGATGTAGTGTTTCTCATCAAAATATCCCCCAGATTTGGCAAGGAACTGAAGTGAAGACATAGACAAGTTCTTCACCAGGAGAACTTCCGAATCTAAACTATGCTGGCAGAATTGGTGCCTGCTGGAGAAGAGTGGGCAGTTCACATCACTGGCTGCTTTAGAAGCCCTGTATCTGCCCTTTGTTCACGTCTGAAACACAAATGTATTTTTCATGGTTCAGGATGAAATACAATCCTGCAAACAGCCCTTCAAATCTGAATTCAAAAATGTACCAACATTTCAAAGCTCATGAAAGTCACCGCAGTGTGTTGACGGATGCCTGTAAACACCCTGGCCATTTCACAGTTACCTTGGGCTATCTTTTTAGCCTTTAATGTAATATTTAGACCAATGTTGTTATTAGATTTTCCCTGGATGAAAGGATCTATAAACGTAAATGCCAGTTGCTAATTCTTGCTAGTACAAAATAATAGTATTAGTACATCACACAATAAGAAAAAAATTAAGCTGGTAATTTATACTGCTGAATTAGATACACTAACAAAAGAGAGAGGCAATTATATACCACAGTAAAATCTTCAGTGCACAGACTTAGGCATTCCTCAGTCTTTAGTGTTCAATTAGGGTGAAATTTAGTTTCAATACAAGACATAACGCTAAGGGCTCTCACGCCCTCAGCGAAAATATAGGATTTCATCTCATCTGCCTCCGTGCAAAGTCTTTTTTATTCTGGCAAAGCTCAAGGTTTAGCTCTAAAGAACAATTTGATTTGCATTACACACTGCACTAACAGGCTGCAGCGCCCAGATTTATCTGCTGAATGAATATATTCTAATAGGCCTGATGATCTGTCTTTATAGTACCATTTGATTAACAACAAATTTATTCACTTGGCAGCTGTATTCCTTAATCAGGTATTCACTAAGCAATAGCATATAAATATGTATAAATGTCAGATTTATGGATCAGAGACTACAATAATTTCATTTGAAGAAAGGTGGATTGTCTATACTTCTAATTAGTTTCCCTTTAAATAGGTTCATCATACGTACACATTTGTTCATGTCTAGGGCCTGATTTCCAGAGCCAAGGGTGCGTGTCCAACTGGGCAGCATTCCCTTCCTTGGGAGCCTAATGGAAGTCCTTTGACAAGTCCTTTCAGCCCTATGGCTTGGTTGTATTAAACACCACACAAACATTTCCCTGTTTTAGCTGGGTTTATAGGGGGTTTATTTCCAAGACTAAGCAACTCACATATTTACACAGACACATACTTCTCACCTGGCCAATCTCTGCTTGTCATTCCGTAGCCTGGACACACAAAAATAAGTGCTGGCAAAGTATATGCACTGGTGAGCGGCAGAAAAAGAAGTTACTGAAGAGAATATCTTCAGTTAAATGGATCCTGGTTGTGATAATAATGAAAAATGATCATAATTATGAGCGAGAAATATTCTGTCTGTGGAATTCAACCCAGGCTTTTAAGTCAGGTTATAGACTAAGTTGACAAAAGTATTTTTACCTTTCTGAGTAGATTCTTTAGCAGCCACTTTTACACTTCAGGGGAGGCTGGGAGGGAAAAAAAACCCAACAAACCGCATCAGGAATAATCCTTGGCTTAACAGGGGTAAGTACTGTTATTTTGAAATTGCTACAGAAGGCAACAGGATTGGAGCTGTCAGACCCCAGATAAAATAAAGGCTGAACTGGCTGTGAAGACGTAATCAGTTTGAACAGTGTTAGTGGCTTCTACGTTGGTGCACTACAGGTATCCAAGTTGAAATTTAAAGCACCTACATTTAGAAGATACAATTGTCTACTAAGAACTATAGATACCCACGGAGGACTGTTCACTGTAGCTGCATCTGTCCGGAGATGGGGAGGGACTCTTGATCAGGGAGGGGAGCCATAGGACAAGGGGGAACGGTTTTAAACTGAAAGAGGGGAGATTTAGATGAGATCTCAGGAAGAAATTCTTTGCTGTGAGGGTGGTGAGATCCTGGCCCAGGTTGCCCAGAGAAGCTGTGGCTGCCCCATCCCTGGAGGGGTTCAAGGCCAGGTTGGAGGGGGCTTTGAGCAACCTGGTCTGGTGGGAGGTGTCCCTGCTCATTGCAGGGGGGTTGGAACTCAATGATCTTTAAGGTCCCTTCCAACCCAAACCAATCTATGATTCTATGATTAAAAATCTCAAATGGCACGTATATCCTGAAAACTATCCAGTTAATCGCACTTAGTCCAAGCAACTTTTGCATTTGACTTCACATTTTCCAGGAAACCTGGGAGAAGAGCCTGGTGGCTGGAAAGAAACATTGACCCCATGGAAGCCTTTCCACAGAAGGAGAACACAAAGCAGGTTGCAGGGGCTCAGCCTGGCTGACCCAGCTCTGCCCGCGCTGGCACATGCAATCCCCTGGACGCTTCAGGAGATCACCAGGATTAGGACACAGAGGAGCTGAGGGCAGGAGAAATGCAGAGGTATGAATGCATTGTTCTCCGTGTGCTCTCTGTGAGGCAGGCTCCGTTTCCCCGAGACCAGATCGAAGCCATCATCGCTGCTTTCAGCCCTGCACAGTGCTGGAGGTGACAGGCTGACAGAAAGCAAGACAGATTTATGCCACGTATTTTATTTTAATGAAGTTCTAGACACACAAAAAAAAGGTAGGAACAAAGATGCATTCCCTACCGCTCTAAAGCCTTACCGGAGCGCGCTAAACTCCTAACTTTGTACGATGTAAACACTGTGTGTGCTCAAGCCGCCTCTTCACGTCTTACCTGAAGAATTTCCCTGTGGTGTGTCCTTTCAGTACAGCATGTCACACACGCAGTGTTTCTTTACATATTGTCTATGCCACCGCAGGAACCGGTACAGACTGCAAGCGACTCTCCCCAAGCAAAAGGAGTTTCAGAACCAACAAGATTTTCACAGCAACTCATTGCAGAGCTGGGCTGTGCTTTTGGAGCAGAAGGGATTAAAGGTCTACTGCAGACTCCCTGACTCTACTGTCCAAACCTGTTACAGGTGGAGACCATGCTCTAATCCTGCTTTGATTTCTAGCTGGAACAATTTCAATAAAATATAGAAAATTACATGCAAGTCTCAGAGGTCTTAACCACGCTCCTGCACCATTCTGGTATATCCAGCTGTGGCTGTTTTGTACCCATGGAGGGGAAGCAAATTTTTCTAGACAGAAGTAATCTGTCAATAAATGAATAGCTAAAAATTATCCTTCATGCTGTTCCAGTTGAATAGAAATTTAGACTGCTTTTTTTCTTATTAAGTTACTGATCTATTGTCTTTCAGAAATGTAACAAGTGTAGGGAGGCTGATCCATTGCCATTTAATATTCAGCGTACAATGGTATGTCGAGACGGATATGAGAGTAATAGTTCCTTGCAATATTTAAGTCTACTGAGCCCTGCAGATCTCCTCTTCTAATATCACTTGATTCGTCAAATCTGATTTGGGACTTATAGCCTATATAGAGAGAGCTCTGAAATTCCTAATCTATTTGGCAACAAGTGTGTTGTCTGCTTTACTACTTCATCTTCCTTACTCACTGATCGAAGGGTTGGGGTTTTAAACTCATTTAGCAAGGACAAGAAAAAAATAAAGGATTTTATTATAAGTTTTGACAACTACATATATCCTGATCCAGACAGTAAATAAAATACGAGTGCCTATTTGCCAGGCCACTAAATACAGGCCACCAAACTGATGACCTGTGATAGAAGATGTTCAAGACTTGCTGCTGAGTATAGAGAATTGGAACCAGTTTGTCACTCATCATGAAAATAAGAATTTCTAGTGGCAATTACCAGGCAGCTGAAATTGCACACTTCTTATAGTTAAAGTTTTGTTGAGGCATCCCCCCTCCCAGGGACATTTCACAGTCACATGCTGAAAAGGAGGATTGTTTCCTGTTCCCAAATACGCACTTTCCACCCTAGATTTGAGAGACATTTTGGTATTACAGGCCAAGGTGCTTAATGTTAATGTCAGCCCACTGCTAAGGGCTGTGGATGACTTTTATCTTCTACACACTGGGTCAATCACTTTATTTTTCCTAGCCTGTGCTTTTCTGCAACAAGAGAGTTTTCTGCTTTCCAGTTGTTTCCAGCCTTGGTAGAAGCCCCATGAGATCAGCCCCATCTAGTCCAAGCCCTTGGGGGCAGTCAATGCAACGCATCTTCTGCTGGTGTAACCATGCCGAGTCACAATGCTCATCCTGCCTTACTATAGACACTCTCCCGCCATCCAAATGTTTTTTTAAAAGCAAGGTTCTGAGTCAGAGTCTGTCTTTCAGTTAATGACTTAAAAAAATCCAATAAACAGAGCAACCTAAATTACAAATACAAAATAAAAAGTACCAAGCCCTTTATTTCTTGCTCAGAGGCAAATTGTGCAACTTTAATTTAACAGAAAATTATCAGCTTTATGACTAGATGTGTTGCAAATAAACTGACAACCTTTATACAATCCAATTACTTTATTTTATGTGATATTGTTATTATCTGAGCCATCTGACACTCTTATGGCTCATATAAAAATTCCTATTTTAGTGTAACTCTGTGCTTAAATAGATCTCTTTGTACTATATGAAATAACCCCCTCCTCTCACCTTTGCATTTACAGCCTCCAAAATATACAGAGCTCTACCATATCCCTTCCTCCTCAAACAATTGGATTTAACATTTTGCTCAGAGGAAGGTTTTCCACTGATTTGAACGACTATTAGGTCATCCCAAAAGCTACCTCTGGGAACAATTCAGCCCTGTGGGACTGGAAGGAAGACCTTCCATAAGCTAACTGACATTTTTGACAACAAAGGGTATGTTTCTGGATGGAGACTCATGGTAACTCAGCTATTTTGCTTCTGTTCCCTAAATAAATTCATTCAAGTGGCTGGCACCAAGTGGCACAGTGCCGGGCTGGGCAGATATACCCATTCATTATCATCTTCCCTCACTACATGATGCATATTTAATTCTTCTGATCCTTCCTATCAAATCTCTCCTCAACCCTGGGATCCTGTTAGCAGCTCTTCCCCTTGTTCAGTACAAATCCCTCAAGAAAACAGGCAGGTAACTGCCATTATGTTTTACAATTACTTAAAAGCAGGAAAATTTTACCCGCTGTGTTAATTCACTCTTTGCCACTTGGCAAAAGGCAGTCTCTCCCTCCCTCTCGCTGCCCTGCAGCCCATGGTTTGAATGCAGCCGATGGGGACAAGGTTAGCTTTGATTTACCATGGCATGAGGTTTACAAGTGCCTTCAATTTCCAGCACCTCCCCATAGCAGCATCCTTGCTCGCCGCGTGCAGCTGGGGCATGGAGCTGGGTCTCTCCGCAGCCGCAGTCTGAGAGCAGGGCTTGCAGATAAAGATACCTTTATGCTCTGTTTTCTTTTCGCTTTACTCTGACGATGAGTCATTCAAAGCCTGAGGTAACGAGGCAGGCAGAGGCAAACGAGTTGCACTCAATCAAGTATCCAGATTGGGTGGCAGGGTTCCTGGCACAAGGATCTCACACACCCGATTTGAAGGACCCGCAGTGGTTTTCTCGTCACCGCTGATGATGTTGCCTGGCTGGTCAAGAAACACAGCTCTCTAGGCTGATCATCTCCCGAGCACATGGGGAAGATGTATGGCATCTGCCATCGCCGTTTCATTCTTCCACCACAGGACTTACCTCCACATGCCCCACGGTCTAACCCAACACTGGGGCTGGACATAGAGGAGTCAGAAACTACAAATCAGACAACTGCCATCTCCAAGAAATGTGGTGGGGTCTAGGGAGGCAATGGGGATGCTGAGCACCCCCCAAGAGGGGCTCCTGCCGGTGCTGGGAGGAAGAAACCCAACCCCATGGCTCCATCAGATAATTGGCATTGCCTCAACAGGAGGCTGTGACTAAATCAACCCCTGTCTAGCCACATAGTGCATGTCAGCATGTGCAGAGCTGCCTGTTTTCTGTGTACTAACAGGACTGAAAATTCTTACGTTTATAGCATTTATCTCTTTCTGCCTGCTTCCAGAGTGTGATCCAAATCATTTAGCTGTGTATCTGAAACCTATTTTCTCCTGAGAACGTGTGGAAAACACTTTGCTTTTTTGGCAATAAGCACATTGCTGCTGTAAACAAGATTTTTTTGAGCTCTTTTTAATGAAGATAATTAAGAACACATTATAAAACAGATTATTAGTAGTAAACAGCAAGTAGTAAACCCTATTTATATAATGTCACAATATTATTAGGTTTCTTCCACTAGAACTGCAGACACATACACCCTGGCCGTTCCCTTAACACCACAAATTCTTGTTATTTGGTCACAATTCTTTAAGTGTGTTATGTGGACGTTTATGCTCTAAGAATAGTAAATGCTATTTACCATTAAATAAAACTGGATGAACAGGTAACCGATATTTGTCAATATTTAGTGTATTAAACAGCAAAAGCAGGAAAAAATGGTCCCACAAAACTATGTAAGCCGTCAACATTTGATGATCTTTTAAAATAATAATAATAAAAAAATAAAGGAATAAGGATAGAAAGATACAAAGATGAAGCACTCTGTTTACCATAACAGCAAATATTATTTCCTGGATCGCTGCTACTCTTGCAACTTCAAGTGATCCTGAAAAGCATCTTGGCTGATTCAGAGAAATTACATCTCTGTCTCCAATACATGACTAAAACCTGAAGCCACTGTCAGAAGGAGAGCTCTGGTTCCTGCTATCACCACTTGCCATATGTCTCCTCTTTCTTCCTCCACCTTCTGAGCCTCGTTTACTATGGAAACAAGGCTTGTTTGATCCCTCTATCTTTCTCATTCCCTTACCCCACACACAACTTCTAAGCCTGTAGGTCTGTCTTGATCAAATTTGCCAGAACAGTAGAAAGCTCAAAGAAAACTGGATCCTCAAAATTCTTGAGAGGATAAGCAGCTGGGAGAAAGGGAGAGAGAGGGAGAACCCTTCTCAATGTCCCCTATAAAAGCCCCATATGGGGTGTAGGGCTTTATTGTAAGCTAATGCTACTGGACATAAGGTAGTCATTGTAAGATAAGGGTCTTAAACATGCAAGAGTTTCCACTGTAACCTGCTTGGACTGAAAGATCAATCAGCCACTGGACACACATCCATAGAAAATAAGGCTTCATAAATTTTTAGCGTTCACAGGTCTACACAAGTAGATGTAAACTTTCTATTCTTTTCTGTTTTCTTCTCCTATTAGAACAAAAATAACAGTATCAGCCAAGCAAGACTTCACTATCTCTTTTGCAGCACTGCTGTGTTTGCTACTGAAAATGAAGCTAAAAGCAAAGTCTTTAGTATCACCACAACAGAGCTGGAGAAGCTGATCAGATCACAGGCTATCTCTGTTTCTCTACTCGTAAGACTGCCAGGAAAAAACAGTCCCACAAAAGACAGAGGATGCATCTTTTCTTTGCTAATCTCTTCTTGCTTCTCTTGTGAGTCTTGGTTGTGTTTTTTTTTCCTTTTTTTTTTTTTTTTCCCTTTTTTTTTTTCTCCCCCGGGAAGCAGAATTTGATTTCAACAGGAACAATAGCAGCAGCAGTAACATCAGCTCTATTATCTCTACTAACTGCTCTTTTCTCCCAAATATGTTTTCTTTGCACCACCTGAAAGTCTCCAAACCTGGGTTTTCCTTAGAAAAGCTCTCTCAATAGCTAAAGGAAAAAAAGATTAAGGGATATTGTTAAAATGAAAGCCCTACTTAATACCTAACATCTTCAATTCTTTAACTATTTTCCCTTTTCCTATATCTCTAATGAAAGGTTAAAAAGATGTTTAAGGCTGATTGTTGCCATGGGACCAAGCAGCCTGGAGTCTATTAATTCAACCCCCAACAGTTTGTTTAACTAGTTAGTGTGCAACACTAACAGGGTCATGCAACTTCCTTATTTCAGCCCTCTTTTCAAGTAAAATAATTGGGCTACTCCTGATGATTTACAATTAAATTTAAGTTAAAGTTCACAAGTAAAATTTCTGTTTATTAGCCTGTGTCAAGGAGGTTGGCGTCCTGGACCTTAAAAAATTTAAAATCAAAGAGAAATAAGAAAACAGTATGTCTCATTATTAAGTCAGACTCCTGCTAATTCGGGGCCTGATTCAAAGTATTTTTTTAACACTAAAGATTAGTGTTGTGGGCAGTGGGGTAAGGTGGAGCAAGGCCCATGTTTGTGCTAGGTCTGGTGTTTCATCATACTTTCTCTCCTTACCTAAAATGTTTTCAAACCTTTCTTGAGCTGTGACCAATTCAGAACCTATTTCATTTCCTTTCCTCTTTTAAATGACTGCTTCTACCTTTTCAAGGTATTCCTTGATATGTTGGACTCACCAAAGATCTGTTGAGGAGACTTAAATGATAAATAATTTTGAAAAACTCTCAGGTGTAAGGTAAATAAAAGATAGATTTGGTCTTGTATTCCAACTGTACTTATCTCATGCTAAAAACAATCGCTGTGTGTAGATCTATTCTGTGCTACCACAAGTGACATGAAAAGAAACTGCCTTCAGGTAAGGGATGGAGATTTGAACATCTTATACGTGGTAGATGTGCATACCAGGAATATATAGGCACATGGAAGTGCAAAATACTTTCAGTATAAGTCTTAAGTTGATTTGTAAATGTTGGGCTGGAAGCTTATGCTAAAGTCTAAATTAGAGACCTTGGGAAAAGGAGTTGCTTGTTTGGTTTTAATTTTCTGCGTAGCTCAACCTTTGCCATTTAGAAAAATTCATAAATACTATAAATATTTCATATGAACTGTTTGTGTACGTATACTGTATGCAAACCATGTAGCTAACAATTATAGTTAACTCTGCCCTTGTAAGTAACTCACAAAAATGAAGTTAAATACAGGTAGCCATCAACAACTACATAGCCATGAGCAAAACAATGCAATCTTTCATTTAGAAGATTACTATAAATGTCAACCACAGAAAAGTAAGTCACTTCCGCAAGGCACAATAAAAGATATTAGAATCAAGAAATGCTGAACTTCATAACATTGAAAAACTTAAATGGAAACTGGTTTAAATGAGTCAGTAGAGTCAACAACTGTGAGCTGAGCTTCCAATCCTTCCTGCCTCCCCATAGTGCTCAGTGCTCTGTAGAGGTTTTTTCTACAAAGGTATTAAGCCATTAACTCCCATTTTAAACCAAACAAGAGAATAGGCAAAATTTCAGTCAGGATTCTCCACAACAGACCTCCCCTGTGTGATTAATGAGGTATTGAGAAAGATGAATGCACATAAGCTCACTCTGAGTAAAGCAAGCACCACCTTGGAGAAAGCTTTTGAGGAGAGGAAATTGCTCTGTATTAAGAGCTCTCTGGAGCCAAGGCAGAGACAAAAGTTACATTCAGTTCTCTGTAAATGAGTTCTGCTCTCTATCTTCACAACTTTAACTAAACTGAAGAAAACAGTTGAACAGGAAGACTTGGTCGCTCTCGAGAGTTCGTAATTTGCTTGGTGAATGCTTTAAAAAGAGATGGGCTGGAAAAGAAGATCATTGAATTTAAGCAAAATATAGTAGTCATATCACTTTTGGTATCAAGAGGCAAGGCACGTGAGTCAAAGATGAGAAAGGAGCTCAGCTGTAAAGGTAGGAAGCTGGAATAAGAATGAGCAAATGTTTCATGAGAAACGTGGTCCTCAGTATAGAAGGAATACTACCTGCCTCCAGAGAACAAGATAGAATTCAAGGATTGTTCATTATTGGCCAATTCCATCAGATATTTGCAAGGCAAGAGGAAGAAATTAAGATGAATAATCTTACTGAAGGCAGGGGATGTTACAATGAAAAACCCTACCTTTGGTGCAATAGCCCTTGGATCAAGAGACTGCCACAGAGTTGGTGGTTCCTTCCTTTCCCTCTGGTACTAAGGTTTAATTCATCAAGTTCCCAGCCCCTCCCCTCTCTTCTCTCTGGAAATTTCTAAATTTTTTACGCTAGTTCCTAGTATGAAGAATTTTTCACCACCCAGTGTTCAGGACTGTTTTGCTGTGAGCGTGACAGACTACAGCAGTAACCCGTGGAAGCAATCTTTGCAATTCCTGCTTCGGAATTACTGCTGAGCCTTTTTTTTTTTTTTTCCCCTTTTAGTTCTGTTTTTAATCAAGCTTGAAATTTTCTTACTTTAAAGAAGCCTTTAAAATCTTCTCATTTTCTCTGGATAATACATCTCTGAACTACATTGTTATATTCTAAGAAAAGAACTATTTTCTGTCACTTGGAAACCCACGCCTCATTTTGAGCTGAAATAAACCCACTAATAAAATTAATCAGAAGCACTATTCCTCTGGAGAGAGTCAGGGAAAATATGATGGGTTATAAACTGAACCACAGGATCCAATAATGCAGCGCAGGCAATACGGAGGAACAAGACCTCCGCTAGCTGGGACACAGCACACCTCAGCAGAAGGCTGGGGAATTACTGCAGGAAAACAGCACAGATCAGGACAAAACGTAAACGAAGGCCGGATAATAAAAAAAGTTGTAAGCACAGTGAAACTCTTGCAGAGGATCTGCAAGGATCCTTAAGATCCTCGTCTATTGTTCAAGACCAAAGCTTCAGTTTTAGATGAGCTAAAATTGCTATTGTGCACACATCCTTTTGGAGCACCAACCCAAGCTTTGTTTCCAGAGGAATCAAGCACACACGTATGCTGTTAGCATTTATTATTCAACAGCGGTGAAATTCAGGCTGAAGTGTTGGGAGCACAACTAACAAGACACCTAAATTACCAGGCTGGAATGAAAATTGGGGTATCACTTCTGTCTGAGTCTCCTCTCAAGTTTTTCTGTAAAATAGAGGTAGTTATGGCAATTTCCTAAGCCTGAAGGGAGGGTCAGGTAGTGTCAGGAAGGTATTTTAGATTTGTAAAACACTATCTGTGCCAAAAGTTAATGTCAGATGCCCACAACAAAAGTGCAGGGCATGCCTAATGGAAGGAATATTAGACAACAGACAGTGGACTTTGTTTTAGATTTTTTATGACTGAGAGATGAACTGAGAGGAGCTGACAGTGATGAAGAAAAGGCACTGCTCTGGAAATTGGCCAGCTATTCTGAAAGGTAAGAGATGCACTATTTCTGTAACAGGCCATAAGAAAATACAGCCAGTACAAGTCAAAAGACACCAACACTTGTTTAACCTCTTTCAGAACCTTGAAAATTACAAATTTTGTAGTTAAACTACAAAAGGAAGCCAAATTTAGTGAGCATTTAATGTTAGTTTCTGCTCCCAATTCCACTCAACTTTGGTGGATTTTTATTTGGTTTTTGATGCCGTTAACCCATCTATAAACAGGCAGTTAAGCTTTAACAAGCCTGACAGTGTTGGTGCTATTGGGAACCCTTTGTACGTTTATGATATATACCATTAAAAAAGTAAATAAAAAAAAAACCTAGAACCCCTGACCTCCTGTTCCTCGCGGTTGTTTCTCTCTGCTTTTTCTGACTCAGAAATAGGGTAAGCCACTGTCCTCTGGCACTCCAGCAGGTCTGAGACCATCCAACAAGAGGGCCATGCTCATGATATTCAGGATGACGTGATTTACCTCGCACCAAAGTGTGACAAAGTCTCTCACTCAACATTTTCCCATATGAAAGGTGCTGCACAAGTGCCAAGCGCTGGGTGGTTTGAGGCTGATCCCTAGAAGGCACTCTAAGAAATTCCCTTTTCATCATAAGCCAACACCTCCTTCATTTGCTGGGCCTGAGAAACAAAAGGAGGACTTTGCTGTTTGTGCTCTGGGTTGCTTTACTTATGACTTTACTGCTGCTAACATGACAAAACTACTTATATTTACTTTCCAGTAGGTGATACCTTTGTCTGGGCACCCAGTCTGTGTTTATAACACAACCTCAGTCACCAGTCACTGAATTTTCCTTTCTTCATCTTTCCTTCTGCTGGTTGGTGGCCATCTGCTACACGTTTCTTTGTCGCTTTGCTCCGTGCCCCAACTGCTGTTTTTCCTTTGAGCCCCACAGCAGCTCTGCTCCCCAAATGCTACGTTTACATCCTGGTTGCATTGCTGTGTTCTCACAGTCTAAGTACCTGGCAAAGTCTTGAGGGATATAGGTGTTTTATTTATTTTCTGTGTGTTAACATAGATTTCAAGTAGCTTCCTTTAAAAGCCCTGTCAAAAGCTTGAAGAATTGGACCATACAATAGAAATAATCTTAATTTATTTATAGAGCGAGGGCTGCAAAGGAGAACAGACTCAAATGCTCAGCTTACCTGAGGAATGGGGCTGGCGTTCAGGAAGGGCTGAAAAGCACGTTGTACAGATATATTAAAAAGGACTTGGTTTATCTCTAGTACAGTTGTAAGAGGATGACTATTAAAATCTTCTCACATTCAGGAAGAATACACTTGACTAGAACTTTTAATCTTGTTTGTGCTCAATAACAGTAGTTTTACTGATGTTAACAGAATAAAACTACTTATTTTTACTTTGCAGCAGAGGAGACCTGTATCTGGGCACCCAGACTGTGTTTATAACACAGCCTCAGGAGTTTTCCTCTCATCATCTTGTCTTCTGCTGGTTGGTGGCCATCTGCTACATGTTTCTTTGGTGTTTTTCTCCATGCCCCAGCTTCCTCCTTAAGAATTTGCCCCAACCGGGGAAAGATACCCACGTCTGTTTGGTTCAAGACAATTTGTTACAACCAGCTCAGCATATTTATCTGACTTCCCCTGGTTCCATTATTGTCACTCTGCATCTGGAAGCACTAACCTCCTGCTGGAACATCAGCATCTTGGAAAACTTCTGGGCTCTTCAAAGGCCTCACCCGGTCAGTTTTTTTCCTGTATGTCTCTTTTGGTGGGCAGCACAAGTTCTGTTGTTGTGTTCTGCAAGGACCACGGCCCAATTTCAAATATAAGGTGGCATTTATAAGGTGATTCTCTTCTGTTGAACTCTCTTCTGCAGCAACTAAGCTAACAAATAGATAATAAACTACTCTGGGTATCAACTCACACACTTTTCTAAGCAGGATCCTGATACCTAAACACCATGACTAAAATACTGCAGTGATTTCGGTATTGCCATTTCTGTGAGTGCATTAAAAGACTTACGTCTGGTGCATTTCTTAATAGCTCAGCTCTTGCAGGGAAAGGATTAAGTAAAAAAAAAAAAAATTAAAAAAATCCTTAAATCCTTTTCTTTTTTTAATCTTGTGGTTTATGGGGAAAAATGCAAAAGGATGTAATTTGCAGTTATACATAGCACTATTTTTTTTATTTTTATTTTTAAAATCTACAAGTACATTTTAAAAAAGCTTAAGAATGAGAAAGACAACTAAAGAAAAGTAAGGAGTTAGTGAAATATCTGGATTGTATTTAACATTATCAAGGATTCACACTGTTGCATTTTTTATTATTTTAAAAATTGCTTTGTTCTACCATCACAGTTTTGGGATTACTTTTAATTTATTAGCATGTAAGAAAACCTTCTTCAGAATTATAGCCTAAGCAGAGGAGGGTAATGTGGTAGGGTTTTTTTGTGGGTTTGGGGTTTTTTTTTTGTTTTCTTTTGGTTTTGTTTTTTTAAAAAAAAAAAAAAACACAAAACTTTGGACAACAGAAGTATACAGAACAGAAACTACAGAACGCAAGGGCAGAGAAAATGAAGCACAACACAACAACCAGATCAAACCTCTCAAGTTCAGCATAGGACGGTTCTGGCCAACAATGAACATCGAAACTGTGGCTTGCGTGAATATGACCAAGAAAATGGAAAAATATCTTCCAGTTAGTATTTCTGTGCAGAGTTGGTACCACTCTGTAACTTACTGTCCTGTGAGGTCAAGCACTGACCCGTATTAGCGCCATCATTGCCACTGACCTCCCAAAAGCTCTCCCTGAGAGTACTCTGGCTTTGACACTGGCTTTAAACCATCAGCTTCCCCCTTACTCATTTCTGCTTGGCTTTACTGATATAGAAACATTGCTACACTGGTCAGAGCCACAGGATCAATAAAGCAGAGGAGGAAAGAGCCGCATTCCCATCTGCCTCGTCCATCACCAGCAAACCAGGCAGCAGAGTTCTGCTCTCCAAATTCCATTTTTTCACTTGACAAAAAGCCTCTCTTGGAGACTGCTGGTGGAGACACCTAAAACCCTATATACATTAAGGAAACTGAATTGATACTCTGTCAGATGAAGAGAATCTCTCTTTATCTGGTGAGAGTTAATGATGATTTATTAGGTGGAAAAGACAGGTCCCAGGACATATTTGCAAGGACTTGTCAATCACAAAAAAATCTTCCAGAGATTTGGACTAAGCTTATTTCATACTTCTTATTTAATAGACATGAGAGGACAATGACACTTCAGTTTGAAGTACTTCTCAGATAACATGAAGCTTCAGAAAGATAAAAGGCTAGATGAAAAAAGACCTCTTAAGACCTGAACACAATCCCATGTCATCACAGAAATTTCATTAAGGAAATAGGTGTAAGTGAATAGGATTTGGGGGATGGTAAAATAAACATGAGAGCTTGTAGGGAAGATTCCTGATGAAAATGAAAGTCTGAAATTAAATCAATGCAAAGCATACTGCCTTAGATCTCAATAAAAATAAAATAATAAAAAACCAACCAAAAAACCCCCAACCAACCAATCAACCCAACACACACAACAAAACACCTTCAAGTAACTGAATTCACGATCTCACTCTTCTGACACTCATACAGCAGCCTCATGGACCTATTGACCCATCACGGTAGGATTCTGCCCAAAAGTAAATGTCTCCATTTCAACGAATCACCCTGGAATGTCTCTGAAGTCAAAGAAGAGAAACAGCTGTTTTTAGGGTGTGATTCTCACTTGTGGCAGTGCAGCAGAGTCAGGTGAATCAGCCCCTAAAAGCACCCACTGCTCTCTACTGAGCCAAGGGTCGCTCAGTCCAGTAAGATGCCTACACCGTGGACCTCTGAAGCTCAGAGGGATGAACACTCTTCAAATGACCATCCCATTGTTTGCCAAAGGCTAGTACATAAGAGGCTGAACAGGAGGTGGGAGAAATTAAATAAGCCTCTCTGATTTTTGAAACTGTCTGGTCTGTATTTTAGTTTTCATCTTGCTAGATCCATAGCTGTTGCTAAAGATAGGTTGGAAGGACAGAGGAGCAGTACCAGAGTCATCCTCCTGTAAAAGAGGGTACGAAGGAAGCAGGTGCTGTCTGAGATATGCTTCAGGATGTGCAGCAGATATAATAACAGAAAACTAGCTCCATTCAGACTCTGATTAGAAAGCACATGCATTTAGGACCATCTTCTTTGACTGTGTCCAGACTGACAGTTACGGAAGCCCAGCAGAGGCTGGCAGACCACAAGTGTATGGGAAACGCTTCCCACATCCAGTAACCTCTCTTAAGCATCACTTCTCATATTCATTTTGACTGATGACTACCTTTACCGAGGTGGACGTGGCAGAAGGGTAGACAAAGCAGTGCGCCTGCAGCAGGAGCAATCAAAGCTCTTAGCTAATAGCCTCAACAGAAGAGGAAACCACCAGATATTTAACTCAGCCACACACTTCCAGCTCTCTGCAAGGCTGTGGTGACACGGCCGCTCGAGCTCTCTGACCCCCAGGAAGATGCTCAGGCTCTGCTCTCTCAGGATACTCTTCTCCAGCTCTCATATATCCCTTCTTTTGAAACAAGCCTTGCAGACAGCGAACGTGTGGCTGCTTGGGGTGTGGGAGAACAACATTAATCACCTTTAAAAAAACCCCTCGTATTTTCTAGTGACAACAGTCTGTACGAAACCAGAGCTGAGGCCACATCATGCCTGTTTTCTGAGATTTATAGCAGAGCACCAGGAACTCGCTCCGGGCTGCTGCAGGGCCTCTCTCACACAGTGCTTTTTGTTCAGAAAATCCGAACAGAATCTGCCTTCCCTGTTTGAATTATAAATCTAAGTTTTCTCTCTGTAGTCCCTTAAAATGAACTTTACAGAAGAGAGCCAACATTTGCAAGTCTTTTTTCACTCCAAAAGATAGAGGGGGTGAACCCTACCTTGGCAAGAGACACACGTTACAGGATTTGAAGTGAATAGAAAAAAGCAAGGTGTCCTACCAAAGGCACTGTCTATGTTCTACAGCTGCAACTGTCCAAGATCTCTCTCTCAGCAGTGTGACAGGACTGAACTCCCAGAACAGCCCAAGTCATACAAGAAAACTGTTCGACATTGATTTCATTTTCCTTGCAGGACCAAGTTTTCCTCTCGGAGGCACCTCCCCAGACAGCCCTGCAGTGATGGCAGTTTTGATCTTCCCTGAAGCCACAGGGAGCACGTCCTTTCCCTACAAATCAGAGGTTATCGCTGGTTCATGTTCCCACTATGGGAAGTTATGGCAGCCCCATCACTGGCACTTGGCGTCAGGTGTCAACCACCAGCTCTTGGGCCAAGCTCCTCTAGAAACAAAAAGAGCTCATTTGTACTCAAACCACAGTCTAGATATATTCACACTATGCTACAGGGCAATAAAAAACCCCTGGAAAATCAGTAAAGGATGAAACGAGGCACATGCTTTCCTCCATCGCCTGTTGGAAAGAAGCATTCTGCTGTGTATCTCTCTCCTCTAATTTGATTTACCTGTGCAATCTTAACATTTTTAATACCATTTTTGTGTCTGCAATAGAGATTTTCTTCTGCCCTTGCTCCCTGCAGTTACGCAGCCCATTTCTCTTTGTCACTTGAGCAGAACCATACCTCCATGGAAAGTTTATCATCACAGAAACTGAAAGGCAGGGAGGAAAACCACCCACTGTTCAAACTAATGGCTCTCTTGATTGATGCCAAAATGCAGCATCAACTCAGTTTGGTTGCCCTGGTATTTGCTGCCACTGGGCAAAAAGTCCCCCCACTCCAAAAAGATGCTTAATAAATACATGCTCTTTCCACCTTCCATTTGGTGGGCATTAAGGGGTCCTCATGGAAACACTAGTCATATAATGTTCATAGAATTATAGAATGGTTTGGGTTGGAAGGGACCTTAGAGATCATTGAGTTCCAATCCCTCTGCCGTGGGCAGGGACACCTCCCACCAGACCAGGTTGCTCAAGTATGTTAAAGCATGACAGCAATCTATTCACATCTGTCTACTCTGTCACCACCAAAGTCAAGACCAAGCTACAGGAAAACGACCCTCACGACATCTGGGCCACATCTATTTGCCTGCATTGCCTGTAGTTAATGTTTATCATTATTATTATTGCTCCTTGCCACACTATCAGCTAACGGCACCTTGTGGGAAAATTCCTATCAACCTCAATCACTTTTATTGAACACCATTGCCTATTTGAAGGGAAATCTATAGGGGAAACCCCCTCCAGCCAGTCTCTTACTGATGCTGTGGATGGTCCCATACAGGCAAGAGGGAGCAATGCAACTTCCTTGAGGGACCCTTTGCTGGACCAGCCCAGCCTCTGTTGATGGAAAGGGGAGCAGGAAGACATTGTCTTGCTTGGAGGAAAGCATGCTGTTCATAAGCATGGTTTAATGGGGGGAAAAACACGTACCAAAGGCTATTTTGGCCTTTCTGCCTGCACTGCAAACCTTATGCAGCCCAGCAAGGCCCCAGAGTGACCCTCCCACCAGGCTGTCAAAAGATTAAACTAAACCATCTTTAGCTCCGTAGCCCAACTCAGCGCTGCATCTCCTGAAAGGCCAGTGCAAAACACAACGAAAGCCTTTCAACAGAAACTTCCCTTTCTAGATGCTGTTTGTCTGGAAGATTACAGAGAAAGAATGAGATTACCGTGTCTAGGTGACATCATATGGGCCATAGCATTTGCTCCCATATGTTTAATTGCTTTAAGAGAAGATAAATTAGTCCCTGGGATAGCATTACATTGGATATCTTTCCAAAGAAGGAGATCCACACTACTGCATTTTAAAACTCTATAGCATTGCAAAACAACAACAAAAGTTATAAAGGAGCGTGTATTTCTTCCATAAAGAAGATACTGCCGCTGATCCAGGTCTAATAAAACAGCCTCCTTCTTGCCTGGTTGGATTTGGTCAGTTACTTTTTACTTAATGCTTTTTTTATTTTTATTTTAGATTTAGTGCACATTGTAAACACCTTGCAAAGAACGGATGTGCGAGTGCTGTGATTTAACACCATTGGTGCTACAGCAGCTCTGCCGCGCAGGAGTGGAAAGTGACAAAGTCATGTATTGTACAGCACATTTGCTTTTCTCTCCCTTTTTGTTTAAATTAAACTCTTTGTATAAATAGTCATTCTGTCTGATTATATAATCTCCCACATTTAGATCGTCTGTGTTGCAACCATGGCAACTCCCAGAGCCGAACGCATTCGGTTCAAATTTCTTTCTAAATTTGCTGATGAGGGTGAAGAAACAGCTTTGGAAACCCTTCTCAGACAACCTACATTTGTTCTTTGCACATAGAGCTCAGTCCAGCTTGGAGTGACGGGCCCCGACACCCTAAATAGGCCAGGAGCAAGTGTCCATCCCATTCCTGTTTAAGTGATCGCATCTCTGACACTAGCTATGGATAACAGCAACGTCATCAAGGAAAATAAATAACTATATTTTGTTTAATTATAATTAATTAGAAGAACTGAGCCGTGGTGAAGCTGGAGAATGACATCTCTGATGCACAGAACAGGCAGCACCCACAGAAGTTGTGCAGATTTTCTTGCTTTGCCTCACCAGCGTGCTTCATCTTTGGTTTGGAAAAACAATACTGAAGCTAAAAGGTTCCAAAATTATTCTCTCATATGGCTCATAAACCATCTGAGGGTGACGCTAGCTGTCTTGAGCGCTGATATTTGGTCCTAATTTTCCACCTGCAGAATGTGACTCCCGGGTGAGATGAAGGGGAGCGACTCAGCCGTGGAATTATGGAGACTTTGGCCAAATTGCGCCAACACTACAAGAATTCCAGAGTATAGTCTGCTACTGACCCTCTGAGACTGCCAGCCTCCACCTCTTCCCGCTGCTCTGCACTGAATTACAAAGGGAAAGTAAAGCAAAGCCCCACATTGTGTGCAAAGTTGAAAAAGCATACGCAGATTTTAAATCAAACTAAAAAAAAAAAGAGTTTAATTAGGTACGCTTTCTAATTAACCATCACGATTATTTTTCTATTTAGATTGTAATTATTGGTATTTTCTTTAAAAGGATGAATTGTCACAACCAGGTCTTTATTTTTCTTATGGCATAAATACCCCAGATGAAACATATAGTCAGATTTTCAAGTACAATGACTGTGAAAATGCCCTATACTGGTCACAACTGTCAAAATGTGCCATAAGCAAAATCAGATGCGGTGATTTTGCACTTGCAGCAGTTCCAAATTTGCTGGGACTGAAATCCTCCTGTGTTAGGTATTGGATAAATCCTACGGTCAAGTTGGAGAGTTTATGCAAGAAGTTAAAATGAGCATATGCAGTTGCCCATCTGTCCAGCAGAACTATCTTCTTTGGTACCAGGGTAGGCTTTTGTGGACATTGCCAGATATGACCAGAGAGACTGCACACCCATTTTTGGTCTTGTTATAAATCTGCCTCACAGTCTAGAGACTGTTATCCTCATACAAATATGACAAGGACTGTAATCTAATCCAGGAAACAGAAAAATACTCCTTCATACCCTATTTAAATCCTTACAGCAACAAATGAAAGCAAGGGTGTCACACTTATTTCAGATATTTTAGAGCTTGCGCAGAATTTAATCTCTTGCTCCAGTTGGATATTTGCAGCAATAAAAGGCTCAACCATGCACAGACAATTCATGCTACAATTACACTTAGAAAAAGCATGCAGCAATCAATATCTCATGTAGACACTGATTTTGATTATACTTAATCAATGGTGATGCTAATAACTTATATCAATTAATTTCTTTCCAATTACATCTTAATTACTAGTCTCGCTATACCAAAGAGGCCTAGAAATTGTATGACAAGAACCCATATATATTTTTGACTTATGTTGACACGAGCCTTGACACTATTAAGTGCTGGTCTGCATGCTGAAGACTGGAAGTAGAACAGAAACTAAATGCAATAATTAATTATGTGCATTTGAAATTGAATAGGAAAAAAACATTTTAAAAATGTTTTATGCTGAGCTTGTACATTGACAGTAGCTTGTTGCATTAATTTGGTTTCTCAATGATGCTTTCTAATTTCTTTTTCATTACACGAGGAAAAGGCATACATTTTTCCAGAGTTAATAATTTTGTGGAGAGGCTGGACTAATTTTAAATGCGTCTGTTCTCCTACCTGTAGATGATGGAGCTCTTTGTTATCTTCTTCCTCGCCTGATAATCCCATGGAGAATTGAATAAACTCAGACATTCAAGGGAATAACAGTGGCAGTGTTAGCCTGACATATTCACAAACCCACCAGGACTCAGCATAAGGTGAGGAAGGTGTTTACATAAGCAAATAAAAAGCCACCTGAGCCTACTTTGCAGAATAATGTAGCAGGAGCTTCTCTGGGAGCCAAGTAAACAATTGAATTAATAGAAGTCTTAGCCTCTCGTTGGGTATTATTCACACTTCTTTATTAGGTTGCTCCCTGGAAACCTAGGTAAACTTTGACTGCGACTTTCTTTTTGATCTTCTGTGCCCAAATTGCCTGCTTTAATGTAATCCTGGAAACCTTTCAAGAAGTCTGTATTCACAGACCGGCCCGTACTTATTTCCATTTGAAAGGGCAGCTGGTGCAAATCATGGCTGGAGCAGCTCGGTAGGGTGGCCATAGCTGATTTGTGCTGCGATCATGAAAGGGCAGAAAGAGATAGGAAGGCTTGTGTTAAAATAAAATGCCTACCAGGTGTCCAGGCTCATGATTCAGGAGAAAGAGTTAAGAGATAACCTCCTCCCACCTGAGTTTTTTTTGTCCACTATTGCTGCTTAGCCCTGCCTGGCTTGTGATGGCTCGTGGGGAGAAACCTTTACTGGTGCCCTGGAGCCCTGCTTTGCTGCTCCAATATTGGGAAGTAAATCCTGCTGAGTTTACGACCATTTGGTGTCGAGATTAGGCAATATAAAGTTGCTTTGCCCTGTTGCTGGTGGCTTTTTCTAGACATATTTTCAAGCTTGTACCCTTCTCCCTGTACCCTGCATGTAAAGTATTTGCCAACTACAAACTGGTCCAGGGATGTTTAAAAGCAATAGTAACAGTATCTGTCTACAAGTGCTCTGAATTTAGGTCTGCAGCATTTGTTTAGCCAAGCCACTGTAACTATTTTAAGCTTTTTACATAAATGCAATCTCTCTGGTTTCACTTCTATCTTTTACATTGCCTTGCATCCCCACCAGTCTGACACCTTCCCTTTTTTGGAGAAATTCAATTATAAGATAGTATTATAATGGTGCTTTTGATATTCCTGTTACTTCTTTCACTTTTTCTTACATGCACTTTGCTATCTCATGGCCAGTGTCTTCTCCCTGCAAGCCCCTGTGGATGAGATTACCTTGTACAGTACGTTTGTCACCTGGTCTATTGAGGCAAAAATAGCGGTAAGTAGTTTGCATAAGTCTGAGCGTCCAAACTTAATGCACTCTTTTGGCAACATCTATATTTTTCTATACACATGACAAAGCAATCTTGTGATTAGCTGCAGAAGAACACGCTCATTAGTATCCCTTGGGAGACTGCCCTGCATTTCAATATGAGACGGCTTCCTTCTCTTAACGACTTCACCAGGAAAGAATACTTCACTGTGAAATATTTCAGTGGTGCTGCGTTTTGCTGTCTGAATTTGGATCACTTTAGATTGCTTCAGACGTGCTGGCAAAGCTTCTCCAGCAAGCATAGCTCAGGTAGAGACCAAGAACAAACGCCTCCAGGGGAGGTGGAGGAGAGGATATCGCAGGACTTAGATGCCAAATTAGTTCAGTACCCTGACAAAGGAATCACAGCCCCAAAATCCAGCTATACACAAAATATAAAATAAAATACAAATAAAAGCAGTGGCTGTTGCTGTCAACAGCTGAACATTTTCTAGTAGTAATCAGCATGGTAGAGAAAATACTGAACTATTCCCCTACAGTTTTTTCTCCCCTGTATTCATTCCAGAAGCAGGAACAGAACAAATGAATACAATTACTACGGTAATTTTCTATTTTCTAACTACATAGAGGCCATTTGGATATTCTGGTATCATAATAGTTGGTAATTGTTGAGTTCTTTATGGCTTCTGTAAGGTTGGCCCAATAGTGCTGCAAAAATAAGTAGACAAAGAGCATAGCTGTTTAGACTTTCATTGCTATTATGAGTGGACCTTACAAAAGGAATTAGTTTATGTAACTCATATTTCACGAAGGCAAATGAAATCTCAAATGTCCTATAATTATAATAATTATTTCTGCTTGATGTTTAATTACTCTCCTAATGAGCCAGCAGTACTATAATGGACAGGTAAAGCGCTGATGAGATTGTCTTTCTCGTGTAATTTGGCTTCTAAAGCAGGACAGAGGTTTCGGTGTTTACAGCAGCACATGATGAAGTAATGTCACAACTTCCATGAATTCCAAAATGTGACTAGTTGTGGCTATCCTGCTTCTGCAAATCACTGCTCGTGTCACAAAAACGTGAGCTGGACTGGGCACTAAACTCTGGTTCCTGAAAGTACTTCTGTTGGTGTTGATTATAGCACAAATAAATGATCACCAATGTGTGAGCAAGGTGACTGTAATGAGAGGTCCAGGAAAAAAGGAGCAGTCTATTAAGATCATCTGGAAACAGCATTTAAAATATATGAATATGTGAAACCATGGTTTCAATTAAACAAAATAAATTGTTTTGTTTTGGGTACTTGAAAAAGTGAGGGGTAAATGGAAATAGAATGGTGGATCTAGAAAAGGACTTTGGCACCATTTACAAAACAGTAGGGGAAGTAGGATACAACTCTTCTGGTCTTATAAACCAAGGTTCCAATCCTCCATTGCACCGATTTAGGGCAGCAATTTGACCCCAAAGCTCCTGCATTTTATGAGAGTATCCTCATCACAAGACTTGCAAATCTCCCACCGCTGCTCTGTGCCTCTTGGTCTCCAGCCACTCACCTGGAGAGGCGTGCACTTTGGTTCAGCCACTGTTCAAACAAAGAACATCTAACTCAGCCATTATCCTCCAGGCCAAAGTGTCCAGTCATGGCCATAACCTCACCCTAAGACACACGCCAAGATAAATGATGAATTCCATGCTCCTCACCCTTATATTGTTATTAAAGGAAAGCTTAGAAGGTGTGTAACAGACCTACCTATTACGGCGTGGGAGCTGGCACTATTATTAACTATATAAAATTCCCATTGCAGGCAGTTGAGAAATGTGCATGAGCAGGAGGATTCCTAAAGCAAAAACTGATACTGAAGCGACGCAGACATTGATTTGTTGTGATCCTATTTTAAAATGGAAGAGAAACGAAGCATAGGAATTCTCGAGTCGGAGAGCATGAAGGTTAAGTGTCAGAGGAAGCAACAGCAAAAGTAATTCTTGAGTTTTCTGTTCTAGTACTGAGGGCAACAATAAGGTTAAGGCTCATTAACACATTGAGTATGAGTCTAGTGATATTTGCAAAATGCTGTATAACTCAGCCTAATGTAAATTTGAAATATGATAGGTGTCTTTTATTTCAAGTATCTGTCCTGAAGCCCACTGAGCTGTGGAAGGACCACACTGCCCACATGAGTGGGGAAGACACTCTCCCAGTGCTCCAGTGTTTGGGAAGTTATTGCTTGAAAAACTAAGTATTCTATTCAAATCCTATTAAAAGGAATCCAGTACTATTCAAATCCTGCCGCTCGGTTACCCAGACCTGGAAGGAAACAACCTGTTTATGCAGAATTTGTTCTCACAACTGGCTGGTATTTTAGCAATACAAGACTCTAATTTTAAGACCATCAGAATTCTCCCAGGCTGCAGGTGAATTTAAGCTGCAGAAATGGAGCCAGGTTTCATTTTAGTTTCAAGTATCAAAACTGCTGACAATTAAACTTAATTGTATGAATAAGCTCCTTAACAGAATGCACCGCTGGGCTTTCATCCAGCCTAGTGCTGGCAGGAAAAGAGAAATCTATATGCAGAGTCCTGCAACTTGGGAGAACGAGGCTTTAGCACAGTTTAATAGAAACATATAAGGATCCTGATCTCCCTGCCTTTCCAAGAAATCTTCATTTTCCTTTTTCAGTGTTGCGTTAATAGTCCTTATCCTCAACAACCTGTTTTTCCCTTGCCACATATTCTTGAAGGTAAATTTCTAGAAAAAGGATTAAACCTTTTCATAAGGTTTAGTTATTAGCTTTGGCTCTTCCTGCCTAAACAACAGACATGAAATGTCTGAACAAAAAAGGCCCAATAACTTTTTTTCTGGAAATACCCTTTCTGAAATATTAATGTTTTGTTCCCTCTAGGGTAGGATCTTTATTTACCGTTTCTTATACAACCAGTTTTTTACTGTATGTGCCTCTGCAAGTAGGATTGCAGGAAGCAAAGATGCTCCTGGGGCCCGGGGGCCAGTTGTTTTCCATCTTATTTCTCTTTGGCTTAATTTTAATTTATTTTCCCTTATTCTATCACTTAGGAAGATCTGAAGGCAACTACTCAGGTTGAATAAATCTAAATACCATTACCAATAATTGGATATAGTCTTAACACGGACTTCTGTAATGCTATAAACCCACCTATTTTCATGCTACATAAAGTAGGCTTAAGCAGGGGACAGCTGACCAACATGGCATTGCGAAGCTCAGAATTTTTGTCCTATGAATCAACAGATTTTTTGTCTCCATGTTTTTTCATATGCTGTGATTTTATTACATTCTTATAATTACTAACGGGACAAGTCCAAACCCCAAACCAAATGCCACAAGACTATTCAAGACTGCAGAAGCAGATTCTTGTGTTAATCAGTGATTTGTTTCTAACCCTGATGGTGATAAATCTCCAAAATACCTATTTAACATCTGTGAACTGTGGCAGAACTCTATCCCTTTCCACCCCAACAAAGCATCTCAGAGTCCTCACCCTACAAGATACACATCTTGATTGGAATATGGGATAAAATATGGTCCAGAGGGAAGTCTGTGGAGCCAAGAGAGTGGTGGGATACTCTGGGTGTTATACAGAGCATTAAATACTCCAGAAAAAAGAGATACAGTGTGGGGGGAAAAAAGCCCAACAAAACAAAGTGAAATAAAACCCACAAAGTTGAAAATGGAAAACTTTAACTCAAGACACAGAGTGGACAGTGACAATGCACTGAAAAATGCAAGCCAGGTAAAGGAACTGCTGCTGAAGCCCATAGATATGTATGTCTAATTGTTTGCTTTATATGAGAGTAAGAAGTAGTTTATAAGTAATTTGGACACTTCTAAGATTCTGCCGGATGGGGTGCTGGGCCATCTTGTCTAGACTGTGCTTTTGCAAAGAAAGCTTGGACCCAATGATCCATGAGGTCCCTTAGAACCTATTCTATGATTCTATGCTTAATTGAGATGGTTTACAATCTTCTTATTCCATTGGCACAGGTAAGGAGGGTCTTGAGACAAATAGACCCTTCAATGAAGCAAAACCACTGTGTTACAGGCTACTTACAGGAAGAGAAGCTAAAGCCAAAAGAGCAACAAATTAAAAACAAAATCCATG
The DNA here is from genome assembly GCA_033628505.1 of Tringa tobata. Lineage (NCBI taxonomy): Eukaryota > Metazoa > Chordata > Aves > Charadriiformes > Scolopacidae > Tringa > Tringa tobata. The sequence continues at coordinate 2,515,162 of JAHREE010000553.1, forward strand.
AGAGCACCTATTCCTGAAAAGAAAGTTAGCTCATTCCTGTTTTGGGGAGCCCAGAACCACGTACCTTGTGTTCAGAAGAAGTCATGTTTCTCATCTCAAGTCTAACTCCATCACCATGCAGCTCTCCTAGGGTGGGTTTATCTTTCCTTTGCTTTGCACTTGTATTATCTGATATTTTAGTAAGCTTTCAACTTTATTTAAATGTGTTTTAGAACAAATCAAAACCCCTAAATTGATTCATGAGGATTTACGGCATTTTAATTATGGAGTGTGTTTTTGAATGATTTAAAGGCTGATAAGAGCTTGAAGCAGCCCAAGATTCTGCAAGAAAATGAGAAACATGACATTTTGAAAAGGAAACCAATTTTCCTCAACTTAAACTGTTGCTCATATAAACCAAATTATAAATATACTCTGTGACTGTAATGCTACAGAGGACTGCTTACGAAAATATGATTAGTGGTGCAATTTTCTTAGGTTTCAGCTGCTTTCTTTTCTTTGCTGGATTTAAAGCACAAAAAATCAACATCCTTTCTCCTCACCCACCCATCTTTCTCAATGAAAATAAAAGAAAAAATCAAATTCTGCAGGATAGCTTGGGGATATCCTGATAAAACTCTGTCATATAAAAAGAAGTCAGGACAACGGTGGGGTGTAGAAGAAAATATATCTATACAAAGCATAAAGAGATTTGAACATGGCTGTGATCCCAAGATTATGCTTCACTCAGTGCCACAGTTTGGCTTGCAGAGAAAGGAAGACCAAGAGATGTGGCAACGTTATCTAGCCTTTCTGCTCCATAGACCACCCCACTGTAATAAGGCAGTCAGCAGGGCATCAAATGGGGCAAATATGTTGAAGACATCTTTTTTTAATACCTTCTGGTAGGTCAGGCACATCGTCAACAAAAACAGCAATAAAAAGACCACCACTAAAACCTATCTTGAGCTGCAGAATACTCAGCTGCATTAGGCTGCATTGGGACTGTGTGGGATTTGTAGGGCACCTGGTGGCTTTGTAGCACTTCTTTACATCAGTGATCAGCCCCAAAAGCTTAGTTGTTTTGATAGAAAACTCAGCACTGCTAAATTTCAAGTCAAAAATAGCAAAATAATCTGGCTTGCCCCATCTAGATATTAAAGATTTTGTGCTACCTCTACTGAGAAATTGGGCTTTATCCTTGTGTAAGCAAAGGAAAAAAAGAATGCATTCATTGGCATTCTCCTTGCACAAATAGCATATATAGCACTTCACAAAGGCACCAGATAAAAGTAAGGTTATATTATTTGTCAGTAATGATGGGAAGGAAAATGCAAGAGAAGTACTTGCTTGTAGGTGTGTGGTAAGATGACATTGTGTGTGAAGTATTAGTTTCTTGGAGTTTGGCAGGGATTTATTACAGAACTACCAATTTCTGAGTGCTATTTCCAACAAAAAAATTACTGTCAATAACATATGTAAGGGTGCTGGAAAGCTGAGACTTTGGAAACTCATTTGGGAGCATCTCCATTAAGGCTCATTAGAACCAGTCCCTGCACATGTTGGACTTAACTATCTACCAACATAATGCATTTTGTCCTTGATTTTGTGTCTTTACACAAAAATACCTCGTGCTGAGAGCAGCAAGGTGACCCAAAGTATAAAGCACCAATATGCTTTTAAGTTCTTTTTTTTTGTGGGTTTTTTAGTTTTTGTTGTTGTTTTTTTTTTAACATTTCTCCTCACTGCTTTTTTTCTCATGGTGCAGTCCTGGAGGAACCACGGTATAACTTCCCCCATGCTTAGTTTTTAATGTGTATTTAATCTCTTTGCATTCAAATGGTAATAGATTGTTAAACGTATACCTTCACCAACAGGTGCCTGGTGTGTATAATACCTCTTCATTACACCAGTGAGTGAACTGTATCTGTTTTTTTCAATATTAATCTCTTTAGCTTTTCAAAAGCAGTGGCACACATTGTAATTTTAAGCTCCCAGCTGATGACTCATTCTATTACTCCCAAGCCCATGCAGAGCAAGGCAAGAGACTGTCTAGTTCTATGGCTCTGCTGGATAAAACACTGTGTTGCACCAGAGCTTTCTGAGGATTCAAAGGAGGAAGATATTGCCAAGGATGAAGCTTTGCTAAGACACAAAAGCAGCAGCTGAAATGGAAGGAATGGTAAGTCCGTCTGGTCCCTCCTGGCCTCTACCTGTATTCACCTACCCTGGGGCACCTATGCGTTGCTCGATCCCAGTGCACAGGTATTGAAATTACAGTGTAAAAGAGTTGGGTTTCATCCCAGGATCTCAAATTAGATCAACTGGCATAGCTGCAATCACAGCGATTCTCTGCATTTGCTCTCGCAGAGCGGTGTAGCCCTGCGGAGGTTGGAGGGAGCAAAACAAAGCCCTCCCTCTCTGGAAGCTGCAGTGGTGAGGAGGCACAAAGGAGCTATGCCAGGACCTCCCATCCAGGGTGGTCAGGGGGTGACAAGGACTTCTCACCACTTGTTATCTGTTATAGCTATCTGACTTGTCGTGGGAATCACGGAAAAACCCAGGGACGCTGCTGAGGTCGTACCTGCAGTTCACCTGGACCAGTGCGGCCCAGAAGGGGATTAATGCAATGGAACTTTAGCACCTTTGCCCCCCTCACAGCCAGCATCTTCTATCTAGCTCCTCCTGGAAGTGTCACACATGATTTAGCACGATGTACAGCTCACCTGTGTAGGATGGATTGAGCTGTTCTCGTTGGCTCCATGAACCTCTGCAGATGGAGGGATGAGGCACCAGTCTTGTGTCTGCGAAGATTGTACCTGCTCTGATATGACCTTGAGACCAAAGAACCTTACAGCTTTTTGCTCCCCTCAGGAGACCCTTAAAAAGAGCTCCCCAGTATAAAAATGGAGAAAGAAAAGTCATAAAGCTGATAACTACAGTATTGGGGATCCCAGAAACAGGGATTTTGAGCATGATGTGCTGAAGAAATTCATACTCATTTAAAGAGAAGCAGTTTCAAGTGTGAGACTGCGTATAGACGATCTGTTTCAAGTGGTTTGGACCCTGAGAGATCATTGAACACTGCATACTACCAGGTGTGAAGAGAAATTAAAGAAAATATCCCAAATGGAAGACAGGAGCAGCAGAAAAGTTCCAGCGGAGCTGAAATGATCTGAAAATATGGAAGACAGCTAGAAGGGATTTATACAGCAATGCTGTAAATGGAAGGGAAGAGAGAGCAGAGAGATTTCTGACAGGAACAGGTTCTTACACACCCTGAGTGCATGAATTTCCTGCTCCCTCCTGCCTGCTGTTTTCAACTGTAAATGAAAACTAAAAGGAGAACCAGAAAAGTTGTAAAGAAGTGCATGTGCCGTATCAACCCGTACTGGTAACACAGGACAGATTAGTTCCAGTCCTTTTCCTTAAACAAACCAGCCTCTTTTTTTTTTTTTCAAGTGAATGAAAATCTTATATATTTATATTATTGGACATATTTATTTGCTTGAAAACCTTGGTCCAGACTTAGTGATTGCTAAAATACACAGCATTAAGAGGAAACAGGGAACCTGAATGTTTAAAGCTTTAAAGTCTGGAGAGAGAACAGAGGCAATCTGAAGTAGTGTAGAAAGACACACAAGACTCTTACTGTTGATAAAGCTCCCATGTCTTGATTTGTTATGATTTCTTGGAACTTTGAGTTTAATCATTTTTGTTTGTTGAGCTAAGTTCTGGCTGGGAAAAGGATTTCATATCATTAGGCTTCTTCCTTGAAGAGGTTCAGTTTCCAAGACACTAGAAGTATGGAGAGACTTCCAAAGACACGTTTCAGTTAGGCACAGACAATTAAAACTGCACGACAGAATAAAAAGTCTCTTTCAATCACTCTTGGCCCTGGTGGTAGATGAATACTATATAATTAACACCAAGTTGGCAACGCTCCTTAGAACATTTGACAGACAGAGAAAAGTGCTCCCTCCCCTGTGATCTCCCAGCCAAAGCCTGCGCTGCCCGTTCCCCAGGTTGTTGTAGAAGCCCTGAGAGTGTCCACAAAAAAAAAAATAAAATAAAATAGTATTTTTGCTTCCTACACCTTCATGTCCTTCCTGGCCAGATCACGGGAGCATTGTCTTCTCTGCCATATGCAGCCTTCATCCAAAACACATAACCTCTGCTCACCCAGGCAACGATGCAGGGGCAAATCTCTCTCTAAAGCTATGCATTATGCAGCTGCCTGTGAGCGTTCACTTGTGGCTCTTGGGTAGCAATCAGCTATGCAAAATGAAAACCAGCTATCAGGTTGTGCGTTTCTTCAGGAAAGAAGTGAGAAAAACACTATCTTTGGTATTTTGGTAAAGAAACCACAAGATAAACAAAATCCCTGAGGCTGCATGCAGCATAACCTGGCAGCAGAAACTCCATGTACCAGGCTCCAAACGTCATCTGGAGAAGCCTGCATTCTGAAAACAAATCTGGGGAGAGTTACTATACACTGGAACATCCCCAGAATCCAGAAAAAGTGTGGTTACCAGGAAAATATCTGTTTTGCTTTCAAGTCTGGGTATAATGTAAGACATCTACGGTATCACAGCACTTCCACCCAGCAGGAAAAGGAGTGGATGAACAAAAAATCATCTCTTTTAGCTTTGGATGGTGAAAAAATACATATTTTTAAATAGATTTTTCCAATAACACTGCAGCCAGTATATATTTTTGTAGTGCTCTAGTCACAAATCATTTCCAAAGGGAAAATTATAATGTGACAAACGGGATTTCTGGTATTGTAATGAATCTGGCTGGAAGAAATGGGGAAATCAATAAACTAACAAAACTCCTGTGTGCGAATAGCCAGAAATTGCCTACAGAAAAGCACCCTTGGATGTGCTGGTTCTCTCAGCCATCCAGTCACCATGGCAGCTTCAAATCTGCAGTACTGGAGGTGAGGGGTGGGAAGGGTTATGTGTGTAAAGAAGTTACTGCAGTATACACTGGGACGCGAATTTACAGCACGCTGTCTTCTCCATAGTAACTTAAGAGTCTGCCTGCACACATGCTTTAATCCCACAGTTTTGTCTGAAGTAATTTCAGACGTCTTACTCAACAGTAAAAAAAAAAAAAAAAAAAGGGTGAGCTACATCGCATTTATGAGGAGGTTAAAAGCAGGTACAAGGGCACTTACAACAGAGTAGCTAACAAATTGCAGGGCTGTACCCTTGCTCATCCACAGTGACACCTCCAGGTGCTCAGCCTCCCAGCAAAAGAATAAAATGTCTCCCCTAAGTATACTGCTAATCGCAGTAATTGGAAGATACCATCCTGAATGCTGAACTAGCAAAAGCCCCGAGCTGGCCACATGAACATCCCCTAATGTTCAATTAAGATAAGGCTTAGTATATTGTTCAGTCTGCAATGGACAATTTTTTTCTTTTGCTGGGTTGAAGCTTTTGAGATCAATAGAAAATGAAAAAAATATTAATATAGCACATCGTTTCAGTTACACTGGAGCCCTATTAAACATCTGCTCTTCACTCAGCCCTTGTGCCTAATTGCCGTCTGCCCAAGCACGTCATTTCTTGAAACCCTTTTATCCTATTTCATTTCTCCTTAACATTGACTGGAAGAGTCTGTTTGACACTTATCATACCAGATGGGTGTGCAGTTAGCAGTAATGTGGCTGCAGCACATGCCTTCCCAGGGCATGGAGGTAGGGTTTGTGTAGGACTCTCTGCCACAGGGGGGAACAACAGCCTGGGGAAAGAGGGGACAATTCTGCCATGGGCTGGTGCTGAACCAAACAAAGCTTTGAGACAGGTACCACCACGGGGGGTGTTGCTAAATGGTGCTCCCTCGAATGCTCTGAAGCTTTCCATGAATTTTGGTTTTACTTTGGAAAGATGGCCATAATGAAAAAAAAAAAGGAAAAAAAAGAAAAAAAAGGCAAGGTAAACCAATCTGAAAAATATTAGTTCAGTTAGACATTTGTAGTGGCAAGTTTAGCTTCTTTTTTTTAACATACGCCCAAAGCAACATTTAATGTCCGGATTTATTTTAATTCTATTTCAAAATCTGAAGGGAAACTTGGCATTTAAATGAATCTTTCAGCCCAGAGTGATGGCTTTTTATCTACTCTCATTCACTGAAAACGTCAGCACACCTTTTATTACAGTTTCACCCCAGATGATTATTCTTTCCCACTTTGCAAACTTGGCCAAGAAATGAACTGTTTATACAGCCTTGGTTTCTTCCAAGGCCCCACAGCATCCGAAGAGCAGAACCAGCTCCCCTGATTCCCTTCCTGCTCCACAACCTGCTGTCCCCCTGCAGAGGTGACATTCCCTTTGAATTTGGGAGCCTCTGAGTGCCATGGGTACCCACCAACACCCAACCAGGAGATGACAATGTTTCCTTGCTGCCCTCCTGTGGCCATCCCACGACCAGTCAGTGGCTTCTGTACTTTATGAAAAATTCCTCAATTTCAATATGAAGATTATTTGCATTTGGCTTTTCACCTGGATCATTTTCTCTGCTCAAATGTAGTTGCATTTACTAAGACAACTGGTGCTTTTATGTGAAGGGAGCACGGATATGTTTCCAGATCATAAATTTTAATCCGAAATCTCTCAGGTACCCAAGGATTAATATTTAATGGCTGTTCCATAATGTAATTTCTACAGGCCAATCTTTCATCTTCAAAACTTTATCATCATAGACCTACAAAAGTTAGACTTCAATATGATAACAATAGTTTATGAACACAGTAATTCTTGAATTCCCTGGCTGTCTCCTACAGGCAGTGATGGTGTTCCTGTGAGTCTTAAAAAATGAGCTAACACATTTAATTGTCTATTTTCTATTCGACTTATATTCAGTACTGTTGAGCTTCAAGTGTGAAATGCTAAGAGGAGCTAGATCACTCCCAGGACAAGATGACAAGTAATACCTTTGAAATTGAGGTCATCATCCCAAGATTAAAAAGAGACTGTGATCTAATTCCATCTGTTAGGGGTCTTGGGACTCCATGTCTAATACAGGAGAATGAACAGGATGTCCTTATAACAGGAAATTTGGAAAGATCTTCAAGAAATATATCACCTTTCCCATGGGTTAAACAATCTTCACTTTTCTTTTTTTTTTTTTTAAATGTCTGCCAAATACTTCATACAACAGGCAAAGGCAAGTTTCCATGCACCATATTTCCCCCCATGCTTTGCAGCTGCTGTAATTTATATTCCCCCCCACAAAGCATGAGTTTGGCTTTTCTCCTTTCTGCTTTTATCAGTAAAGGAAGGGAGAATGTGACTGCTCCAGGCTGCCCAGAGGAAAAAAGGACAAAATGTTAAATTGACTCATTGTGAAAATTTCACATTACCTCTGGTGCATCAGCCCTCTTGAGAAGCACGGGCAGAACGAGCCAGCTCCAGATGATGGTTCGTTCTTCTCCCCTAGAGGAAGGCAGCAGCGAGCGCTGCTGTCAGTGATGGTGCTCGCTCCAGGAATTGCTCCAACTACAGCCTCCCTTTTGGTCTCTTGACATAATGCAAGATAAAATCTTGCACCATGAAAGTGTGAAAAGCTGCCTGTAGGACAAGATACTGCTCACAAATGCAGTTTGGCACCAGGTCATGTTTCCTAGCTAGAGACTTGATTACTTTCTTAACAGTAGTTAGTTTTCCCTTGCTGGCAAGTAAACCCGTTACTCACCTCTGAGATGAAACATGCCAGGCACCCAAAAATCCTGAATAGGATCCTGAATCGTGCTCAGATTTACAGTAGGAATGTTTCCATCAGCTTTGAATAACCAAACCTTGCAGACAGTGAATGTTAGTACAGAGGGCTCATTTCTAATCTAGATCAATTGTGGATTGTGAATAAATCCAGCTAGCAGAGGATAAAGCTGTTTATACAGTGACTTGTAGTCACATACCTGCTGCAGTCATCTGAAAAAAAAAATTCCAGTAAAGGTTCAGGTCATGGTTCCTGTATCAACTCACCTTCCTTCAATAGTGTGTATCTGTAAGATCATTCTAGTCCCCATGATCTATTAGGTCCACAAAAGTGTATGTGCCTTAACTTGTGCCTTTTGGGAAGGCTTTTCTTAGGATGTTATTTAAGCAGGTTCATACAGGCAATCCTCAGGTTTCTCTGGAGGTGTAGAACACAAGCCTGTGTGGGACAGAGTCATAGAATCATAGAACCATAGAGTCATAGAATCATAGAAGGTCTGTGTTGGAAGGAACCATAAAGATCATTGAGTTCCAAACCCCTGCCACGGGCAGTCATACCTACACCAGGCACTGGGCTTCGCAGCTTTTTCTGATTTTCAGTACAAGCCTGACTGGATTTCAGTAATTGATGTTCATCTCTCTCCAGCCTGCTCCGACTCTCATGGAAACCTACAGCATTTAACCTTACTTGACCAAAGTTAGACCGTGAAGATGTGAGTACAAGGTCGGAATTGGACAGAGGCTTTTGCCAGTTTTACCCAGTTCAGACTACTGTCAGATGGGAAACACCCTGACATTTCATTCCAGGCTCTATCTGCTATGCAGTCTTTGCAACACGGCAATATAAAATAGCCGCTTTCCTTGTGTGTTATCAAGGCTGTTTGAACAAAGAAAACTGTATCTAAGTTAAGCACAGAGTAGCACTTTCAAATCAGGAGTGAGTGAGTCTGACGCTCACCTCGGTCCACAAAGCCAACAGCAACCTTACTCTTAAAAATACTCTGATGACAAAGAGTAAGATACATTTGCTTAAATTGCAGTTCTACTGCTTTCTAGGTTAATCGCCGGGTGGGAGTAATATTTTGGCTAATTTCTTCACTGAAAAGGTAGCACATCTTAAATGAAATCCCAGCTGCAAGCACTAGCAGTGATCCTCCAGGACCATAAGCTGTATGTAAAATTATCCTTTCTTTAACAGCCATGTTCACTACTAGCTCCTTATTTCTCAGATAGTTATGATCTTGGGTTCAGGAAGAACCTATGAAGCAGGAAGGCATCACCAAAAAAACCCATGGGCTTTACTTACTGCCAAAGCATTATCTCTACCAGCTGCTCTCCTCGCTGAGGAGGGACCACAGGAACAGCAAAGGCACATGCTCCGTTCCCCAGGCTGCCTTTGAATCATGAAATGTTGATTGTCAAGTCACCTCCTTCTCAGTATTTGAGATTAGATTCTCCCAGTGCAGGATGCAGAAGCTTATTCTAGCTCTTGGAGCACCTCAAGAGCTTTTGGGGAGGGAAAGTGGAGGGAGGGAAGGGACAGGAACTGCGTGTTCCTCCATGAGGGCTGATCCTCAGGACTTCAGAAGGAGAAGGTGAGACGTCAGAATAAGAAAACGTCTCTCAACACACACTGGAAGAAATTCCTTACCCTTATAAATCTGGTTTTGTGAGAATTAATTGTGTCCTAAAGTCAATGACAATTTCATCAAACACACTCCGAACAAGCACAATTGGGGCCAGGTGCTCATCTCGTGATTCCTCCTTTTGTTTCTGCAGATTTCTTTGGGATGTGTTTTTCTGCAATGTCTACGCCTGATGTTATTTTTTTTTCCTGTGTGCATAATATTCTTTTCATCCCCCCAAATTTAATTTTCTAACTTGTTGGCTTTATCGCTTAAAATTTTAGTAGAGGATTTGGGTGTGCTGCCGACAAAATAATAATTTATATTGTATCAGTCAGTATCACTCCATTGTCTTAATCTTTCATAATGGTTTTTCTGCAGCTTCCAATTTTCCTCAGAATAAAACAAATTACTTAGCAAGTGGAATATCTTCTTGTCATAATAATTTAATATTAAAATGTCAATAAGATTTGGTACACACAGCAGAGGGCACAGAGGTACAGAGACAGAGCAGAAATGAAGTAAACTTAATAAAGTGAGTGAGAAGGTACAATGGGGATTGAGTCTGGCTCCTGCACTTGATATGAAAGAACCTTTTTATCCTGCAGTGCAGTACAATCATTGTGTAAGCAATAATATGATTGCAGGAGCACTTATACCTGCTGCCTGCCCTTTTACACTCAGTTGAAGTCCAGTAGCAGCGTACGCCCCTGGAGCTGTGTATCCTCACCAGGGAAGGGATCAGGGAGCACTGGATGGTGACACTACATGGCACGTCGTGGCAGCTGGGGTGAAACACGGTGGGGAAGGAGAGGATGGCCAGAGGCTGGTGATGCACCCTGAACTCTGCCCGGCCCCCTCAGAGAGGGCTCCTATGAAACAGTTCCACAGTTTTTGTGCCTTGTAGGTGGATGAAGGCACCATTCTGTGCTTCAGCATCCTGATCCAAACACTGGGTCAGGATTTGTGTGGGGGAGTTGGATCCTTGCGTGCATCAGATCTGACTTTAGCACTCGCTTTCGTCGCGGTGCAGTCCTGGAAGGCCAGATTCTCCTTCTGATTCAAACTTACAGATTGCACTGGCAGATGAATGCCAAATGCTGTGGATTTATCTAGAACATAATGAGTTTCCTAAAAATATCTGGAGGTCTCAGGAGCAGATATGTCTTTATCCTCTGTACGAGGTGGTCAGCAGGACATGGTTTGGGAGCAGCCCTGCTCTTCCTTGGTCAACTCCATGTCTTCGCAAAATGAAAGGGCAGAATTACAATCACAAAACCAGAATGATTCAGGTTGGAATAGTCTTTAGAGGTCATCTGGTCCAACCCACTGCTCAGAGCCAGGCTAACTTCAAAGTAGCATAAAATCAAAAAGGAAGCAAATTTGCATGAGCTTCAGGAGGTTATTATCTGGCTCTGTTATGTTCTGGACTATAAGAAAGCCGTTCCTATATCTAATCACTCTTTTCTCCTCTGCAGCCATAGAAATAGTGTTACAGTCAGTAGCTGACTCTTTCTGCACAAATATATCACTGTTTGAAGTCCCCATTTTCAGCACCTAATGTCTACTTCTGCGAAAATGGGCCATAGGGCTTGCTTTAAATGCTCAGTCTTTTCATAATTCTTGTAAGGGAACAAAAAGGAGAACGGGAGAAAACCAAAAGGCTATGCTTGCCTGGTTTCTGCCTTTTCACAAAGGAATAACTTGTGCCATAGTTTTTGCCCTGCATAGTAAGTAAGCAACACTTTTATGTTATTTCAACTAAAGGCTAACCAGGACTTAGCTGAAATACATCTCTCCCTCTCCCACAGCTTTTTGCAAGGGTGCCTGGGTGCCACACAGGAGGGCAGCGGAACACCAGGGAGCTGCACAAATGTTCCCACCAGCTCAGAGCATCAAAAAGTTTGACAGAAGTTTGTGGAGTCATCTTCTGCTCACAGTTTTTACTGTGAATAAATAGGGAATTTTACTGTGAATAAAAAGGAATAAATAGTGAAGGTTCTTCATCTACTCTGGGAAGCTTTTCCTTATTAACTGCTGCCCTCCTATGTGTAAAAATAAAAGTGGTAAACAGCAAAGTCCTTCTAACAGTCATGGTGTGGAGTGTCCAGATGATTTAACTGTTAAGAGGTATAAACAAAACTGCGAGAAAAGGAGGAATTTTTTGAAGCCTTGTGCCAGTGGAAGGCTGTTTTCTGCTGTATGATTTGTTTCCCAGTTCTCAGTCTCTACCAGTTTAAGACCACTCAGCACTTTTCTTGAGAGCTCATTCAACAGGACTAATTGCTTTGATAATAGGAAACTGATGCTGATGTTCAGCCAATATTTTCCTATCCTCCCTAGTGAGCACTTTCCAGCTGCCACCAGGAATCCCTACCTCTTTTTCTATCTATGTGTTAATGCATCTATCTACATCTTAAATACTTGTTGATGCTCACTATATTTCTCCCTCTCCCATTCAAATTTTAGCTCAGCAAAACTGACATAATATAGCTTTTATTTATCAGATAGCTCTCTGTCACTCCTTAATTGCTTTTCATTTGTTAGCTCCTTTCTGATCTTGAAATGGTCATAGCTGAATGCAATTTTCTACATGTGCCCAGCTGTGGGTTTATGGACAATATTCACATCCTTTCTCCCTTGCCATGCCTCTGCTCATTCAGACCTAACTGTATGACAGAATTACTTACAGCCATACTGCATTGCCAAAAAAAAATATTCTTAAATATCAACTATTTTGGTCTTTTCATATTGCCTCTTCCAGCTGAATGAATATCATTTATCCCACCTACCAATACCAATCAATACCAGCTACCAATTCATCTGTCCATTGGTTTCATCTAATTGTACCTTGCCTCATTTCTTTTCTCTCTTGGTCCATCAGTGTTATTTCCAGGAAGGCTTTCTCATTGTTATTTGCTATGCCTTCCAATTTAGGTATCATCTGGGAATTTAATTAGTGTGCTTTTTACCTGCTTTTCCAGGTCATTAACTGTGCTTTTGAGCAAGACTGGACATAATAAAAGTCCCTGAGGTAACTCTAGTACAGCTTCTCCTAACTAGACAGTGCAGACTGATGCCTGTTGTGCTCTGCTAGCAGCTTTCTAGATACTTCCCATTCCCTGTGAAATGGCTTACCTCCAAGGGATCAAAGCCAGGCAGTTTTCAAGTGAGAGTTTGTGAGCCACTGTATAAAACAGGTACATCACAGATCATCGTATACTAACCATGACCCCACGGTCCCTTGTGCATCCCCACCGGCCTCCCCCAGGGCAGATTTGGTTCAAGCATGTGACTGAGTTCAATGAAACTAAACACAGAATGAACCTTACATCCCACTCCCCAACGAATTGCTCGTTAACAAGAATTTTTTTTTCAAAATTCAAAAGTTACCTGCACACAACCATGTCTAAAACCTCTCTCCATTGTACACATTGCATTATGTAGTACTGCTTATCTTCAAAGGATTGCCCCATATGTGAATAAATGCCCCTTAGTCCATTGGTCCTTCTGTGAAGGGCTGAGAAAAAAAAAAAAATCAGAAAATAACTTGTAGGATTATTTAGCAAAATCTTTTCAAAATATGAAGGGAGCTGGAAATGACTTTAAAGTTCCATAGAGCAAGTTTGTTAAATAAAGTATAAATTATTCACTATTATCTACCTATCACACAGAGCAGGGTTGTATCTTACAGGGTGCTTCATGCCCTTGATGGGTCAAGAACTACATATAGATATAGCTATCACCAATTTACAGCAAAGCCTAATGAAGTAGTATTTGTAAAGCACCTGGGACCTTCAATTGAAAGTATAACTTTTTCTTATTTTCCATATTATATCACTTAGGGCCAAAAAAAGCCAGTCGGGTAACCAATTGCAGAACAATTAAATCCAAGTATGTGTCCATGCAGAAACAATAGAAGTGGGTAATTATGCATTGCTGACAGGAGGAACGTGAGCTAGAGATGCTGCACGGCTGCCTCGGCTCTGTGGCAATCCCAAATGGCATTCAGAAAACATTTCAAGGGGATCAAAGCTGCCTGGCGGGCACTATACAAATTCACCATCATAAACACTGAATAATACATTACACTAATCTGATTGCTATTGACTGTTACAGTTGCATGTGAGACCTTGGGCATACATTAATCAAAGGGAGCCGTTCATATTTCCATCCTGTATCCTGCAGCGACGAGCAAAACTCATCTCAAATCTCTTCTTGTCCCTCTATCTCTTTCTGTTCTGTCTGATGTCACTTGGAAATGGAGGCTGGTATTTGGAGGGAAATGGCTTTTCCTAGCCTCCCCTCTTTGTTTGAACACACACGAATGCTCCGATACAGAATAATAAAAACATACACCTTTTTGTCCACCCAGTGCTCTCTGAACCCAATTTAGCAAGTGTCCCAGTCTTAAAGAGCATTCGAACTTTACAATAATTGGTTTCTGAACAGAGACTACAACTAATCGGAGACGCTCTTTGGAATTTTACCAAATGTGCTTATTATTTACCTTAAGAAACGAGGCATCATCAAAATGAAAGATCCCATTACTTTCATGTACCTAGGACAATGCAGTGTGTATAATGTGATGTTCACATGAGGTGCATCAAGGCTTAAATTGGAGAAACCGATCTCTCATCAGCTCCTTTTCCCTTTGTCATTAACAGAAGACAGTGAATACAAGAAAGACCTGACAATGTGTTGAAAACAAATTGAATAGGCATTGCTTTGCTTGCATTGATTCTCTTATCCCTCCCTCAAAGATACGCGATGATACTTAGTGTATTATATTGCAAAAATCTTATGCACGTGCTGTCTGGTGTGCTGCCTCCTGCCCCACGTTGGTCTTTGAGTATGGAGAGCCTGCCCCCAGGGCATGTTTAATCCCAACGGCAGGGCTCTTGCAAAGCTTGGTGGAAAAACAACAGAATCAGACAAAACTTCAGAATAATCTAATGAGATGGGTTTGATATGGTTTCACACCATTGGCATGGAAATACATTTCTTTAACAGCCTTATTCTGTTACCTGAGAGCTAAGCAGGACAGTCAATAATTTAAGGCTAAGGATTTAAAGAGGCTGGGATTACTCCCCAAGCAAGTGCTGTAAATGCAGAACATTCATACTTAAGATAAAATATAAACAAGTTGTAGTAATACTAATACTATGTGAATAATTGGCTCTACAACCACAGGTACCTGCTTTTAAATGTTTGATTTAAAAATAAATAAAATTTTAAAAAATCTTGTAGTGCTTTTACTAAAAATCTCTCTCTGTGCCTTGTCAGAGAGTGCCGAGAGGGAGGTGCTGGAGAATCCCTGGGCGTAAAGGAGAAATAAAGAGGAGCAGGCTGTATGTTTACTCCTGACAGTCAAGCAGTCCTCCCTCCTGGCGATGTGAAAAAAGACAAAACTTAATTAAGAGGGCCCATTTTGTCTACAAAGCCTTTTACAGTCCACGGCCTTTGCTCAGATACACTTATTTTTTCCATCAGTCACATCAGTACCTCCAGGTTGCTGCAGAGCATCACCAGGGGACCCCCTGGAAGCTTTCTCCTTTATAAATTTTTCACGCTGGTTCTATTACCTGGAGTGGACTTCCACGCCGTAAGAATAGAGCCTGATCCCCCCAGACCTTTATCAACCCTTGGTGCATATGCCACGATGAAGAAAAATAGCGCATGCAGACCACTCTTCCTCCCTTCTTCATTAGGCAGCAGCCCTTCAGTGGAGAAGAGAGAGTTTCAAGGCAAATTAATGGATAGTTTAGGACATCTGGAGAGTGGTCTTAGAAAGATGCACTGAATTTTGTAAGGAGAATCTCTAGGCCATAATAATCCCTTGGATATGGCTATGAAAGGCCACTGAAGTTGGAGGAGAAATGTCAGTTGTTGGATTCCCTTGGGAATGAAAACTGATTACAGAGTTTTGATGTCTTTGTGGGCTTTTATCCAAATGACTCAACACAAAATGGTCACGCATTGGAAATCACACTGCAAAAGTATTTTTCTTGTCCCTTCTAACTTCCCTCCTCACATCCCACAAGGAAAATTTAATTCAGCCCCCACATGGATGTCCAAAAGGGAGGACTGCTGCCTAAAGCAGACAGGGATGTTTCAAGGGGAAAAACTAGCTCCTTGAGAGAGAATCCAGGAATTCATTCTCCTGAAATCCAGGTTTAAGAAATAATTTAAAGGAGTGGCTGAAGACTGCAGCCAACAATGCCTGGCTATTTTGTACTCCAGGGAGTCAGACAGCTGATCTTTTAAAAATCTGCTCTCCCTTCATACCAGGAGAGGCTGGAGCTAAGGAACCTCAATCTCACTTACTCAAGTTTAAAGCCAGCATAACTTCTGACTCTTGTGGGTGTTACTTTTGATTTATACTCATGACGCCACGAAGAAAATCAGATCAAGGGACTATAAATCAAAGAGAGATCAATACTGAGCATCAAGGTACTAATTCTATCTCCTGAAACAGCCCTCACAAGCTGCAGGAGGCCAGGGGACAATTCCCCTGGTGCAGGCAGAGCAGATTTATGTTGAGCTCTGGTCCTGGTGCAGGGGAGGTGTTGGAGGTGGAAGGGGATGGGTTGGCACTGCATGCTATTAAGAATCTGTGTCTGTCTGGGCTGTCAAACAGTCTGTAGGCAGCTTTGGGAGGTTGTCATAAATCAGCGCACCCTTGCGTTGGGGACTGTTGATGAGAGCCAAGTTGGTTTAAAATGATCTTTCACTGTGTTTTCCCTTCAGGAAGCACTACAGAACCTCAGCCCCACACTTCTCCTAATGGAAGGACCACTGGGTAAGAAATCGTAGGTGGCTGAGAGCTCTTCCCCAAACCCCAGCTCTGCCAAACGGCACAGCAATGTTCTCTCCAACTACCTCCAGTGACACGACAACAGCAAAGCTGGTCTTTAAAGTGTGCTGAAATATTTCATGGCTTGAGCAAAAGTGCCCTGGCTGGAAAGGGCTGGGCCACCAGTCGGTGGGAGGACACGGTTCAGCGGTTCAGAGTGCTCTGTAAGCAGCCCACGAAGTGCCAGGCAGATGTTCACACAAGCCAACAGCTTGTCTGGTGGAGTCTTAATTTGTTTTTAGGAGACATATTAAAAAGGATGAGGTGATTTGGCTGCTTTATGCCAGCACTGGTAAATGTGACTATATATATTATTAAAGTCTGAAATCAAAGGGCTCGGAAGTGGAGGAGTGGGAGAGGCACAGAAAATGGGCACGAGTTTTTTTCGTTAGAAAATTTTACAACTTATTGATCAAAGCACAAATTCTGCAGTCCTTTGCTTTGTAGAAATTTGCAGAGAAGTGTGATTGAAGGGAAAGATTTGTTTGGGGGTGTATGGGGGGCTGGTCGCAAGAGATTGATGGCATGTTAAATTGCAATAGCTGATAGCATAATTAAGTAATAAAACTCTTCAAGTAGTAATTATAGGACATGTCAAACAGAGTTATACAGCAGGAGGCCAAAGGCCAAGTGATTAACCATCTGAGAAGTGTAACAATTCCCTGGAAATGCCCAGCCCAGAGTGCTGTTGCTGCAGTGAAATATAATTTAATAAATGCCAAAGAGTAGGACCAGCCTCACATTTCAACTCCCAGCTGATGGCAGCGCCTCCCATCAGCCTCCTGATCCACATGAAAAAGAGTTGGGGGAGCTGCCCAGGGCTCTTGTTATGAGGCTGAACACACAATTTCTTACCTTGTGCCTTCCCTTGACTCACCTCCTCGGAGCTGGGCTGTGGTACCCTGCCTGACCACATCTCCCCTGCACACTGAGCCATGGGATTTTGGTCCAGACATGAGTGTTCAGTCAGCTGAGGATGAGATGTGTTTTAGAAGGCTGTTCCTCATCATCTTGTAGCGATTGGAACAGTCTCCTCGCAAAGGTGTGGTGTCTTACTTGAATGTATCCGAGATCTCTACCGAAACACGCGCTGAGGATAGTGCCTATTGTTACAGATTTCACATAGAAAAGTTTCTACTTCATTAGTTCCAAAGAAATAAAGGGAAAGAAACCTGATCTCTATCTCAGTGCAGAGATACATAAAATTGTATTTTTCTCTGAAAGTCATTCTCTCTGCTGCTTCAGGAGTGGAGGCAGTAAATCCATTAATGATCTAACAGACTTAAAGAACTCATGGTTGGGCTGAGCTCAGAACCGTGGTGGTTTTTACCCCTTATAGGTTAGTAATCCTGGGGTACGCCTGGACACCATTCATACAGATACCAGTCTTCTGTTAAGCAGTGCTACCCCTCTGCTAAGTATATATACAAGGTATAAATTAGTTGCTTTTTAATTTCATTTTATGTTGAACAGGATTTCTTGACTTACCTTTTTAAAACACTTTGCCATTTTTTGTATTTCTCTATCATCACCCCTTATTCCTCTAACGTCTAAGATATATAGTTCTAATCTTTTAATCTCTCCACACACTGCAGCTTTCTGTTCCCTTAATCATTTTCACTGCCTTCCCTAGACCTTTTTTATTTCTGCTCTATCCTTCAGTAAGACCAGAGAGCAAAGCTGGGCTAAGTATCCATGCTGAGGTGTCACCTCACATAAAAGCTATGTAATAATTTTGTGCTTTCATCTACCTTTTTCTTAATGCAAATGAACATTTTGTTTGCTTTTCTGGCCACTGTTTCTTACTGAATAGATGTCTTGTTGGCAATGACGCCTTGTTTGTCTCCTGACTACCTACAGTTAATTTAACACCATATGAGTAGTTTGAATTGTTTACTTTTTCCTCTCGGTATACTTCACCTTATGCTTACTTGAACTGAGCTGATCCTTGAAATGTAGTCCACCTAGCTCTTTGAGAGACTCCTGACGTGATCTACAGACTTATCGATGCATTTGGCAACCTAAATCGTTATTTTGGCTCAGTGGTAGGGCTGGTCCCGGAGCATCGCACCACAAGCCTTACCCTGACACGCTTATTACTCTTTCCTTCACGAGAGAACCGATGCCTGTGCAGCTGCACTAGTCTCCCTAGAAATGTCTGTAGGAGACTATTTAAAACCTTGTTGCAGATGGGAATTTTAGAAAGCTAATGCCTTCTCCTGCTCTGCTGCAGGAACACAAAAAAGTGTAATAGGCTGGAGAAAAATGATTATTTTTTACAGAACAGTACAGTTTTGTTCATAACATTAAGCAGCATTTTATAACTACCATATTTTTAGCTCATTTATATGATTAAAGCCAGTATAGTTTCTTTTTGCTTTCCAGGTGTATCCTAATATGAGAAATTCACACATATTATGTACTCTTTCAGCATACTATGCGTCTGACACTGCATAAGTGAATTTGTGTGTTTGCCACTGACTTACGGTATAACCTCGGAGAAGTAGCACACTTTGGCTCTGTTTCCATGTTTGGATTATACAGATCATGATATTGACTTTTTTTGTTAAGTATATTGAACCCATTCACAGCAACTATAATACAAAGATTCCTCTAACCACGTGGTGCATGCAAGTGCTTCCACATCATTCCATTTTTCCATAAAATCCACTCTTAAATCATCAGAATACCAATTTTCCATTAACCTTTATGACTGTAAATAAACAAGTGGGATAGGGGGACACATACTTGTATTTGCTATTTGAAAATATTCATAAATACAGCTTTCTGAGCATGAGAGCCTCCCCATAGACTCCCAAGGACCACAGCACTCGCCGCCTGCAGAAACCAGTCCATGCCAAAAGTTCTAGGTATCTGAGGCTGTAAGACCTTTATCTCATTTCTGGAGTGTTACTGAATAAAAAATCTGTTAAAAAATAACCAGTTATGTAAATAAGTCAAACATGTTACCAATTTCTGCCACAAAATTAACTCTAAAATTAATAAAAGTGCCTGCCTGCCTTCCTCTTCCTTCACCCACACTCTTCCTCAGCCTCGGTTATGAATCACTTCTTTGTTCCAGGGAAGTGGCAGAGGAACACTAGCTCCCGTGCGATTTCCTTACCTCGTGCAGGTGCATAAGAAACCTTTTTCTCCTTCCTTTTTCTCTCTTGGCTCTTATTAAAGGCGGCACTCTCCGGCCCCTCATTGCGGTCAAGGCTGGTGAGGACAGAGCAGCTTCACGTGGGTCTAGCAAAGAGGGTCATGCCAGAGCTGGTGGCTGTAAAAAGACAATAGGTATTCATGGAATAGCAGAGGGAAGGAAGCGTTGTGGTATTTACCTCTGTGAAGGTAATTATGGATGTTTTATGTGAGAATGGAGAAAGGATTCTTTAATACTACAAAAAATTATAGAAAATCAAAGCATTATCATCATTGCCTACTAACAGCTTTACAACATACCTTTTATGAAGTGTGTGCATGTATCACATTTCTAGCTTAAAAATAGAAGCATAAACACCATTAAATGGAAAATTAATTATATAATACTGTTTAATGTGTGTTTTTATGTTTTGGTTGTGTATTAAGTAATGTTCCTGAATTACCTACCTTCATAAGTACTGAAAAAATTAAATCATTAAATCTGTTTCACAAACGTTTACTGTGTAAACATGACAAGAAATCTACAAATGCAGGAAATTTATTATGGGGGCTGTGGGCTCCACTTGAACCTAAATCTCAAAGTGGTACTGTAGGGTGTACCTTTCCAAACAAGGCATCTTTGCTGAGCTGAATGCTTATAACGAGGCAAATAGGCAAGCTAAAATAAATGCAAAGGCTTGTGGAAATATACTTCCACCTCTAGATCTGGCTATGAAATAAAAATAGCAGTTAATGGAAACGGGCTTCAAAATTCAGTATTTCTTTGTTTTTAAGGATACTGAGACTTTTTGAAAGTTTTTTTTTTTTCTTTTCAAGCACAGAGTGTAACTCTCTGGGCCCGACACTTAAGAAACTCCATGTGATTTTTTTTTGTTTCTGAGAAATGGTGAACTGTTCGGAACTAAATGGAGTTTTTGAAAAGCTAGATTTTCCTTTGAAATGGAAATTTCAGGTACTCTAGCTGGCTGTATTGAGTACTTGGTTACTGGCTATTACAGTCTAAGTGCTCCCCCGTGTGTTTGCTCACATCCCCTCACTATAACTCCAGCTAAAAATTCCCTACAAGCTTAAAAAATGAAAAACCTGGGGGGAAAATTTCTAGCTCGTGTCTAGGAAATACCAAATGTCTTTCAGAAAAAAAAAAATAGGTATTTGGGGTTTTTAGTCACGGTCACACTTCTGTCGCTCTGGTCTTTTAGGAATCAGTATCTGAATTGCTCCTGGGTCGATTGAAACAGTTTAATAGCTGCTTTAATAGCTCAGGTCTGCGTGAGACAGGAGAGGTGCTGGTGGGGTTGTCGTCTCCTGCTCAGATGCCCCCAGGACTCCCCAGTGGCTGGAAATAGCCCAGGGGTAATGAGGAGACAAGGGGGATTGTCTTGTCTTGTCTTGGGGCTCAGAGAGGCTCTCCAGGAAGACCCAGTGAAGAATTAAACCCCGTGTCTCTTCCTGCCAAGAGCCTGCTCCAACATGCCGAGCAGCGAAGAAAGCATCATAAATTGTACACGCTGATCATTTGTGCCACAACCAGATGTCTCAGTAATCCATCAAAAAACTAAGCTGTAGCTGATAAACCTTCTTTGTTGTTTTTTTTTCTTTTCTTTGTTTGTTGTTCCTTATTAATTATGGCTTCAGGGGAGCCACATGCATTTGGATAACAGGAAAGTTTTCAAGTTCTGATGTAGTGTCTGCTCTGGAGGAACAGAAACAGTTGACAAATTTAGGCTAAAGTACATGCTGCAAGTTACCTGACACAGCTGTAGGTGAAGGGTATATATTTCTGAATTTTCCCACTGTTCCACATTGATTTTTCTGAGGCAGCCTAGGCAAATCATTTAAACTCAGTGCCTAAGTTTACTCATGCCTTCGATGAGCAATGTATGATATCAAGTGACTGCCTCCCACAGACCCCACGAGTCTTTAATTTATGTTTGTAAGGTGACTTGAGCTGTTTCGCTCCAGAGTCTGTAACTGCAAGATGTTATTAATAATTCACAGGCAACAAGTGGCATGAATGAGCCTTGTACCTGTGGATAAACGTTTAGATGTGTGGCAAACGTTTTTCACCTAGGAAAATAAAAGTCAAGTTTGTAACTTCATGTCATTTTGCCTTGGAAAAGCCTTGCAGAGCCTCCCCCTACCCAGGCATTACAAGTTCTGCTTCTGTCCTGCAGCCTCCAGCTTCCTGCTCCCGAGCACAGCTTTGTAGTGACTAATCCTCTCCCTCTGCATGGTATTACATGGATAATTGTGCAGATACTATATGTCGTCTAGCAGACTTACTGGAATATCTTGCACTACCGTACAGCAGATCTCTTTTATTTAAAAACTTCAGATGGAGTATTTAACATTCCTTTTCTTTTTTTTTCCCTAACATTCTTCAATCGATTCACTTAGGCGAATTCCTGAGCAGATGCAAGAATACATTTTAGTTGAATTTCAGGGGATACTTATTGCATGTTAAATACCACTAGGCAATTATTTAATGAGGTTTAACAAGTATGTAATAGATAGATTACTTATGACCTAGATGTGAAACCTCAATGAATATGTTTAATCAATTGGCATTCAATTAACATACATTAGGCTTTTCCTGCAGCACGGCGCTTTATTTTAGCTGTCTGGCTAACAGACCAGGCTTGCATACTTGTTAACTACTTGCTGTCCATAATTTTAGGTCCAATACTGTACCTGTAATAAAAAAAATAAAAATTAATTGCAATCCTGCTCTTGGTGAGTTTATTGGCCTGTAATTACCCACTTAGAAGTGTAAGCCCCATTTGGTGCATCAGTATACTCAATTATCTTCTCTGCATTCACAGTTGTAGGGACCTTTCTGTGCCCCTGACAGTTCTGCCTGTACCTTTTTTCTGGTTCAGCAAGAGAAACTAGCTGCTCCCTTCTTTTGAATGACAAGATTTTCACTGGCTATAGAAAGGTAACATGGGATTAAGGTGGAATACAAATGAGCATTGCTGATGTATACCCAAGGTTGGAATTACTCTCTTGAAACATCACAAACAATCCAGAAACTCCTCTGCATCTCTGTAGTGCTACAGTTTAATTAAAGCTTAATAAGGAACAACAAATTTGTATGGGTCTTTGTCCAGTTATATTAATTAATTTTCGTGTAACTCGTGCTTTTTGTTCTCATCAGCAGTAGAAAAATTGTCTCTCTCTAAAAATTGTCAGAAATACATAAAGCATTATTAAAAACTGTTGAAAGCAAGATCAGCCAGGAGAAATGATGAGAAAGAAATTAATTTTCAGCGCCACTCTAAAAGTGCTACCGAGGCTGTGTGACATGTGATGTCTTTGGCTTGCTGTACAGACTTGGAAACACCCTTGTCCTACCTCTGTGATGAGTAAACAGCTAAACCATTTGCTTCACATGGTTGAAAAGAGCAGAAGGTGATAAAAAACATGGGTAATGCTGAATGATATTTACTGTAACCTGACTAATTTTGCTACAGAGGCTTACAGCTTACTCCAAGCTGGTACGCAGAGCTCTGTAATACGGTTTCTAAACTCTGTCCTTTGATCCCAGTCTCATTCCCCATCTGACTTTGCAGGCTTTGCATTACCATGTGCTGCACGAGAAATAATGCAGATTTTTTGGAAAAGGGAAAATGGTTTTGTGAAGGCAGAAGCCACAGTGGGAGAAGTGAGAAAACAGCCCAAATCTTGGCGTACTGCTGACTGGCCTTAAGAATTTGGGTTCAGTTCCCCGTGTTTCAAACAGAAGCAGCCTCGGTGTGCTCTGAGGGAAGAGCTGGAGCGGAGGTTAAAGTATTGCAGAATGCTCACACATCCTCTCTGCACGTCAGTTAAGACAGACCATATGCCAGCAGAATAGCTGTGTGCCTTTGTCCAATTTTAATTCATATCTTTATCATGGAGTAGGGTGGTTTTTTTGGAAATTCCGTGACCCTGGCTAATTGGCCATGTTCTGTACTTACAAGCACTGCTTTCTAGCACCAAATCTGATAGTTCCAGGGAAACTTTGGTGTCAGAATCTGAAGGGCTACAAAGCAAGAAGATACATTTTGTTCTTTTCTTCTGCAGAAAGGACACCCTGCAAGATTAAAGTAACTGGATTTTGATCAGCATTTCCCATTTGCACTGGGCTCTTTACGAATTGAAATGTAAAAGGTCAAAGCTCCAAAAGCATTTTTCATTTCTAAAGAGGTTTGTTCACCACTGTAATTTAATAGCCATGCCAAAGCTGATAAGATTTTGGAATCTGTCCATGGCGTGTATTGATGTCACAGGTCAAAAATAAAGGCTTCAATGTAATTTATTTCTACAAGCACAGTGAAGATAATAACTCAAGCACAGAGCAATATGTTAAAACTAAATTATATTCAATAAAGATGACTTATGCCAGTCTTCTGAAAACTAAATACACTTGGCTCAATTCGAATGTGCTCATTACTGTGGTCTGGTGGCCTCCAAGATGTGCTTTGGCATTGCATGGTGGCCAACGTCCGCTTCCGGACCTGGGCGCTGGGGTTTGAGAGCACTGCAAGGGGAAGGAGGTTGTTCCTCATTTCTCTGTTGAAAATCTGACTCGAGGGAGCATTTTCCTGCACCAGCTTCTCCTTCTGTTTTGCTTTCTGCTGGATGGAATGATGCATAAGAACAAAAATTCGTTCCTGCTATAAATAGAGTCTGCGCATGTGATGGCAAGGGGGAGGAGAGCAGATGCTGCACACACAGCTCCAACCAGCACAGTTAGGGATGGGGGAAGGGGGCACTTTCAAAACATGGGGAAAGAAAATTATCAACAGAATAAGTAGAGCAGAGGCAGCCAGGTGTAGCGTTTCCCCTACTCCCAAACTGCATTGCCAAAGTAATTTAAAGCGTCTCACACTGAGGTTCAGCCGTTGGTCAACCCTTACTCTTTCATCCAGTGCTCTGAAGCAGGAGGCTGATCTCCCAAGTGGATATGTACTGGATGCAGGAAATCCACCCTAGTGCTGCAGCCAGATCTTAAAATATTGTCATCAGTGGAATGTTGAACTTCACCCTTCCAGCAGAAATCAGCAAATTTCAGTATGAATCCCAACACATCTTTTAACTTTCACCCTTTTCTGTAACTGTCTTAGCACATTGCTTCTGCTTGTGAGAGCTTCTCTTCATGCCTCTCATTTGAGGCAACGAGACTTGATTTGGGCTACTTGCCTCTTGACTGCATGCCACTGGATTATTTTAGGCAGTAACTCTTCCTGAGAATTTGGAAAGTCATAAAAAGGTTGTATTTGGTTTCAGAGAATTTCATAGGTTTATGTTGTTAGGCTATGGGTTCAGTTTTTAAGACTCTTGTAAGAGCTGAAGAGACACATTACCCCAGCCAGCTGCAGGGCTTTGGGGCTGCCCAAGCATTGAAGACACCATCAAGAAGAACGCAGGTTGCTCTGCTCATAGCCTTGGTTGAGACATCCAGGGAAAGGCAACCCTGTGATCCCAGTATGCAGGGCAAATAGCAAGGATCCTGCGCTGGATAAACCTACAGGATCTATGATGATCCTCAGCATCCATAAAACAGTATAACATCAGCCGACGTGCTTCTCCAGAGCAGAGTCCTGCTGGGAGCAGCAACACTTCTGTACAAGTTTGTATGGAGTTTGAAATCTTTAGGTTATATGGATGATTTAGGTTTTAGCACAGTGTCTACACAACTAATAATTTTCAGTAATTTGCGTGTCAGAAGAATTGCTTATGCACTGGTATCCAGTTAGCTGATTGTAATTTATCTAACATCACACACCTATGAAGAGCTACAGGGATGAGAGGTCAGGTCTTTAGATGTCTCCAGACTCTAATGAAAATCCAGGTATAATTTCCTCTAAACAATGGGAGATTTCAGCTGGGGAAGAATCAAGCACCGTGAGGAAAAGCAATCAAATAGCAGTCTTGATTATGAAAATCAGCACGGTGAGAGACTGGTGACATTTACCCTGCTATCACAGCTGCGGCTGCAGAATGACCACTGGTACGGACTGAATGAGGCTAGAAGGAGTCATACTTTGCATGGAAAGGTTTAGGATTAAACTAAACAAACAAATAAAATCCTAATTCGTTAACAAAATCGACAGTGAAAGGCTGCAAGACAAGCACAGAATCAATTTAAATCTGAATGGAAGAATAAATCAGGTACTACAGGGCTTTGATTTCAGGTCACGCATCGCCCTGCAGGGTGGGATCAACCAGTAACAACCACTGCCGGTTTACAGGCAAATGAACCTAAAGTCGGGGTAGGTGAGGTCATCTAGAGTATGTGTGAAAGAGTTGAAAGAGCAACATCAGCTTCTCCAAAACACCCTCACTAAAGCAGCGGAAGAAGTTCTCCATAAAACAATGAATAATGCTGGAAAATGCCACACAAGTCAAGGGAAGAGGATGAGGACGGATCGTGAAGCCAAAGTGGCTTCTGAAAGAAGTGAGAGAAAACACTTCATCCGCTCGCTACAGTCCTTACTGTCAGGTTACAGCAGCTGGAGCCCCTCTTAGGCAGTCAAAAAGGAAGATTTTTAACAGCAAAAAGCAAAAGGTGAAGTGGCCAAACCGCTTTTAAAAAGCACCAAACAGGCAGAAACTACATGAAACTATTGACTTTGGCAAATAAACTTCCAGCATTAAGAAAAACAACAGTGAAACACTACACAGAAAACTCAACAGTTTTCTTGAAGTCCATCAGTGCTACTGAAGTGGTGGGTATCTGCCGGGATGGAAGCACGGAGGAAAACACCTGACTGTTCTGCAAAACATGGGGCCAGCAAAGCTCTGCAGGAAACAGCAGAAGTGCTTTGTGGTCACAACAGGAAAGAAAAAATATCTGGTAAAAAAACAGTATCTGGTAAAATTGAAAGGTCTTCTGCAGTCTCTTTCCCAACAAAACAGAAGAGTTGGTTATGGTAAGCCATTCAAGAGCAGTATCATAATTTGACCCAGAAGACCATATGTTTACCATATGGACAAATCCAAACAGCATTGATTATAATTTTAAAAAGTATCAATAATCAACAGACTAGCCTCCAGGCTCAGGAAAGCATCATCATGTAACTTCTAGGTTGCAAAAAGCACTTGGCAGTGCCCATTGCAAGTGCATCTGGGGAGTCTGGAGGTGTCATACAATACCATACAAAGATGTGCCCTCTGCCAGGTGCCATCCCAAGATCAGGGTGAACACAGTGACAGCTTGTTTGCCTGATGCTGCAGCAATGCTGAAATCAAAGGTGAGTTCTCCTGCACCTACTTCACTGCAAGAAGTAAATAACAAGTTTCTTTATGAAATGTACAATGTGCTTTCAACAATAGCTATACTAAAAAAATAATCAAATATTGTAATGACAGCATCACTCATGTAAATGACAGCTTAGCCAACATTGAAGTGAGGACCAGAAGGCTATGCAGAACTGTGGGGAAAATACTGATAATATTCACATTGAAAACAAGCTTAGCAATCACTGCAGTAGTGTCAAACTCAAGAACAGCTTTGGAAGGTAGGGATGACAGTCAACAAACCTGTTTGCGTGTGTTGGCAGCAACAAACTCCTGTGCCATGGAGATTTCAGAAAGGAAATAATGCTGTGAATTAGAAGATGGCCATTGCCTGTACCACCATGAAAAAAAAATTATTTGGTTATTGAAACTCTGCAGCTTAGTATCAAAAGGCCATTTTTGTTTTTTTTTCATTTTCATCTTAACATATGGATGTGAAAACTGAAAATCCATAGCAGATACAGGCAGATATGAAATGCCTTTCAAAGCAAATGCCGTAGCAAACTCTTGATAGCAAACAAAATTCATTTCTAAAAAATCAGGGAATTATCAGCTCTCAGCAAACATGCTCTCTGAAGTTATCCAAAATAGACAGGCTGATATAACTGTTAAGGAGAAGGTCTGCACATCTGCCCACAGCTGGACAGCAGAAAGAACATGTAAGGGATCTGTCTAAAAGGTCCCAACTCTACTCACTCTCTGTTCAGGGGAGAAAATGTAATGCTTTTGGCAATATAAGCTACATGCCAAGGTAGGCTGGATGTAGGATGTCTTCTAAAAATTGCTGGGGAGGCCTGGAATCAATGCAGTGGTGTGAGAATAAAACTGTTGTGGAGAGCTTAAAAATAAATGGATGGGTAGGAGGGATGGATAGAGCAGGGAGCATCTAGAAGTAAGAGAGGAGGAAGGAAACAGCCTATGAAAGTGGCATAAAGAAGGGAAAGTTGATGATAACAGAAGGCCTGAAGAAGGGCAAATGCGAAGGAAAGGAATATCAGAAAAAAACAGCAAAGTAGGAGAACATTTAGCTGAGAAGCTAAATGCAAGAGAAAGTGGACAAAAGGAATAGAAAAGTAATAATGCCCTGCAGAAAACGAGGAGGCTGCAGCTGACGAGCTGCGCTGCTCTGTGGGCAGCCACGGGGCACAGCATGGTACGGGACACGGCAGGGCACACGCTGGGGTCAGGGCGGTGAATCCTACGGGTAAGAAAGTGGATCAAAACTTGATTTTGATAATTCTAGCAGGACAAAACGCTGAGGGCAGTAGTTCTGGCTTCCTGACGTGGCTCATCTTGCACAGTGGGGTCATCTCACATGCTTTTCCTCAAGGTCAGGAGGAAGCAGAATGTTAGACGATATCTCCATTATTAATGCCCGTAATTTTTTGGCCGGCTTCCTAGATCCAAGACAAATGATCTACAAGTAGATTTGAGCGACAGGTTTTTCTGGTTTACCCGTGGATATTACAAGCCTTTTTGCCTCTCCTGTGAAATCCTCCTGGGGGTCAAGCGATGCCGAAGGGATGCCAGGCTCCCACAGCGCGTCCTCGCAGGGATGTGTGTTCCCCTCTGGTCTTGCTGCTCTGCAGCTGCACAGCCACGGAGCAGCTCCAGCCAAAAGTTAGTATTTCTATTAACTCAGCCTATTTCCAATTAAAAAAAAAATTAACAGCGGCACTA
Source organism: Tringa tobata (assembly GCA_033628505.1). Classification (NCBI taxonomy): domain Eukaryota; kingdom Metazoa; phylum Chordata; class Aves; order Charadriiformes; family Scolopacidae; genus Tringa; species Tringa tobata. The sequence goes on from JAHREE010000553.1 coordinate 2,543,475, forward strand.
CTGAGTCAGGCCAACTGTCCATCTGGCCTCATTTCCTATAAGGAAAGAGGTTTAAAAGAGCTAATTGGAGGAGTTTCTTGGTGCCAGGTGAGCAGAGGTGGGTGAACACATTGAGTTAAATTTCATGGGTTTCAAGCCATTCACTTGAGGGTGAAATATATTTCTGCTCTCTGTTATGTTCTGCATCAGGTTCAGGACTATTCTGCAACTAAACTGTCAGATCAATACTAGTGAAGGTTATTAAAAATGTGGTTTTAAATAGATTTTTTTTTGTTTGCTAGTCGACCAGCCACTGGGCAAATGCTTGCATCACATGGGAAGCGAACAGAAGGAGGCAGGACTCTAACAAACGGACCTCAGGATGAGCAAGATGACTAATTTCGGAGGCACAATGTAGCCTCGTAAGGCTGGGGTTGCTTTAGGTGGTGCAATGGCAAACTCCAACAGAGAGCTGAAGTGTCCTGCCCCCCTGTTTCTATGTGCAGTTAATTACCCATTGCAGTGTTGTGGAATCATGAAAGGTTTTTGGTGACCATGGACCGCACTTATAACAAGGAATGGAAGTTAATGAGAGTAACGTGAGCACAGCAACTAGCATTGTCTACCTGCAGAGCACCCAGCACCCTCCAGCACAATGGCCTGTGCCTTAAAGCCCCAGCCTTTACATGTGCAGCGTGTTTGAGTGCCACTGTCCTTGATCTCTGTCACTGAGCAGCTTTGCAGATGGGGGGAGCCTTCAAAGCCTCTTTCTGTCCCAGCAAACCTCAGTAGATGTAAGCTCTGCCAGCATGGCCATGGTCCCCATCCACCCAGCACAACCCAATTATGGCAGGCACCGGGATTTCGGCTTTTGGCTTTCAGAGAGCATCACCACTGCTGCTCAAATGAAAGTTCCCACAATGAGCTCGGCACGCCCAGCCTGGTCCGGAGCAAATCCAAGCAAAATCTGTGCATCAGCTGCTGGCAGCCAGGATGGTCCAGGCTGATAAACAGCATCGCCATCCCCTGCGCCGGCGACCGAGGGGCTGGTGACAGGCTAATGGGAAAATATCACGGGGTATAAATATAAGGGCATCCTTCCCACTGCTCGCTGCTCATTATGGCTCTGACCTACAGGGATCTGGTCTTATTTCTGTAGCTGGTGGAACTAGCGGTTTACATATAAATTATCTGATGAATGTAGCCTTGTTTTCTGCTCATGAATAATTCATGACCTGAGCCCGGATTTGGCAAAAGCGTGCATTTTCTGTAAGTATCCTCTGAATCCTTTGAGAAGCGCTGAGCTCCTGGCTGTGCACAGGCTGCCCATTAGGGCTGTTTGCTACACACAGCCTGCGAGTGGGCAGGTAACTCTCCTGATCTGATTTTTGCCTCCTTCACCGGACATCTTAACTGTTTAAAACCAGGTGTGAAATGATAATGCCAAATAGAAGTTTTCTTCAGACATGAATTCCCTTGCTTACCTTCAAAGATATCTGTTTTATGAGCTGCACCTGTTCTTCAAACTTCTCTATAGATGAAAATCTTCTTTACGTGTACCTGGACTGCCATTGCACAGCGCATCCCAGCCCACATCGCTCAGGGTGCTTGGTCCTTCCTGAAAAGATCACATCAGAACGTGTTTGCTGGTCCTGACACACAGGTCCTGTTGGCTTCTTGCAGCTCCATCAAAGCTTTGAAATACACCATTCACACTTCACCTTACATGGCTGTTAAAGGGTTTTCTACACATTTCTTGCTATAGAGACTTCTCTCTAGTTTCAAGCCTAAATTAACTCCTGACTTATTTAAATCATTTGTCCTCATGCCCACCCTTATTCCTTTTCAGTAGTAATTTTCTCCTTTGGGTGTTTGCCTCCCCATACACTCCAGTCCCAGTCTTTACATAACTAAACTGAATGCTTTTTTCCTCTCTCAGATGAACAGTCCTCACATTCCTCCGATTGTCCTAAATCCCCTTACTGGACCATTTACTGTTTGAATTCTTCACTCTCATGCTTGGGGGAAGAGAATTGTGAACACTATTCTGATGAGGTCAAAGCAACCTTTGTAAAATTGAATTAGTGCTTCCCTAGACGTGCATCCTTAACTGGAAATCCTACTTGGGTATATCTGATAATTTCTTTTCTTGAGACCATATAATTGGCACTTAATAGTTAACCTGTGACGTCCAAGTCCACTCGGGCCTTTCTCATCCTCAGTCATTTCTAACAAATAGCTGAAATTCTCGCTACTGCTCCGTAAGTACTTGTCCATATATTATAGATTATTGTATTTTATCCCTTTTCTATTACTTCAGTTCTCAAGGTCAGTCCTCAGTTAATAGCCCCGTCCTGGTTTGCATTGACAATGCTCCTACCGTGGCATGAGCTGGAAGTGTCATTGCCACGCTCGTGTGTTCCCTTCCAAGGTCAATACAGAAATGAAATATGTTTGGTCTCACTCCTGATCCTCGGGGATGTTTACTGGTAACCTCACTTCAGAGTGATGATTCCCCTCTCCGTGTTCCCTGTCATTGGCTTCCCTTTAGCCAGCGCTGTGCCCACTTTACAGTTCCTGTATAAATTCTCAGCGCTTTCGGTTGAGCTGATAATTTCCCATGTGGCACTACATCAAATGATGTCTTCGGTCCAGATAGATGAGATACCTTGCATTTCCTTTGTCTAGAAAAATCATTTATCTTATCAATTTTATCACAAATGGACACGGTTTGCCCAGAAGAGTTTAATCGTCAACAGGATGATCGTGACTGCAAGAGAAAATTGGAGAGCTCCCCGGCAGCTCTGCTGGACATGCTCACTTGTCAAGGGGACCCTATTTCAGAGACAATATTCCCTGCACTGCTACCCCTTGAAATGACCCCCCCTGCCACGGGGGGTTTTGAATAGATGGCTACTCTCGTTCCCAGTACAGAGGCTAAAGTCAACCCGAGTGATGTATTTTCCTACAGCTGGCAGTTACAGCCCAGCACTCCGAGGAGAGGAGCCAGAGCATTTGCCTGTTTTATATTGGCTGCTGTTATATATCTATTTGTTTATTACAAGGGAAAAGGTGCACGTTTTTTACACAAAACTGATATGTTTAGTGCTTTCATTTTATGTTTTGAGCGGTTAAGCTATTCAGTGTTTTAAGGGTAGTATTGGCTCTTTATAACTCTATGCCGACAATAAGAGGCTAAGATAATGGAGCCTAAAGAGAGAGATTTTTCCATTCCCACATTGTTTCTGAAATATGGAGCGATCAAATGCACTCAGTAGAAGGTTTCTATCAGTAAATCTTCAGTAAAAGTGCCTTTAAAAGTTAGGTAGAAAGACTGTGGAAGGGAAAATGGCTTGAGGTTTTGGTAAAAACTCACAAAAGTTTTAGGAAAATTCCTCAAAGGCACTAGAGCAGGTTTTCTCTAATTGTAATATCAAAATACCTCTCCCATCCTTGTCGTTCTGGTACTCTGGATCCATTTCAGCAAAGCCGTTAAGTAACGAGCGTTTGTACTAATTGGAACAGAAAACAAACGTGCTTAAAGTTAAGCATGGGCTTAATTCTCTCCAGGCTCTGGTCTCTGCCGTGAATGAGGAAGTATCCTCTGTGAGAGCTGAGGAAAGAGATGCACTTGTCCAAATGTCATCCTCCCTGCAAAGTGGTTAAGGGGTGTTCACTTATGAAGGGCTCTGCACAGGGTAGTTTGAAATTCAGATCTGTCCCAGAAAGGGCAGGGTGCTGCAATGCCCCGCAGGCCAGAACACACTGAGTGCTCAGAAATCCAATGAAGCTTGGAGAAAATGGCTTCAGCCCCTCTCCATCCCAGTATTCACACGAAGAAAGAGAATCCCAGAAGGGTTTGCAGCCCAGATAGCCACCCATATCCTGGGCTGTATCCCCAGCAGCATGGCCAGCAGGATGAGGTGGGGAATTCTGCCCCTCTGCCCCACACTGGGGAGACCAGTGCTGCCTCCAGCTCTGGGGCCACCAACAGCAGAAGGACATGGAGCTGTTGGAGCGGGGCCAGAGGAGGCCACGGAGATGCTGGGAGGGCTGGAGCCCCTCTGCTGTGAGGACAGGCTGAGAGAGTTGGGGGG
>JAHREE010000553.1:2550458-2592703 GCA_033628505.1 Tringa tobata
GCGGGGGGGTGTTGTTTGTTTGGTTGGTTGGTTTTTTTTGTGGTTGGACTCGATGATCTCAGAGGTCTCTTCCAACCATGAAGATTCTGTGATTCCATGATTTCCCATCAGAATGATGAAGATACTAGTTGAAGAAAAGGTTTTGCTGATGTATTTTGGTTTGAGAAAGTGTTTCAGAAAAAGAAATCCTTAGGAAGAAAAAATCTAAAATAGGGTACTTATTCTTGACGTCTTTGAAGCATTTTTAAGTTATATAACAACAAATAATTTATTTTCTTTTAAAAGAATTTAAAAATTGATAATGAAAGTCTTCCATTTAATGAGAAATATTTTTGACTTTGATTTCACTAAATGAATGTTATGAATCCCTTCAGGTTGATGCGAAATTATTTCCTTTTACATTTCCTTATTCAGGTTGTGCAACAGACAGAAAAATCAGTTCTTTGCACATCTTTACTCTTCAGTTTATTGAATTCCTCTGTGAAGGTGGAAAGGATGGGAATCCTTGCGAACTGAGTAATTCAGATGAATAGCGTCTTCAAAGTTAATTACCCCTGTGCAGAGATGATACCTACTTCTGTCTCATCTGGAGTCTCCAGCTCAATTTTTGCTCTCCCTCGAACTTTCTGAAGTTTCTTTTTTTTTTTTTTTCTTTCCCAGGCAAGCTAGCAAGGGACCCCTCTGTTGTGCATATGGATTAATTAGCACGAGGAGTTCTAAACAAGTTCCAAACCCCAGAATCACGGTACTGCATTATAAAATAACTCACCGATACCTTTTCACACTTTGGTCCGTACATCTTCTTTATGAGGCAGGTTACTGACAGTTCTAGTCCCACCCGATTTGGGCTCAACAAAAGGGGAGAATAGTGTAGCTCTTCCCAAAAAGTAGGTGGCTGAGAGGCAGTCCAGCCCCAAGGCACGACAGGGCATCAGTTCCCCGGGACTTCCTAGTGAGTCACAGCAGGCTCCTTCTTGCAGGTTATATCAATCTAAGGGAAAACACCAGTAACTATGTTAATATCATAAATATCACATGGATTGCTGTTCATGAAAGACAGACATTTAACTTTCCTGCATGCTTGTTGGTTTAAAATAGGAGAGCTGACTGCAATGCTAGTCTTTGCCTGCCCAAGGTACCTCTGAGTAAGCAAAGCCATGAATTTAAAGCACCTTATCTGTCTGCTGCAACTGTCCACCATGGGCAGAAAACCACTATATTACTTCTTTCCCAGTGTCCGCTTCCATTATATGCCTTCCTGTTTAGTCTGGCAACACGCCGTTATGCTTCTTGTTCTCTATTGCTAGGGAGATAATAAATAAGGCCAATTATTCTTATCTGAGTTGCATTAAGAAAGACTACTTCCTCCAGTGTAATGTAAATGCCACTTTTCATTCTTACTTTTATGATTCTTTAGCCAGTTAGGGATACATGTAGCTGTGCTTATATCAAAGCCAGTTTTAATTTATTTGGAGATAAAAATTTTATGAGAGATTGCATCAAATGCTTTTCTAAAATTCAAATAGACTACGCCCACCACATTCCCTTCAGCTAGTAACTGTAATTCTACTTTAATATGATATTGAATATGTCTGCAAGATTATTATTTTTTCCTGTACAAACCCACCCTCAAAGATATATTTATCTCCTAATATTTGTTTCAGATTTAGGAATTCAGTGTATGGTAACTGACTGTGTCATTCTTTCTCTGATTTTCTGATGAGTAGGACAATATTTGCAGTTCTCCCTTCTTCTGGTTCTCTTCAGATACCTAGTTTCTTAGAAATAAGTCAAGGCAAGTAAATTACTCCATCTGGTAATTCCTTTATCACCCTGGGATGCGTATCACTTCTCTTAGCTGGTCTCTGTGCATTTTAAATTTTTCAAAGATTTCCTTAATTCTCCTTATCTATTCTTTTTTTTTTTTTTCTTTATGGCTTTCTTTTCATTTCTGTTTAAAAACAGCTCTAAACCGAATCTGGATCTGCTACACAGACATACATGTCACATATTCTACCGTGTATCCCTGCGCAAACCCGGGCACTTGCACAGAGGAGTTCATCAAAACGCAAGTGCGGTTTTGTTCAGCAAAAGAGATGTCCCTTGAGCTGGGCCACCTGCGAGACGGAGTCCTCTCAGCCACCCGGGCCATCTCCCCCTCAATACAGCGCCCTCAGAAAGACGTGTCTCAGGAACTTCACTCCGTGATAGCCTCTAACTGCCCGCCAAGAGACCGTTTAGCTGTGACACACGGTCTGAAGCTAGGATGTACGTACCCCGTGTCGTAACACTTCCTCCGCAGGACCTGAACCACCTCTTCCCAGAGAGAGACTGAATATTCACCGGTGCGGAAGGATGTCCGCAGCCCAGCCCCTGGCCACCTCATCTCCAATTCCCTCCTGCCTTGATTACAGCAACATCTGCCTCCTCTTAGCGTGTTCTCGTCTCAGGCGGCCAACTTGCTTCTGTCAATAATAAAAATAAGTAGCAGAGCATCCAATGTATTATTGATCAGATAATAAATATTTTACTGTTTTTCAATAATTCAACATTGTCTTAAAAAAAGCCCAACCCAAAGCCCCATGAACAATGGAGAAAATTCCCCAAGTCCTGAGAGGGTTTTGGGAAGAATGTAAAAAGGATAAAATCTGTGTTAAAAGCAGACATGCCTCTCTCATTTTAAAAAATGCTTTCAGGTTCAATAAAATAGTAGAGAGTTTGATGCACTTAATGATGCACCTGAGCTGGTTGGGAGGGTAAAATATCTTATCTAGCTCAATAATTCATCAGAAATAATGTTGCAGTGGGAAGTTTGCAAAGGATTGCACCCTGATGGAGCAAAGCAGCAAGTACCTGCTTCAATACCATGTTTAAAAGTGACTGTTTATTTTTATGGGCTACCTCTTTCTTCCCTTAAAGAAACCGTGGGCTCCTTCTCTTACACTATGGTTTGTTTCAGATTTAGCTATTTTTAAACCTAGGTGAAAAAAAACAAAACAAAACACTCTTCTGCTTTCAGCTGCAATGGACTGCAAAAACATACACCTGGTGATAGTTTGATGAACATTAAATACTCATATTGCTTTTCTCAGTGCATTTACTGGCAGAGCTATCATGCGAGCAGTGCAGCTCTTCACAACTATAAAGATCACAGGAAATACATTTCCCCTCCAAAATGTGACTTTGTGAAAAATGGCACCAAGGAATTCCACGGTTGCTGTCTTTTATCATATTTGCCCCATTTACAGCTCCAGAGGGATGGTTTCCCTCGCGCTCAGTGCTGCGTAGTCATCCGTACCTGATAATGAAGCTCCTTGGCTCTGAACCAGTAATCAGTCAAAACTTCAGCGGTGACTTCATTTAAATGATGCCTGCACCGGGGCAGGATTTTGTTTACTCGATGGATTTCCACCAACAGTTGTGAAATGATGGAAATACTCTTTTCCCCCTTGTTTTTCTGCAAGAATTGTTTGCCTCAGCACTATGCACACTGCAACAAAATAATAGGAAGAGGCAGATCAAGTTATTCAGCCAGAGGTTTCTTTCCCGAGGTTCTTTTTCTGCTCTGCCCCGCTGTTCACGCTGCAATAAATTTTGCTGTCACAAACCAAATCCGTGCCCATTTCCAGGAAGAGCGGGGCTGCCTGTGTGGATATAGAGCCTGTCAAACTCCAGGTTGGGTGAAGTGGTGGCTGTTGGTGACAGTTTTCTGTACAGAGATGGTGCTAATCTCCCATAAAAGAAGGAGGCTCCATCACAGGGCTGATGGGTTCGGATCATCGTGAGAAGGAGGGAGATTTACGGGCATCATTCTCTGCCCTCTTCCAGTTCTCTTGCCATCACCCCTCTTTCCGTGCCCATGGCAAACACAATGTGGAGCTCCAAGAAGACTCCTTGACCTTGGGGGATGCCACAAAAGGCGGGTCCAACCCAGTTCAATGCAGTGCAGTTCGGCTCTGGCAAGGGAGCAAGTGGGGAACTGGTGACAGAGCTGTCACCTCCCATGTCCCTGGCACCTCATACTCTGCTTGTATGAGCCCACATTAAAGGTTCACACTGCTGGGGTTTGGCTGCTCTTGTTATCCCTCAGCTAAGAACAAAGTTAGCTTTGCTCTGCCCAGCCAGTCCTAGAAAAGAAGATGCGATTTGATTTTATTTTAGATGCAGACATTCAGTTTATTAATAATTATGTGAGCTACAGCAGCGTGGACTAGACCTAATTCCCATGAATGGCAAGCTCATTGAAAAAAAATGGCCTAGTTGGGGGATGAATCACCATTTTTGTATCAGAGAGGGGAAGTTCAGATGAAATGCGTTGCTGATGCTGATTCTCTCCTCGCTGAGCTCCAGTTCCTAATGGAGATCAAAGATCCCATTAGACAGATTTGATGAAGAGACAGTCCCTCATTACAGACTTCGAACAAGCTGAACAAAAACCGTAAAAAAAACCCAGGGGCTGCTCTTTCCCTCAGCACAGAACCTGGCTCTTCCTCCAGCAGGCGGGTGCTCCTCTGAAACATCCCAAATAAAGATTTTATAACCTCATTTCCAGAATTCACCAGTGTTCTAACAAATCTGTCCTGCTCTCTGACACGGAGGAAGGAATGCAGGAATAGCTCATTAGTTTAAATTAAAAATAAACAAGTGGGAAGAAAACGCTCTGAAATGGAGTCATCAAGGCATTAAGGCTGTGAATGTAATTTAAATCACCAACTTCGATGGGATGCAAGTGAGAATTCAGGTATTGGAAGGACATGGGCTTTGGGGTTTTAGTGTAGCCTACAGCAGCTGGGAAGGCTCTCTACCAGCCAAAGACATCACCTCTGGTACTTTTGCTGTCCTTTCTTGGCCTCTGTATAAATCTGTATATATTCTGCCATACCTTGAGGCCCTATAATACTGGGATCCACTAATATCAGATTAACATATGCTATATACCAGAGCAACTAAAAATCAAGATTTTAATTTCCATGGCAAAAATATTTCAAAACTTACTGTCATTCTGCATTGCAACTCTCTTCACCTCCTCGCCACTTAATCAATATTCCTGGGAAAAAAAAAAAAAACAAACAAACATATTTTAAAAGTCCACTTCAACTTATTGGCCAAAATCTCTGGTCTTCATTAACAGAAGTTTAGTTTGATGCACTTTTGAGTTTTAATCTGTGGGGTATTTTAGCTGTCTGCTAGCTTCATCTCCTCTTGATGACTGGAGATGTCTTTCCCTGTAGAGGAAAGTCCTTACCATTTCCTGGCTCCTGCTGTTCTGCTCCTACCTGGAAAGAATGAAACAGAGGGAAATTCAGTGCAAGAAGCCTCCGATTTGTTCCCCTAGTGCAGCCCTGTGGCTGCAGCCTCAATCAGCTGCACACTAAACACTTTAGTTAATTGGCAACAAATTGGGAGATATGAGCTGATTGCAATAAATATTTTATTAATTTTAAAAAACAAAAGGTTGCATCCCTTCTAGCCCAGTTTGATTGTGCACAGTCACACATATTAATATGTAATTGCCACATGAATTGGCAATCGTGGGCTCAGAAGGAGCTCATTATGAAAAATACTTATGCATGTATCCTCAGTAGGTGTCAATCAGCATCGTGCCATTGAGATCAATGGAGCTCGGCTTATTTATAGAGTTAAAGCTCCAACAATTCACCTGGAAAATAAAACCTTCAGTACGTTCTCATATTTAAGCTGGGCAGAGGAAGAGCAGAATTTGCTCTGCATTTTTTATTTACATAAAAATGCAATTTTATCTATATCTCTATCTCGCCTATGCTTAGAAACAAGTTTTCATTTTTTGCAGTAAACCCCTCAACTAAAATACAAATACTCAAACCCAGTAATGTTATAGCTCTTCACAAGCCATGTTTGCCTTCTTGCTTGCAGGGGATATATTGCAGACGTAAGGCCCGAGCTGCTGTAGTGCTGCCAGTGGGGCCAGGCTCATTTCCATCCCCAGTGATGCTGCACCCCACACTGACACAGCAAGGGGAATATTCCTGGACAGGGGGGTGGCAATCCATGTTATGCTCTTTCCATCTCCCAATTTCGAGGTTTTGATGATAAAATCCAATGCGGTGTATGACAGAAACACGTGGCAAAGCGATGACAAGAAGTGGTTGAATTATTCATGGAGAATAAATTAGTGATTGAGTATAGACCTTTCCTGGCTCAGGAAGACTCTGAGGTATCTCCAACTGATGGAGCTTTGGGTAGACCAAGAATAGCTCCAGTAACTCAACAGACTTCTGCTGAGGGGAAACTGGTATCAGGATCAGGCCTGTAACTTGCCCATAGCCACTAGAGCTGGAGTCAGAGCAGTGTTTTGTTAGAAAATATGGTTTTCATTCTCATCAAAATGTTGTGCAGGAACTTGCTGATTTCCACAACATTTTTGATGGGGAAAAGTCAAAATAAAGCGCTTCTCTCTCATTTTGATAAGGAAAAAAACATCACATCATCTTCTTAGCTGACTCAATTCAATTCTTTAATTTTCTGCACGATTCTGATGTTTTCACATTTTAGAAACAAAGAACTACAATAATACCAAATATTTCATTCTGTTTTTTGGTAACATTCTCATTGTATGAAAAAGATAAACAATTTTTCTTCTCTTTGGTTTTTAATCCAGGGGGTTTCTGTAGAACAGAAATTCCTTTTTCTGACCAATTTGCTGTGTGGATGGGATGAATAATTTTTCAGGCTGTGTTTTCATCATAAGTTGTTTACTTTGACTACTTACTAGTCATTCTGTGGGGTATTTGAGCTGTCACTGGAGTCATTTTGGCTTTCCTTCTGCTCCTGGAACAGAGGACGAACTGTTTAAACAGAAAAATAACAAATGATGAACAGCAACTAAAGAAATGTAAATAATTCATAAATACTTGTTTCTGCTCGTCCTGGCGCTCGTGCACGGCGCAGCCGTTCTCAAACAGCTACGCAAACAGAAAGCTGTTTGTGCATTGATGCTCGCATCCCCTTTTCCGTCACTATTTGCAAACAGCAGCCTGAAAGCGGAGCAAATAGTCTCAGCCAGTTGTTGAAAAGGGCAAGATAAGGCACGGCAATAAATATTTTCCCCTCACAAGGAAGTGTGATTAGTCCCATCTCGTTAGTGCTTTATATAATACAGAGTTCAGCTTTGTGTGAGGGCACCGGACTTACAATGCGGTGATCTGCCTGTTAAAGTCACACATCTTAAGGTAATCTCATGAGGCTAAACTCATCAGCTTTCTTAACAGTTTGGCTTCTTTCTCCTTTTCACTTCTGCAGATGGGATGCGTGTTTTATTAGTCCAATCTGGAATCCCAGGATATCTGAGTCAAAGGTGCGGTGAGGATGACATTATTTATAAGGGACTTGATTGAAGGCAAAAGATTAGCTTGAGATGTTGAAAGAGAACAACAAAAAATCTTCAGTTAAGCCATAGAGGTAGAAAAAATATCCACTGAAACGTTATGGTATTTAAGGAGAGAATGCATAAAACAGCTTGGGGCAGGAGGCTTTGCAGCGGGAGTAGAGCTGGTTGAGGCCATGGACAGTTGTGGCTCCCCAGTGTGTGGGGCATGGGAGGAGCAAGCTGGACTCATGGCAAAGGTCCCTGTGGGACCAGGAGAAGTGACAAGTTTGTGCCAAGGAAGGACGAGTCACTCCAACCATCACACTCTGCAACACAACGTCTCTGGGAGATTAATGGCAAACATTTCCCAGGGTTGCATGTCTCCATCTGAATTTCCAGAAGCATTGAATTTGTCCAAGAAATAGAGCCAGACATTTCGCTTGGCAGCTCCTCCACCTTTCCCACGGTGCTTTGGCACCTCTGAAGCAGAGATAAGTCATTGCACAGCCAACCAGAACAACACCGGCTGCTCCAGGCTCCCAGGACCTCACACCCGGCTGCACAGATCCAGCCCCCAGGCACAAAGCAAGATCTTCTAGTGGTGGTGTCTGTGTCCCACCAAAAAGGTGCTCCACACTGGCCCATGCCAGCAGATGGCTCCAGAAGGCATGTGCAGAGCACTCAATGTTTCATTTAAAGATGTACTTGAGTAAATAAACAATGAAGAATGAAGTATTTTAGGCTTTTCAGTTTGACATGGGGGCTAGAGGTTTCTCCCATCATATTGCAAACTCTATGTTGTCAGCTGAAAAAAATTGGCAATAGTAGCTAGAATGCAAGCGGATAAATTTGGGTAACCCTCTGGAGTCAGATCCCCCAGTGATCACAGATTAATCATTTACCTCCAAGAAAGTACAAGTTTACTGTTGGCTTCCTTCAGACTCTTTTCTCCCTTAATTTTTCTTTTTTTCACCAGCACAGTCAGTCGCTGTACTTTTCTTCTCCTAAGCGAAAGGCCATTATTTATATAAGGTGAAACAAGAAAGGGAAGAGAAATGGGTGGCAGGAGTGCCAGAACTTTCTCATGCTATGAGTCTACCTCTCTGCAGTGTTTTATGGTAAGACAGAAAAAAAAACCAAACAAAACAAACAAATCATGAGCAAACATCCTACTCCACCGCTCTTCCAGCGGAGGAAATTTCCAGGGTCAGAGCTGGGTGGATGAGCTTTTCCAGCGGCCCCTGATGTCACCTCGGGGAGAGCTGCCAAGTCCCCGCACTCTTAAATCCCTCTTTGTGTTTTACCCAGCCTAATTAAGTTGCTTAATTCCATTTTGTGGATACATTGTGGGAGCAAAGCTCTGTTCCAACAATGTTAACGAGCCTGGGTTAGAAGTTAAAGCAGCCACTAATGTGTTTAAATGAGTTCTCACTCGAGCTTTACAATCAGCTGGAAGACGTCTGGATTGTGCTTTGGGTGGTGGTGGGACGGGGCAGGGTCAGCCTCAGGTTAAAGTCCCTCTTCCCACACCTCACCTCTGGCTCTGAGCTCCTTAGATTAATTACAGCCTGCTGAGACCACCTGAAAACTTCCCACATACCTCTCGAGCTTCGGAATATTTTTCAACGTCAATGATTTTTGGTTTGACCTAAAATGGTTCTTCTTGGGACACGTCTCCATCCCTGAGGGAGAAGGGAGTTTATTGCAGCTGACCTCTCTCCTCCTGCCAAGAAATCCTCTTGGTGCCCAGCATCTCCTTCACCCTCCCAGGATCAATTCTGCAGCGATAATTGATGGCTCCTTCATCAGGTCTTTCTTCTCTCAGTAAATACATTTCCTCGTAGCCAGCATTAACATGGTCAAGTGAGCTCTTTGCAATCAATGGCCGAGGGTGAGGAAGTTTCTTGGAGAAAGAGATTGTGTTAGCAAACTTGGAGGCTTGCTGCTGGGGCAGAATGGGAGGACTGAAAGGAACAGCATTCGGCTTCTCCCAGGCTGTTTTATTCCTACACTTTTTGTGTACTTTGCATAATAATGCAATAGAGTTGACAAAAGATTTATTCCTGGCGCCTATAAAATGACACAATACAATGAGTTTTAAATGGAGGGGAGAAAAAAATTCAAGAGAAAAGGTAATTATGCGGGCTTTTCTTAAAGTCTGTAAATGTTATGGACAGAAATTCAATTAGTGCAGAGGAAGCTGCAGAAGCATTTGGGATTTTTTTTTCTTTTTTTTTTTCAAACCTTTTAATGTCCAGGCAACGGGGCATATTTGAAAGACGCCAGTTGTGCCTGTGCACAAGCACGCCGGCACATATAGGCAACATACATCTGCGCGTGGATAATCGTGGCTGTTCTTCTCCTTTAGATCCACGCACAGCTGTTCTGTTTTATGATGGAGCACCACTTGCTTAAGTAGAAACATTTTTATAGATTATGTATAATCTTAAACTGGTGGTGCTCAACCGTGGGCTATAGTGTGTGCATATAGTTTATATAAATCAATAAGTCTCACAGAGCACATTTTGGTTTGAAGTACATGTTTGGACTGAAAAAGAGTTGTTTATACGAGTGCTGGGTACCCGAGCCTTTTACAGCATGCCTTGCTTTTTAAGGCCTTATTGAATTCTCACCCTGAATTGTAACAGTCTCCAGAGAAGACTTCACATGGTTGTTTATCCTTTCAGAAAGTTTTTTTGAGGTTTTACCTTGTCTACCTGCTGATTTGGCCTTTCAGGTACAAAGCATCATCAGCTCCCACCATCATGGAAGTGGAACCTAAACATGGAAAATGTAATTGCTATGGTTAAAACTGTGTAACTGGACAAAGCAAAGTGGTTGAGCAGCCACCTTACCCAGAACGGGTGGGAGAGCCCCTGATGGGACATGGCAGCCTGTGCCAAGGATGTGCTGCCCCAGCCACGGGTGCAGGTCAACCACCACATCAAACTTCCCCAGCCCCATCTGGACTGGCTTGCCACTTCCCACAAAGAGGACACCATAAACCAGAAACCTTGCTTTATTCCTCCTGTTGAGAGCATGAACTGGCTGGAGCTGAGAAGGGTTTTGCAGAGCTGGAAAGGCTGTGCGAGCTGACTGGAGGACCTGGTGCTCCCACAGAAGATGCCCTTGCCTACAGCGTGCTCTGACACCAGCCCCCAGACACCACCAAGCACTGGGTGTGTTTTTTTGAGGCTTCAGCTTTCTTTTGCAGAGGGTCCTCTCCAGGAGATGGTGCTTGCTAGGGTTGGAAGGAGCTGTGGGGAAGCTGGCTTGTTGCTTCTATGCATACTCAGCCTTGGCATCTTCTTGAAGGACGTGTCAGTGGACTGTGTGCCTGGAGATTTGGGGGCTGTGGCCACTGACAGACGTAGCAAGGCTAATAAAATGCTTGGGCATCTCCAGCTTTGCTTTCTGAAGGACTGTTTTCACTAGGGGCAGGCTTAAGAGTGGACGATCTCCTCATGCTGTGTCTGCAGGCAGCTAATGCAAACCAAGAGCACCATCTACTGTCGTGCATGGCAGGATCACCTGTTATTGACATGTCTGGGGTTCAATAAAGGGCCTGTTATTACAGTCAGGTTTCTTGACTGTTGCAATGAACGTTGTTCAATAACTTATTAGAGTTTACTAATAGGGAAACCTCATGGAGGAATGGATTTTTCTATTCAGCACTTACGCCGCGTGCGAAACAGCATTTACAGGGATACAGAGAGCCCTTCCTAATTGCACGCAGTGGAATACCACAATAAAGTTAATTTCCAAGGTACGATAATACAAATTATGGACTATGTAGCCGATTAAAAGGACCATAAAACAAAATACTGGCTTGCATTTTTCGGTGGACGTAACATGTTTGAACAGCCATAGAAGGAACGTGTTATCCTGCACTACGACAGCTTCGTACAAAAGAACTTTTATAAAAATAGCGTATGAATTGCGTGGCCTGAGAGCTGGGTCTATCATCACTGGGCTGTGCAGAGTGACCTGCCCTCAGCCTGTGAGCAGGAGCTTTTGCTGCTTCTCCCGGAAGTTTTTCCATGGATATCTCCATTTCCCAGATGGATCTTTAAGGTCTGACATAGGCTTTGCAGAAGAGGGGATTCTTAGCATGTTTTGGAGAGGGTGGTGTTTAGTTATTCATTTGGGTTTGGTTTAGGTTTTTGCTGTGGTTTGCTTGGGGGGCACTATGCTCTTTATTTATTTATGGGGCAGGGACTTGTGAGTTTGTTTACAGTTTCGGGGGGAGGGGGGGTGTCCTTAAATCCAGATTGGTACTTTTAATTGTTTCTGGTGGCTCGTAAGGGCTTTTGTAACCAGCAGGCAGGTGAGTGCCAGTGCAGCCCTGGCACCCAGGGGAGGGGGGACAGGGTTAGGGGCAAGATCCTACTCCGTTTAACAGCTTTATTATTGACCTGAAAACCCTCTGTCTCAGCCCCGAGTCCCTGCTGTGGCCACAGGAACAGGAGCAAATCAAAGGAAGAACTTATCCCTTTCTTGGTCATCATCAAACCACATCTGCACCCCATTTTGGGCCACCCAGTAGAAGATAAATTTCAGCAGAGACGTGAGCATCGGGGCTGTGATAAGAGGCTCTCTCCAGCTGGTAGCGTCTGTTGCCATTTTGATTCACCCGCTTTGATTTTGTGTGATAAACAGCCAAGGCACAGATCAACTGGCCTCATTTTCACAGGGAGACTTTTAAACCCTTCCCTGCCAGATCAAGAAATGCACCATTCACAGTCACAGTTATCGAAAATAAATTGGGTTTGATGCACACTGTCGCAAGGAAGGCGGAGGCCAAATTCCAAATCTGAAGAAACTAATTTGATTCATTTCTCTGTTCTTTTCCTTTGCTTTCCCACTCTGCAAACGTCCCAAGCTTCAGCAGTTCAGAAAGTGGCTGGAAGTGCTGGGGCCAGGCTGCGACTGCAGGCGTTTTCCTCCCAGCCCCATATATCTCTCTCGATGGGGGTCTCGTTTCTCTTGCCATTGTGCCCACATCCCCCGTGGACACAGAGCAGTGGGGTCCATCATGGAGATGAACATGGCCAGGGACAGAGCTGGACTTGGACTCACTCACTTCATGTGATCTCCAAAGCTGGACACAGCACTCCAGGTGGGGTCTCATGAGCGCAGAGTGGAGGTGATTCTGCCCATCTACTCTGTGCTTGTGAGATCCCACCTGGAGCATTGTCCAGCTTTGGAGTCCTCAGCACAGGAAGGACATGGACCTGTTGGAACGGGTCCAGCAGAGGGCCACAAAGATGATGAGAGGGATGGAGCACCTCTGCTATGGAGACAGACTGAGAGAGCTGGGGTTGTTCAGTCTGGAGAAGAGAAGGATCTGAGGAGCAGCCTTCCAATATCTGAAGGGAGCTACAGGAGAGCTGGACTCTTTGCCAGGAAGCATAGTGACAGGACAAGGGGTAACGGTTTTAAATTGGAGGAGGGGAGATTTAGATTAGATACCAGAAAGAAATTCTTTACTGTGAGGGTGGTGAGACACTGGAACAGGTTGCCCAAGGAAGTTGTGGATGTCCCATCCCTGGAAGTGTTCAAGGGCAGGATGGAGGGGGCTTTGAGCAACCTGCTCTAGTGGGAGGTGTCCCTGCCCAAGGCAGGGGGGGTGGAACTAGATGATCTTTAAGGTTCCTTCCAACTCTAACCATTCTATGATCTGTGACTGGTACCTGCTGCGTGATGAGGCACTCCAGAAAGCAATTGCTTCTCTTTTTATGTGTTCTTAGGAAACAATTACCAGCAGGAGTGATGAATGCACTTCTAATTATATCCCCGCTGCCTCACCCCTTCCTAGTCATGAACTACTTTAATAGCAAAGGGCATTCAGGAAAAAAAAAATATAAATGGTTTCATTCAGTGACAATTAAATCAAGGGAGGGTTTCCACACCGGGTTTGTTCTTTGGGGGCAGTCACAGTGTCCAGTGCAGATGATGTGCAGGGCTGAGGGTGGAGACCCAGCAGCTGGACTGAGCCCCCAAAATGTCTTGGTGGTTTTTGGACCTCAGCTGTGCCACCGCTCCGTGCAGGACGATCATTTTGGGCAGTAGAGCATTTGGATGCTCCTTTTATTGTTTTCACTTGCAGAAGTAGCTCCTAGCTCAAGCAGAGAGGCTCACATACTGTGATACAGGTGAGACAATCTAGTATGACCCTTTAAAGCCAACCACTTACCCATGCTTTATTTTGACCATAGTTTTTAAGAGAAGGGTGAAAGACACCTTTTAGCTGTTACCTTCCTGGATAAAACCAGTTAACTGAGGACTGCCAGTGTTTGTAGAGGAAGCCTGATCAAGCACCTGATTTGGAAGATGTGTCTCTGCTTCATCCAGCCTTGTAGTTTTGTCAAACAGTCCCAGAGAGACCACAAAAACATGCATTTTTTAGAAGACATCAACACTCCAGCTACCTGTCCCAGCTGTCAATCTGAAAGCAAACAACTCTGCAAGCAGCAGCAGCAGCGATGGAACAGTTCAGTCCTCCTCTCCTTCCAAACTCCCCACAAAAGGTTTGCACCCATCTCGTTTTAATTGGCCTTCGCTGGGCCTTATCCTTAGATTCTATTAGTTCTTCCCCTGTCCTTTCATCTAAGTCATTTAGCATTTGCCATACAAGGCAGCATCACAGCACTTCTGTGAAAGGCTGCAGCACGAGCTGCCTTTCTCCTGTGCAGCTACGGAATCAGCTCGCTATTGTCTCAAAGTACTTTTTTCCTCCTCCCCTCCCGAAAGGCTTTGAGAGACATATAATACCCTCCTTAAAATGGCTCATCATGGATGCATCACCTGAGGATCTATTTCTAACCGAGGTTCGCACCGAATAAGCATTATCCTTGATAGAATTTTTCATGCATTAGATTGGAAGCAAGCATTGATCAATGTGAGTTAAAATAACACTAAGCCACGTAAATATAGAGCTCTATTTTGTAATTATTTGTAATACTTGACTATAAGCTTGAAAATAACATTTCTGATCTCATCAAGTGTGACCTTCTCCATGTGCCAAACACCGAGCAGCTTTTCTGTGAGGGTTTCAGCCTTCCCCACGAACAAGCAGCCCAGCCAGCCTTGGGAGAGGGCATGTTTTTGGGCGCGGGAGAAAAGTCACTGTTTCTAACCCAGGAGTGCAGAAGAAAGGGCAGCTGCAGTAATTTGACATGATACCCCAACCTTTAAGAGATGGGGGTGCACAAAATAAATTTAAAAGGGGTTAATACCTACATTGTCAAATGCCAGCAAATAAATTGAGCTTATTCTCAGCTTTGGTAAAGGGCACAGAGCGAGGCAAGGTGGGATGTGATCAGAGACTACTGCAAGCCGTGGCTCCTCGCCGTGGTGCTGAGCGGTCCCAGCAGCAAATGTAAGGGGGATGCCACAACGGCTCCCCACCTGGGGGTGGGCTGAGGGTGCCCCAGCAGCCCTCGGCTGTCAGAAAAGCATCTTCACACCTCTTCCTTAAAACCCTCTCATTACAGCTCTGCAGTGGCTGAGGCTGCGACCCCAGCTGTTTTGCCATCCCCAAGGCTGATGCAGTATAATTTTAAATCTATCATCCAAAATACGCGGCGCGCTTTCTTTTATACTATGATTGAGACTTCTCTTTTCCTCTGTGGGTTTATATTTATTTTTTTTTTCAGTTGGCTCATGGCAATCAGATCATCATTCCCTTCATCTTCCAGGGAAAACTTCCAGTTCATTAAACCCCCCTTTTCCCCCCGCCCCACCCCGCCTTGTTCTTTTCCTTTTTGCAATTAATGTGAGTCACAGAATATTTTTATATTTGGAATCATGTTATTTGCAGACAGTAGTCAAACGTGTTTGGTTAGCAGCCAGATGCTAAGCATATGCAGCAGAGGAGTGAGATGAAAGGATGTAGGTAAACAGGGAAGACGCCTGCTGATGGGGAGAGCGACCCCCCCGCCCCTCTCTGTGCCACTCCACTTGCTCACATAGATGCCAGCCTGAAAAGTAAATGAAAGCCAAATTCGGATGGAAACAGAAGTAATTTGAAGGATAAATTTTTTAATTAAAAAAGCAGTATGGGATAGCAAGTTTAGAAAGATTGCTCCTAAAAGCTTAAGGCTCTGTTTCTCTGCCCTCTATCTTAGGCTTTTTTGATTGGTATGGAATGAGGAAAGAGCTTTTTCTAGGTGCATTGTAGAAAAGCACAATTCATGCTATAAGCATCTCTCTCATTTCCATCCAGTATTATTGCTATGCCCCTTGAAAGCCTGCAAAAAATTAGAAATAGAGCAGAAAGGGGCTATCTGCTTGCCAAATTATATATTTCAAGCAGGGATCATGTGGATTCAGAGCTTTAATATCTTTCAATTATCTTGCAGGGGTAATTTAAATTAGTTCAACTCTTATTTATGAGTGTGACATCTATTTCTTTGTATTGCAGCCATTCTTAAATGCCTTAACACAGGATCAATATCATTTTGTACCAAGCCAGACCTGCACAACGTGCTACTCCCCAAAAAGCATTTGTTTTCCTAGCCACATGGCACATGAAATATTTTGGTCCAGATTCACGCTAAGGGAACTCCAGGAGCTTCAGGGTGGTCAGGTCAGGAGTTAACTCAGAGAATTTCATAGCAGGGACTCAATTCAAGCTATCGGTGAAATCCTGTAAACAGACACGATGCTGAACAGAATATCCTGAGCCCATCTGGATGGAGGTTACGGAGACAAGGGCCAGGGCTGGAAGTGATGCAGCTCCAGCACAGGGGTCACTCCGTGCTGCTGACACCACCTCCACTTTTGCCAATTGGCAGATGAGTTCCTGGGTACCAAGCTGGACCTGACTCCAAACAGCACTAGACACGAAGGTAAGTATAGAGGTAGGAATAAGGCAACTGTGACCTCTTGGAAAAAAGGATGAATTAAGAAATAAAAGTATTATCACATTGCTCTTGTGTACCTACAGATAAGTAACTTTAAAACCCCAGAATCTTTACAAACTCAAACACTAGTGTTATTGACCCTAGTCTCCTCTCCCAGTGCTAACTCCAGTTACACTGGTGGAAAGTTCTCTGCAATTACACATCTATGCCTGTCTGCAAGAACAGAAGGCAGTCTGTTCTTCTGAAATTTTGGGGTGGATAAATCAAATGAGGGAGGCAAAAACCAGTGCTTGAGTTTGATCTGACTTTAACAGATGAAAAACAAAAAAAATAAAAAATATCAGAGCAGCCCCAGCCAAGCCAGGAGCAATGCACTGAAATCAGATTAGCAAGTCAGAGAGCAGCGAGTCCAGAAAGCAGCCCTAGAGAACATTTCACACCACCCCGATGCTGCTCCTCAGCATTAGCCTCAGAAATGCTGCGGTAACGTCCTTCCTGGCATAGGCAGAGATATCAGACAGCCAGGAGAATGCAGTTGGCTAGCACTGTCTGTCTGGTCTTTATATTCCCCCTCATCTCGTGGCCTCAGAGGACAGCTGATACAGCACATGATTAGGCACGACAAGCTGAACCTCAGAGATGAGCAAGCTTGTTGATAAAGGACAAGCAAGCATTATATTTTAATGATACTAGATATTAGCATATCAAAATCTTGTTCTTGCTTTCCGTAGCCCATATTTCTGGAGAGGGAGGAAGGAGCTGCAAAACAGAGGGCTCTTTTACCTTGTAACATATGTTTGTGTCTCTGTTCGGTCGGCTGAAGTTCTTCATCAGAAAACTCTATTTGAATCCATAAGTAGCTGCAGCGGAAGAATGATTAACAGGGACGCGTGGCAGCGCTTTAAGTCTGAGGATACAAACTTCATACAAGGTCTCTCCTTTCCCTTTTAATTGCAAGGTATACACAACGGAGGCCCCTCACTGTCAAGATGAAAAAAAATGTATTAGCAATTCCTCCTCAACATTACTGCTAAAACACCTTAGGCGTGTTTCACTGGGGCTATTTCAGGAGAAATCTCTGTTGTTTTTTGTAACCATCACCTTTGTTTTCAAATCCTGTGTGGCATTAATTATTTGCCCATAAAAATGACACGTACAGAAGCAAAGGAGCTCTGATGAGGATTTGCTCTTTGTCTTACGAATCCAGATGGCTTCACAGCTCAAGGTAAGTGGTAAAGGACAGGGAGGAAGAAAAATTCTTGCTTTTGTGACTTCTGCCTGTAAGAGCCTGAAGGGAGGGGAGGAGTGGGTGGAGGGAAGTTATTGGTCCCATTAACTAATCTGCCAAAACTACCTCTATTATATGTATTTCTTACCCTCTCACCTACTCCACACACAAAACTACAAAATGTGACTGATACAAGCTCGTGTCTCACCAGCCTGTGTTAACAATAGGCAACCTTGACATCCTACAAGTAATTTTAAAAACTGTTTAGAGTCAAGATTGGAGGGGTTTTTTTAATTTATTTTTAGGTTATCCATTTAAAAGAAAACAACTATTGTGTTTTCCATGAAAGAAAGCTATCTGTTTCCAAGGTTAGGTTTCTGAGAACTTGGCTCTAGTTGTATCCCAATGATATTTTTAATAAGAAATCGGGCACTTCAAAGCTTGAGACAGAGTCATTGTTTGAGCTAAAGCCCAGCAGCTACCGCTACCGAAAAGGAATTAATTCCATCCACTTTCAGGGGGAATTGGTATGCTCACCCCAGTACCACATTATGAAGTTGGCGTTGTATGCCCAGTTGCTCTCTAGGCAAAGGTAGCTTGACATATGTTATTCCTGCTTATGTAAAGGGACATCTAAAGACAGACATTAAGAGAAATGATGCACAAAATCTGAACGTCTATTGGGTTGCGGCGATACGGTGGCACCCGTTGCTGCCTAAAGAATGAGAGGCAAGTTTTGCAGGGAGATGTGATACATCTTCTATTAGACAAACAAACAGACCTTGATATAAGCGAACCAGAGACACGCAAACCGCAAATGAAAAGTGCTACACTCAAACCATGTACATCCCTTTCTAGCAAATTTACAAAGGCAAACAGATGTACAAACATTATGTTGTTTTATTCCAATGTGGCTTTTTTCTCACTTTTTACAAAGCATCTACTAAGCTTATTTACCACTGGATGCTTTAGCCTGCTGCTTGCTCCTAGCAGAGCTGGAGTGTCTGGGACTTGAGCTTTAAAGCATTAATATTGCTCTCTGATATGTTGATGGGGTTCCAAAAATGTATTCTGGTGAAGGCTAACTGTTATCTGCTCAGAATTTAAGCGTGGGTATCAAATGCACAGTGGGATGCACCAGCCATAAGAACCGTAGACAAATCTTTGAGGTCTTCCCCTAGACATGCTGGGAACATTTTTCCACTCAGCCTTGATAGAGTCAGGATTGTTCCAAG
This sequence comes from Tringa tobata, assembly GCA_033628505.1. NCBI lineage: Eukaryota > Metazoa > Chordata > Aves > Charadriiformes > Scolopacidae > Tringa > Tringa tobata. The sequence goes on from JAHREE010000553.1 coordinate 2,569,134, forward strand.
TCATCCAAGTAAAGCTAAATTGTTGATCAGCATCCAGATCAGACCTGCCTGGTCAAGGTTGGGAAAGAAAAATGGCTTTATTAGGGCCTGTCAAAGCACAAACCTTATCCCATGCTGAAGACGCTGCTCACAGTCTATGATAAAGAACCTCTGTGTAATGATAGGTTCAAGACCAGCAGTAAGATAAATGGGCAGCAGAGCCCGTCTGGGTGCACGTTGCTGTTGGTTTGCATGGGATGTGTCCTCCTCAGGGAGCCTCTGTGGGGGACACGGCGGTTTCAGCTCTCAAAGCAGCAGCTCAGCTGGGCTTTTCAGCTTCTGTGGACTCCTACAGCGTGAATTTTCCCTTTGTCAACCAACACCATGTCTTACCTGATGCACTCACGTGCAGCATCTGCAGGCCACTTCAGTGTAGGGGAGAGGGGCACCCACCAAACCATCCTCCCACAGGGAACACAGGGTAAGCATCTGCGGGACTTGACCATGGCATACTCAAGAGCATGGCCAGTGCTGTCAGACTCCTCAGAATGAGTGTGTAAGCAAAAGCCCCTGGAAACACCACTGCCCTGCAGAGAGCAAGTTTTCCTTCCCAGAACTGCTTCTTTTTGTGTTCATAAATTTCTGAGTAGCTTTTCTACAATTAAATGAAGCCTTTCTCATTATGGGCAAGTGCTGTCCTAGGAACACATCAACTTCTGCTATTCTTCTGACTCATCAAGAAAGGAAAAAAAAAAAAAAAGAAAGCACAAACTTAGAGTAGAGAGAAATGCAAATATAACTATCAAAGCCTGGTCTGATTTCTTGGTTGCCAGTAGACTGGGTAAGGCAAGGTAAGCACTGTAACAGTAATCTTGGGCTTGTTTCTATCTGTTGGGATGTTTGGATAGTGTTGAGAGAGAGGAGATCAGATCTGTAGTCTTCTTATCAAAGTAGAAGTACAATTCAGACCATCCTCAGTCTAATTCTGCAAAACTGAGGGGCAGGAACCTTCTGCTCAGCGTCAGGTGTGTCCAAGAAACAAACTGTGTGATGTGCGTCTATCAAACCAAAAATAGAGTTTCAAAATCAGGTCACTGAAAGGTAACCGTGGGTTACATCCTGTGCTGGTGGTGCTTCGGCTGTAGTTTTGGCAGGGAGGAATCATTCCTGGTACTTCAGGACCCAGGGTGGTAGCAAGGATGCTCTTGTATTCAAAGTCTATAGGCACAGTGTGAGAAACTGGACACAGAGAGCTGCCTGTTACCACTATCTCTTCTCCAAAGCAGGCAGGCACGAGACAACTCTAGCCCACATAATCCTAATAGTCACGTTAGCATGGCACACAGCCCAAGGTAACGCGCCAAGCCTCTCAGTTTGTTCATACATTGTTTATATGTGTGTTTATAATCTTTAAATCGTAGCTCTCTCCCGTACTGAAAGATCCCAAACAGATGCAACAATAAACTGAAATTCAAGACAAACAGATTGCGAGGCAGAGAGAGCAGAAAATAGTGCTGGTGAATCACAAATGCTGAAACAAAATAAATGAATCAGTCCTAAATAGTCTAATTAATAAAGGTTAATTTATTTATCATCCTGGCTAACCTGATATCTCTGAACTCCATCTAAATTAATGCAAAAGGAACAAAGCACAAAATGGGCAACAGTAATTGGAAATCCTCAGTAGATACGTTTTCCAGAAGCTTCTTTTTCCACTACATAAAACGCATCCCAGGCTCATTAGTACATCAGTTTGGTCAAGGTGCATAGACACGGTCACTCACATTCTGATGGGCAGCGGCAAAATTAAAAGGATATTAACGAATTAACTCTTCTCAAGTGAGAGACAGCACTTTCGTCTCTTCGCTTTGTCATGAAAGGCATCAGAGATGGTCACCAAGACCAGCCCTACTCACACATAAAACAATGCCTCCATCTTACCCAATGCAGTCTGCGGGGAGGAAGACTTCATTCCTAGCAAATTGAGTCTTGCAGGCTGAGGAAATAATTGTTTACTGAGCCTAACTACAAAGCAATTCTACTGTAACATGCTACTACTTCTCTACATCTTGCCCAGGGAGGTCGTGGAGTCCCCTTCTTTGGAGATTTTCAAGACCCGCCTGGATGCCGTCCTGAGTAGCATGATCTGACATGCTCTGGGTGGTCCTGCTTTGGCAGGAGAGTTGGACTAGATGATCTCTATGGTCCCTTCCAACTCTAAAATTCAGTGAAAATTCAGTGAAATTCAGTGAAATCTGTATCTACCCCCAAGTAGTACACAGAATTCAACATTTGGATTAGCAAAAACGTCATTGTACTTGCTGGCTCACAGGAATTGTAAACGCAGTTCCCTGCAGAAGTGCCATACACATCAATCCTCCCCAAGGCACAGTCCTCCAATCCTGATCTCTAAAAGACACAGATTTCTTCCTGAGGACTCAAAACTTCACGAGATAAAGGAGTTGCACGGTTCACCTGGATGACATGAGCACTGTACTTCGGGCTGGCATAAGGGGTGTTGGGGGCAGCTGCAGGTGTCTCATTCCTCCCACCACCCCAGAAGGTCTCCTACATGTGCTTCATGCAACAAAAATCATTGCCTGATAATTCAATAACACAAAGAAAAAAAAATAAAATCTAAGTTTTGTGTTTTTCATTGCACCATTAAAACACTTCAACATGTGCTGCTAGGCAAATTCAAGGTTCCCACTTTTTAATTTGGGAGCTCCACTAGGTTGTCCCCTTCCATTTCAGTTCCTTGGTATGCAAGTTATAAGACTGATTTCTAATACACTTAAACAGGAAAAGAATTGTCTACAAAGGTGCCGATTTCTGAGTTTGTTGGGGATATCCTGGTACCAGGCTTTGGATGCCCCTTTGTGCCCCACATGCTGATATATTCTACGACTTCCCCAGGAGGTACTTTTGCCTTCCACTAGGAAGGAAAGATTTCCATCAGGAAGGATGGAAGGCCCTCACTGAAAAGCTTTAATAGCTACCTATTAAATGTGGCTTGAAACATGGGGTTAAAGAAATCTAATGGTGGTAAAAAAGGTAGAATCTGAGATTATACAGCAGAGCTATGGTCAGAAAGTTACTAATTTTTTTTTTTTTTAAGAGTCCTTCTGGATTTCAGTATCCTGTGCACTGTAGATGGCTGCGTTTCATTTCTAAAGGCATAAGTGGCTGTCACTTCAGAAGTGAGTAGCTGTGGAAATGGTAGGAGAGCATGACAAAATGTTCAGTGTCAGATGGGCATGCGGATTTTTTCATTACTTCTTTCCTTGGCAATTCTGTCCTCTTTCAGAAGAAAAGAGACACTTTGGAGCGTATTTTTCTGTTTTTAAAGAGATAAGTGCAGTTTTTGGAAGTGAAGATAGCTTCCCACTCTGCCTGAGCAGACCTGGGAGCTCTGATGTGTCACTGGAGAAAACAGCAGAACAATTCTGGGAGGTTTTAAAGGTCACGGCTTAACTGAACTGTAATTGACTTTCAAACATTGATCCATTATTATTAGTGTTTGTTTGAAAATCAAAGGTTATTTGATTTGAAGTTATTTTGCTGCTTTCAGAGGCTAGTAACCCTCAGTTTGACTCCACTAAATTTGGTCATTTCACCAAAACAAAAGAAAAGGCCCTTTTGAGAAGCCTTTTTTTCCAGTAATGTTTTCTTCTTCCCCTCGCTCCAAATTAACTTTTCCATATTCAAATGCCTGTGGACTTTGCTTACCTATAGAGCACCTTCTACTTGGCTTTGGCCTCTTCATTATCATGAGCACTACCCATGAATATCTTCCAAGCTTCTAAATGTAGAAGACAATTCTAGTTGTGAGTTCTGGATATGGTCAGCAAGATTCTTCAGAAGTAACTGCACGGTGAAAGCATCAATCTTTTCCCAGCATGGTTACTAGAGGTAAAACAGCTCCTTTCGTGCTTTCTGGGTTCAGTTACATTGACCTGTAATAGGCAATCGTGTGTTGTGGCTGTAGCCACCAGAAGGTCTCAGGCTTCCATCAAAAGCGTAAAAAATATTTCACATTTCATTTCCACTGGTCCAGATGGCTTTATTGCTGACATCTTGAAAGAACAGACACACCACAGCCTGAGTGCCCAAGTGGGTTAGCGAGAAATCATTTCCAATTGCTTATTCATTGACTATTGCAGGGAAGAAAGCTCCAGATATTTCATTTGATGAACATCATTTAATCCCTTTTTTCAATTACTGGGTAAATAAGAAAACAGACAGTTTAAAAATTGTGTATAACTCCATTATGAATTACCAGACCTTCTTGGAATAGAATTGTGATTATTAGTCCCAATTCTCACCTCAGCCCGAGGTTGACAAAGTCAATATCATCTTAACCTTAAGTTCATAAGGAATCCATTCAGTTTGCTGGACCCACTGAGGTTTGAGTCTTTAGGATGTACATTTTCATAACAATTTATAGTGATATAAACTTCGATTTCCTTTTTTTTAAAGCAGGGATTTTCATATAAGCACATGACTCCACATAGAACTTGGAAAAAAAAAAATGGTCAAATGCTGCAGAAAAGCAGCTACAAGCCACAGTGATTGACTAAAGTATATGAAGTTCCTGGGATATTACTTAAAGAATACAGCCAGGTATTGAGCATAATTAGTACTAACATACATTAGTCCCCAGTGCAGGGACCGGTTTTGTTTGATTCCACGCAGTAGCTTGCACAAAAAGGTCTTGGACCTGAGGCACAACAGTAATATAAGTAATATAAATAATTTGGGCACTGACCATATGGGACCAAACCCAAAGCCACAGCAAGATGAGTTGATCTGCTGTGGAGGATGGAACCGTGCCAGCTTACGCTGAGGAAATGGCCCAAGATCCGATCATGTTTGTGGGAAACAGATGGTGGTTTATGATTTTTATTTTTTTTTTTTCGCCACTTGAAGTTCCTCAGACTGGCAAGGGGAAAAGGGAGAGAAGAATGGTGTGCTGCAGCAGGTTGGTGGGTGGTGATGTGGAGGGGTAGCAAACAGTAGCATTCTTCTGGCTTTGTGGAGGCTGACGTAGAATGAAACAGCATTACAGGCTAACTGTAGCACTTGGTACTCTTGGACACGAATGTGTATTTCTGTTATTGGATAGAAGACTTCCATCTTCTGTTCCACTGAAGCTAACATGGGACCTGGCTGGTTGACTCCAGCTATGGGTCAAGTCTAAGTTTCCCCACACATCTACCCTGTGACCCTCATCATCAGAGGCTGCAAGGAGACAAACATGTGAGCCCATCAGTTCTCCTGCGTCTCTACCTACACTTCTTACATGGGAAGAGTGAGTAAACTACCACACCACTTCACTCCTACCTTTTTTTCAAAAGGGGTTTTACTGAAGTTGAAATGTTGAAGAGCAACAACTCCACAAAGTGTAATGAGGAGGCCAAGAAGCTATTTAAGACCTTCAAAGTACCTTCACCTTTTGGAGAAGCCCACTAAGCTACTAAGCAGGCAGTAGCACATAGCAGTGACTTTCCAGAAGATAAAAGCTCAGCTGCAGCTCTGCCAGGCAGAAGCTCCCCTGGAGAGCTTGCCTGCTAGATGGAGGGCAGGGCAGTAGAACTGCTGTCAGGTCACTGACAGCCCCAGCAGGAACGCTCATTTGGGCTTGTGCCTGTCTTTCTCCATATGTGTATATGTGTGTACATATACACAGACACATCTATAAAAATCTCAGTCAATATTGTGCAACATGGGTCTTCAAATGCTGTATTCAACAATTTTACAATAAAATGAAGAGCCATTTGCAGTCAACCCAGCTAAGGGTTGTGGTTGCCACCTATGTGTGTGCTGTGGATGCACAGATGTCCCTCTCGCAGGACAGCCTGTGCAGATGTTGTCATTCCTGGCCAATCTTAAACTTAAAAGAGCAGTCAAGGTAGACAAAGCAGTCAGAAGTTACACCAAGACACCCTACATAGTCAACCAACCAAAACAGTGATAATGATCATCCCCTTCTTGATAAGAACCAGCCAATCCTCCAAATCATGGGGTTTTCATTGCTGGACTGGGGGTAGCTCCTGCCATCTCCCTCTTGCTGAGGGCTGTGGGGAGCAGATCTGATGTCCACATTAGCAACCCCAGTGTCTAATTCCAACTGCAGTGAGATTTACCAGGTGGTGAAAGCACAGTGGGAGCCGCTTATTCAAAGGCAGGGAATGGCATCAATAAATTCAGACAGAGCCTATCTGCTTGCAGGGGAACTCTGCAGAGACAGTGATGAAACCTCTGATACTGCTTCTAATTGCAGCCTTTGCCCCTGGGAGATACAGTCTTTATTAATGCAATTATGATGCAGCCAAAGGCAGCAAATGCTTCTGCTGACCTTGGTGGAGGAACAGAGGCCTTTAGTCACCACAGGAAATTGCTTCCTCCACTGGAAAATGGCACATAACCCAGTGTGCTCCTGTTCCTGCAGATGCACCATCTTGTCATTTGACCAGAGTATGTAAATTGCTGTTTGAAGCCACCTCCCTCACCCTCACAAATCAGAAATAAAACCTAAAAATTTTCAAGTTAGTCTTCAGTAAAGGAAAAATTAACAAAAAGTAAAACTTAAAATTATACTAAAAACACACTCTTATATCTTGATTTACAAGAAGTAACAATAATAATCTCTAGATTCCTAATTCCAACCAGTTTTGACCTCTGATTTACTTGCAATTTGATGCTTCAGTTCAATTAGTCTAAAGACATTCAAGGTGGAGACCTGCTCTCAAAAAAAAGTTTCCATAAATCAAAATGCTGTATCATGGCAATAAGCTGCTGTTATCAATAGGGTGTTTAGAAGAACATGTCTTAATCATTCAAGAGACACTCCCAACCACACTATGGACTTATAAGCAAAGCAGGTTCCAGCCTCAGAACATCAGCTGCTCTCAGAAGAGCATTTCACTTCTCCTTGGTGCCATTGGTAGATACCATGGCAAGGCCCTGGGGAACCGTGTGCCACCAGCTAAAGTCCCAGAGGACTAGAGTCTGTCCCATAGCCTGAGGGAATAAGACATGGACAGACACTTTTAGGCAGATGACTCATCTTTAAGAAGTCTAAGGGCCAGGGTTTTAAAAGACATTATAATGCATTAGTCAACCTGAAAGCAAAGGCTTCTGTGGACCTCAATATCTTAAAATAATGATGCCTTAGAGACTTGCCCAAGGTTGCACAGACTCTGACAGAGCAGGGAAACAACTGTGTTCCTTTACAGCCCCAGACTGCCAGGCTGCTGTTCCTTGGTACAGTCACAAACACCCTTTAATGAGCAAAGGGGGATTTGCATGAATTTTACTGTGCTGCTCGCAGCTCCTGATGGCTTTCCATTTTGCATGATGCTATAGTTTAGTCTCCTACTGTTAAGCATGAAAAACTGTCATAAAGCAACAGCTGGTGCTAGCAGTATCTGCTCAGTCCCTAATACCATCCAGCATGTACTAGTACTGAATATTGATGAAACTCAAACCTTATTACGATGTAGCACAATACGTTCCTTGCCTATAGATTCCCTTTATACAGAGTATTTTTCTTACAAAAGAAAAAAAAACACCTTTGAAAAGCAAAATGAGGATCCAAATGAGGTTCAAAAAACCCCCTTAACCCAAGGTTTTTGGGAGTTGCCATGGAAGGGTCTTGCTTAGCTGTAGGAAGGACTGCTGCCTGCAGCAGAAGTCTAACCCAGCTGCCAAGGGAATGCAAAGTTGGGGGACGTCAGGTCTTGACCCATCTCTACTTCAGATCACACCAAAGCATGTTCTTATGTCATGTGTCCAGAAGACAAAGGCAAATTAATCATTTCAACCCAGCAAGAGTTTCCACGCACAGCAAATTGTTCTCTCTATAGAATCCAAAATGAAAGCCTGTTTATCAAATTCAGTTTTTCATTTTGATGCCTTTTTGAAGTTCAAAACTGGAAATGAAAAATGTTATGAGCTGTATCAGCCCAGAAATAGAAACACAAGTGTAAATTACAAGACAATGCTGTTCCATACACAGATAAATTTTGAAGGAGTTTTACTTCTGGGAATTTAGTGATCTTAGAAGATCTATGCATCATTGATTCACTCTTTGGTAGTGGTCCAAGTTATACAAGATCCACATTATTAACTTGTGTAGCTGATAAGACACATTATGAATTTCCACATTCAACCCCCCCAGCCAAAGAAATTTGGAGAAACAGCAAAAGCAGTGTTTTGAATACTCTGGTGGTCTGAAAGTCAGTAGAAGATTCTCTATAAAACAAGAAAAGATATGAAAGTCAGTGGCAGGGGAACGTGTGTGTTACTGCCTTCCAGCACCCCCACACTGGGCTGGTTCCCTACTGCTCACAGTGATCACAGGCAGCAACCAAACCACCTTCTCCTTCCTTACAGGCCACAAAAAAGGAGGAAAGAGACCTCAACAGGCTGTCCCGCCACGCTGGGGAAGACTCACCTTCACACAAACCATGTCTTAATTTCCTTTTCCTACATCATGCTCGTGCTGAAGCTTTCACACTACCCTGAGGCAAGCAATGCCAGTCCTTGATCATCCTTCCTGTTGGAGAGTTGCACTCAGTGTCTAAATAGATGAAACCTAAACCTGCAATGACTTCTCCCATTAATATTTCACACCTTTTTGCTCAAAGTAGTTTTAAATCCTAATCCTTCTCTGACATGTTTGCAGCTGAGACCTCCTCTTTAACCTCATTTGCAAATTTAACAAGAACAATCACATCCTCCAGATCATTAATGAAAATACTTATTAACAGTAAACCCAAGATAAACCTTTACAGATTCCCATTTTGCAAAGTCTTCTGTTTTGATAAGAAATAACTTTCTAACATGGCTTTTCAAACACCAACTGAAAAGTTCTTCTAATCAGGTTACTCTACTTAGATTATGAAAATATAATTGAAGAAAATCAAAAGCTTCATTAATGTCAAGTTATACAATATCCACTACTTTTCTTTTGACCATATAGCTGGATTATACTGTCACAGGAGAAAAATCAAAATGTTTTGAAGGCCATTTGTTCAAAACCCACGGGATGTAGCTGACCTCCTCATTACATATTAACAGTTTCATTATTTGCCCCAGTATTTTCCCAGCAGCTAAAATCAAACTCCTAGTCTGTATATGGAGCTTCCTTATCCTGATTTGAAAGATTTTTTTTTTTTTTTATTCTCTGCCAGGAGACATCATTTGTTCTTCATATGGTCTCAAAAAGTGGCGAGCAGCTTTGAGTTTGCTCCAGGCTTCTCTCTACATACCCTACAGTGATTTGAGAACAACAATTCGTGCTATTTTTCTTGCACCCTTCTGTGCTGGCTGCCTGGTGGCAGCTGGACATTTTAGTTGAAGCTGAAGCAATTGGACATGAAACACTAATGTGAAGGACATCAATCATCCACAGCCTTCCCTCTTCACTGAGGGACAAACCAACACTTTCTCATCTTCCTCTTGCATCCAATATGCTTGTGCACTGGCATCTTCTCATCCTCTATATCCTTCTTCGTTCTTTCACCACTTTGCGCCTTAGTCTTTTGGCTCTGTCCTCCCAGGCTCACACAGTAGTCTTTTGTATTCCTCCTTAGCAATTTGACCCAGTTTCCATAGTCTGAACCATTTTGCTCTGCATTTGTGGTGACCGAAGGCATCATGACTTAGCAGTAGTAAACAAAGCCTGTTAGATGCACAGACAAAGCACACCAGAAGGATCTGGGCCACCATCCCCCCATCCAACACAACCAATTCTCTCTGCGTACTGATCTGAGAGACTTTTGCCTGCAGAAAAGTAAGAGACAGCTACTTCTCTCTGGGATGCCATCAGCAATTATTTGCACAAGTGTCTGTAAAAAGTGGCCTGTGACTCAGTTGTTCTAGACATTAAATGTAGAGATCAAAGAAGTCTCTTCCTTGGATGATGGTGTCACATGCAACGATGATGGGATGGTGCAGGGAACCGAGCGAAGCAAGAGGCAAAGGGCAGGGAGCTAATTTAACCTCTTGTACATCACTCCTTCCCCCTGTGATCTACTGCTGCCTTCAGAAAGATGAGAGAAGCAATAAGGAACCAGGAAGATTATGCTGAGCAGCCCCATGGGCAAAAAAAATGCCGGTGGTCTACCTAGTGTCAAGATTTTTAGGTGTAAAGCAGATGTTAAAGGAAACAAGTAAAGGACCATCATGAGGCATCTAGCACATCTTTACAGGCAGTTTGTCCAGCTGTGGGAGGCTGCTCAGGAGAAGCCACAAAAATGCTCATCAAGAGGGCAGTTTGGCATTGGGGAAGGAATACACCTGAAAAGTGTATTCCTTCCTGTATATATTAAAGAGTGAAGACAACAGCTTTGCTGGCACTTCAGTGTTGTAGCAGAAGGGGTGCAGACAAGGGAGAGGTGCTGTTTTTACCTCTCAGAGAAGTGTTTTAACTGGGCAGAGGGGGCAGGACAGCATTTGGTGAGGCCCAAGGCAAGGGCAGAGCAGTAGCAGAGATGAAGTCACATTCCCAAGTTTATGGGGTTGGCTTAAAGGTATCTACAAGCCTGCCTGTGTACAATAAAATCTCCAGCAAACCTGCAATAAGTTGGTCAAACTCCAGACCCACTGTGGCTACGAAAGCCTTTAATACCTGCCCTTGCTCTGTGTGTACCTGGTAGCATCAGAAGGAACATGAGCCCTAGATAAGCTAACAGGCAAGGACATCCTACTGCATAGATGGATTAAGAGGGTTGAATTATAGAAATGGAGAAATTCTGCAAAATTTAGATGTAGCTTCAACACCAACACCAGAGGGAAGTCTTACTCAAAGGCAGCAAGATTGAGCTGAATGATAATCGTGGTGTTGGCAGCAGATCAAGGAGGAAGATGGAGGGAAGGGCATGGGGAGGAGACTGAGAGCTCTCAGCCACATGGAGATTGAGTTGATGGCTGCATCTCCAGAGGACACTGAAGAGAGAGGCTGAGATTTTCACATGGACAGGAGACAGTACTGGAGTGATCAGGCAGAGATATGAGTCACCAGTTCAAAAATCAGGAGCTGACTATTTCTTTGCAGAGGAGGTTGTTCCTAGGTAAGGTCTAAGGAGAAGAATGTGTGAGTCAGAGGTGGGTGTCATTGACACAAAGTCAGAAGGGACAAGACCTCATTGCAGCCTTGCCCTGAGGTGATGTTGTTGCCAAATAACCCCAAGACAAAAACAAGAGCCCAGCATGACCACGTTGCTCCACCAACAGCAAGTAACAAGTCACCATAGTCTCAGAGCAGACACATATAATATCACAAAACAGTTCATTAAAGAAAGTTCTGGGGGGGAAGATCACACCTGAGCAAGTGGGTTAGAAAAATTAATAAAAGAAAACAATACTTTGGTGAACAAAACCTGATCATCTTTCTTACTACTGTAGAAGCAGAGGTTAAAATCATTGTTTGGAGAGTAACAGAGAGCCTTGCTGATCAACAGATAGCAGGAAAAGCCCCAAACTGGGATTATTTTTGTTTTGGCGTGTTACAGAAATAGATTGCAACTTGTGCTACACTTGTTACCTGGCCAACCTATTCCTCAGAATAAAAATCAAACAGAAAAAGATGAATTCAACTGGCTGAATGAACTAATTGCACCAATGCAACACAGCGAAACCACATTGCCTCTGACAGTCCCCAGTAGCTCTCCTGGGCAGAGACACGAGCATCACTGGGTGAGAGCACCCAACACTGCTCCTTGCCTATTCACACCCCAGACGGACAAATCCCACACCACCCCCATGGTGGGAGCATGGACAAAACCCTGCAGCTGCCACAAATGAAGGTTTTAAGGACCCAGACAAGCTGACACTGGTTCAGCTTCTGCTGGACCGAGCCTGGGCAGTGGAAGTTGAAGGGATCTCTATATTCATGGACATCTCAGTGCATCCTTTGGCTCCCAGCATGTTTGGTTAGCAAACACACAGCAGTGGGAATTTCTGACTAAATTATTTAGACTCTCACAGTCCAGTATTAACTGTTACTGAATCACTTTGAGGAAAAAATCTTCCTTTGACTTCAGAGGACTCCAGATCAAACCCCAGTGATACTTTTATTTGTAGATGGAGAGGATCTGAAATTAAAAATAAAAAACACAAGATGACACGTGATTCCTTCATCTTTTTGTATTTTCTGTAATATTTCTCTTTCAGTTGAAATAACCCAGGTGTTTGCTTGGAAAGAAAGAAGGATCCCTGTGGCAAATATTTGTTCATTCATTCACTTTCTTTGTAAAATACCAAATCTTCTCAGAAGTGCCTATGCTTTCCATGATACTGATCAAAGGTATCATTATTAATGAAGGACATTATTTGACAGAACATGGTCAGAAAGAACATTTCTTTCCCTAACAAGGCTCTCAGAGATCAGCATCAAAATGCCCCAAACAGTCCTCCCACATGTGAAGCATCATAACTGGAGGGGAAAGGCACCAAAAGGGCTGCGGGGCAGAAATTCCTCACCTGCTCTCCAGTGCCTACATGGTCAGGGTAACCATGTACCCTGAAATACAGTACTGCCATCAATATTGGCACAGGCTGGCACTGGGGACCCCACAGCTGTAAACAACTCACTAATGATCAGTTAAAGAAATGCAGACCTGAAGCTGCACAAAGTTAGGTTTAGGTGTGAGAGAACAGAAGCAGAATCTGATATATGAAAAGGTGACTCCATGTGATAAATTTAGACATAACGCAGCTGCAGACCATGAAGAAATAAGCAATTGCATAAAGGCTTCTCTGCTCAATGCAGAAAGAGCAAAGGTGCAAAGACATGCTAGCAAATATGAAGAAGTGACCCCAGGAGGACCTTAGAGCAAGCAAACCAGAAATCACCACCAAGAACAGCATTTTCTTACCCAAGGACTCAGACACTGACAACTTGCTGTAGTATCCCCCATCACTACCAGAATAAACCCACCAACATTAAGAGCCAGGGGACCAAGTCAGGAATAAGCATAACCCCCAAAAAGGGGTAAAAACAAACTGCATGTATAATAGGTTGTTGCAGAAAAAAAAAAACCAACCCAATGGAATTAAAACTATTAATTTAATAGTGATTAAACTCTTTAGATATTTACCAGCAATATGTTCTTGACTTTACTTACACATGTGTGCTTCCTTTTTATACAAAGAAGATTTTGAGCTTAATATCAGCAGCATTAAGTTCTGAGCAAAAACCAGCTCACCACAAGTTGTTATTTTTGCATTGTTTAATGGGATTTAGCGATTACTTTGCCTCTGATGGCGTTTTCCTACGGAGGGGACTCTCCCAGCTGCAGCCAATGGTGCTCACTCCCCATCTGTGCTCCCTGAAGAGACCTTCGCAAAGACACTGCAAGAAATTCTCATTCCTCTACTGAAGCCACAAATTAATTTTCTGTTTTACCCGGAGCCATAAAGCTGGAGCAAGGGCCCCGGAGTCGCGTCTCTGTGACCATGTCCCCTATCCCACAGCACCACCTCGTGGGAGCCTGCAATTTGCAAAAAACCCACCAGCAAAAACGCCAGCTTGGATTAAATCCACTTCCAAGAGTCCCATATCACCCTTCCCACAGCTTCAAATCCCTGCAGGAAGCTGCCATGGCACAGCAGAACCAGTGCTTCAGCTTTGCAGGGCTTGCACTGCCTCCCAAGTGCCATCGGAAGAGCCAGAAGCAGCAGGGAGCCCCACCATGAGTTTATTTTTCCAGAGGGAAGCAAAGCATCCTGCATCAGACTGCAAAAGCCACACCATTTAACACACTGGAAAGGGTCAAGGCCCAGCGTAACAATGATTTATCCCATCTATGAAGTGCTCTACTGCAATTCTCTCCTGCACAGAAGACCTTCAAGTACCTGCTCAGCTCTCGGGACACAATCAATGGGCAGAAGAGCCCATGAACAGCCCCATCTCACCTGGTCATCTCCAACAGATGGCAAAGCCTCCAATTCCTCATCTCCAACCACCTTCCTCAAGCTCCAGGCGAATATCCCTGAAAAGTCTGAAATATCCCAGACAGAGCTGTTGCATAAAACCTCTCTTTGAGAGGTCTAGGAGATCTTACAGTGGCCCCAAAAGCATACATCTCGATGATATAGAAGTCTGGCCCGAAGAAATTATTCATCATCTCCAAAAAATGTTTATACTCATGCTTCTGTTGCTTGGAGGCTGTGATTGAACTGGACCAGCTGTTGCTTGAGTGATTTCCCCCGTATTTAGAAGATTTCCCACAAGAGGCCTGGTGTGTGCCCAGGGAGAGGGGAACCAGGCTTAGCGGATGCAGGCAAGGGTCTTGCCCAGGGGCTGTGCCCTTCCTTCCTCTCCAGGCTTTCTGGAGAGGATGTTGGAGGGTGAAATTGCCACCTCTCAGAGAAAAAAATTGTGAAAACCAGGTTTTGATTAAGTTTAACTTGTTTTCTGCCTAGGTTTGTGAGAAAAGCATGACTTCTCCTGGCTTAGACACCTGGGTATAGGGAAACCAGAGGACACAGCACCCCTGGGCTCAGGTGCTGCAGGTCACCAGCTGCGTCCCACCATGGGGCTATGGAGACACCCACTGCTTTCCACCTTCCAGAAAAGCATCACCTGAGGCCATTTCAATGGCACCACTTTTCCTGATGGGCCCCCACACCAACTCTTCTCCCTATAGAAACATCTCCTGCTGCCTTTTTAATAAAAATATCACCCTTCTTAGCCAGCACCACAGTGAGGAAATAGTAGGAGTAGCAAACAGCTGCTATCTGCTACAAACACTTGACAGAAAGCATATCAAATTAGCTCTACGACTCAGCAGCTAATGCCTCATACCTACACAACTCAGCAGCGTGTGGCCCTCAGCCACGTGCTGGGAATCCCCTTTGGTGGCAGCAGCCTGCACAGGAAGGCAGGAGACCCAGATGTTTGGCCACGTCTCCCCAGAATGAGAATTTAGCCTCCAGATTGCAACTGCAGGAGCTCAGCGCTTCCCACTTCTTTCCATACCAGCCCCCAAGGGTTATTAACCTGCTCGGTTTATACCAGGGCATTGGAAATGTGGTGTGTCAGGCATCCATTAAGCTTTCAGGTATCCTGCTGAGCTAACATCCAGGCTGATTTATTTTGGCAAACAGAGCAAGTGAGAACTTGGTGATGGGAAAGCGCTGCGCACGCTGGTCCCGCAGCCAGTATCGGGTACAGGCAGCAGGGCAAGCACCTTTGTCTGCCCATTTAGACCTCCCTGAGGAGGGAGCCAGCAGACAGGAGGTTTTAGTGGTTTTATCCATCCTCACTAGATGCTCTTTACACTGCAGTGACTCAGGACCACTGTAAGTCCAGCACTGTGGAGCTCAGCAGGGCAGAAAGCAAGGTTCACCCTACTGCTTTGTGCCTTCCCTTAATGAACCAGCCCTTGCAGTAGGGTTCTATCATTTCATATCCCAAAGCCTGTTTTGCACAGGTTTTCTTCTTGGCCATGAGCCTTTTGTGCTCTCTCCCACCCAAGAAAGGCTGTCCTGCCTTTACAGGGAGTCAGCTCCAAGCTTAAACCTCCTGAAACACCCCAAGAGCCTGCTCTCATGGACTTTCTCCAACATTTATTAACCTGTATCATACTATCAGCCCACTATCTCCCCTGTGCTTCTGCACCTCAAACCCACAGCATAATCAAGCCTTGCTCATGCTTTGTTTTGTGGGGAAAGTGATCAAGAGGCAAAAGTGGAAAGGATTTGCCATCAGCAACCAGACCTTTAGGAATTCAAGCCCAACATGGAAAAGCTTCATTCACATTTCAAAGTCTGCTATGATCAAGTGGGAGACTAAAATATCTACCTAGACTGTAGGACCTGCTCAGAACTTTCTGGCAAAGACAAGGTTGGAGATCAGACCCTCTGTTTCAGAGGCACAAATTCTCAGCAATTAAACTGAAATAGGTTTTCCATTAATGAGCAGTAATTAGGGCTGCTGCTCTGAGCCAAGCAACTCCAATTCCATCTGAAGGTGTTAGCCATGCTCTTGTGCACTGGCCAACTCATTACAGGGACTTTGTTTGCTATCTTTAGTGCAGACTGCATTGAAGGCACCTCACCTTGTCCCTTGTGTCACCAACATCACTATAACATGTCTCAGACTGCACTGAAAGAGTCCCAGAAGGACAGAGTAGCATCACTGAGACAGGCAATCTAGGGCTTAAGATACAAGTGACCTGGGAATCTACCTCATAGTAAATATTCATTTCATATTCAATAGGATTCTTTTTCACAGCACCCACTACATAAAAATTGGGTGGATTTTACAGACATTATGTACTCTGAAGACTTTAAAACATCTAAATCTTTTGTTTAAAAGTATCCCATTTTGTTCAAGCTCTCAAGAAAGAGTGATGTCAATGTGAATTTCATTTCTGAAGAGTCACTCCTCTAAAGAAGTCCTAAGCCCCCTTGTTTAATACTGACCTGACACAAAGCTGCTGAACTTGGGAGAGAGAAGCTGAGAGCATGGGCCAAAGGCACACAGCTGTAGGGATGGCAGCATTTCTAGCACTGCTCCTACAGGGCTGCAGTACCCACCAACCACAGAGGAGAGAGAGAAGAAGCACAACTCAAACTGATAAAGACAGGGCCTTTCTCGAGAACCTTTGGATACTGAGGCTGTTCAAAACCTGAATTCAGGGAGATTTTGTAAGTGGGTCATTCTGTTTCTGCAGAACTAAATCCCCTTGAATTTTGAGGGCTTGGTCTCTGCACTGGCTCTCATCTGGGTTTTGCAGCCTGAGCTCCACTCTGCTAATTAAAGGTGGCCTTTAAACCACACATAAAACAGATATGAAAGACAAGGAAGAAATGTTAAGTCTAGGCCATAAGGGATGAAGCACCACAAGGCTCCCTCACATGATCAAAGCTGCCTTCTTACTGTATTTCAAACTCATTTAAAATTGTTGAGTTGCTTCTCATACAGCCAGTCTTCTTCCTCATATGTGGACACCCCCACTCCTCTTCCTCACAGGGAGCTGCTCTCCCAGTCTTCATCCCCAACCAAGAGACCCAACAGCTTCCTCATTGAGCCTGATGAGCAGTAAGTACCCAAGCAAGCAGCTTCACACAGTGCAGTGTGAGCAACCAGCCAACATTAACACAACAGGCACAGAAAAACATACAGAATCATTTGCTGCTTTTTCCAAACTCTGAGATATTAAATCCCAATTTCCATCAGAGGAAGTTCACATTAAGCAAGGCTTCTAAGCACCCAAGCTGACACCAAGCCACAGCAACCAGGATGAGCCATAGGGCACAGACACCAGCACATCACACCACAGGGTTTGCTAAATAAGAGAGAATCAGCACAGCAGCCACTGAAAGTTTCCCATCAAAGGCTATATCTTCCAATAAATAAAATGCATCATGCAATACAGCTCTTCCCTGGGCTTTTCTACCCCTAACAGAAACAGCCCAGGCACACACAGCCTTAGGGCTAGTAGCCACTCTTAACAGCTGCAAGCATTCCCTCTGCACACAAAGTTGGCTGTTTGTGAGCCAGCCACCAAACTGTAAAGCCACTACAACAGATCTTACACTTACCATGTTCCAGAAGAATAACAGATGTAGATGAGGACTGCAGCAAAAATTCCCAATAGCATCACCTTTGAGAAATCACGAGAGAGGGTCCCAGGAGGCAGCACAGCCAAAAACCAGGTGAAGCCTGGTCTGAGCTTAAATGGAGCTGCAGGACCCCAGGTGGAAGGAGTGAGTGGGGCCCCAGGTGAGGCTCATCAGGGGTTCAGGCTTATTAGTGCAGTCAGGGCACCTGGGCAGGGGCTGCTTAAACAGAGGTGCTCCTTGGAGGAGCTGAAATTATGAAGTTCTTCTAGCCCAGCTGATAAACATTATCAAATAAGATATATGGGGAAATACAAAAGGTAAGGTTAAATGTTGTTATTTTTTTTTTCTTGATGTTTGCTTCTTGTCTCTACCTGCTACTAAGTGTTAGCTTGTTATTGCCTATTTATAAAGCATAGTTTCAGCCTTTCTCAGGAGACCTTGTTTAGGAAAAGTATTGGTGGCTTCTGCAGCTCTCTTTTTTGTCACTATTCAAGGCCCACTCTATATTTCTGGATGTAAAGCTCTCTCTGAAAAGTGAGTGTAAATATAGCTGGTCTTATACCCATGTTAATGCTAGTACACCTAGACTTTGCTGGGTTTCTTTTTTCTTCTCTCTGCTAGGCTATTTTTTTTAAGCTAAATATATGCATTACAGACTTCCTAAGAGCCAATTTGTAGTCAGCACATTAGTGCAGCAGTTTAACACTGAAAAATTTCCTATAGCAGGCATAGTTTACTAATGGCTGAGGTAAGAAAGGGGAAGAATCTGTTTAGGCTTTTGTTTATGTACTTTTGAGAGTTGATGTCCCTCCTCCCTCCCCAGTTTGGCTCCACAGCTGAACATCCTCAGCTGCCTTTGGTGGCTGTGGAGGAGACACACCAGTGCCCACACCAGTGCCCACACCAGTGCCCTCAGCTCAGCCTCTGGGCTGACTGGGCTTTATACCCATGATGTTGCTGAAATGTTCTGCTGGATATCCAGAAAGAAATACTAAACAAATGATTAGTATTCTTTAAATATCAGCCCAGTCTTTGCAATGACACAGTTTCTATATCGCATCTCTAGCAGACGGGAGCAAAAGGAAGATTTTATTTTATTTTTTTTTGTCTTGCTAACATGTTGCCAGTAGCGCCCCAAATGGGATGGCGGTGCTTTAGCAGAGCTGTGATCTCTGCCCTCAGTGTTCCCCAGGGAAAAGCACAAAGTCACTGAAGGTATTGGCCATGGGGATGCAAAATACAAATTAAAAAACTGCATGGAGACCAAAGCAACTTTGTATCACGTTTATGTACGAATGCAAACATAATAACGTTTGTGTTTATAATGCTGTATAAATATTGCTGTCTCTGCAGGGTGTTGACACGTGTCGTTTCAGTAATCTGTTTTCTAGGACCTCGTTTCGCTGCTCTCCCTGCAGCAGCTCTGGCTGTACTAGCCCACATGGTCACCAGGTGGCAATGCAGCCCCGCAGTTCCCTCGACTGGCAGCCCGGTGAGAAATGGGGCAGAAAACACCCATTTGGATGTTTATTGAAGAACTCCGTGTTTTTGAAGGACCTTGGTTTGCTTTGAGGTGTGGGGACAGGAGAGGGCCTTGTCCCCATCCCAAACAGAGCATCTCCTGTGAAGTTGGGGGAAGCAGGCGGCCTGGGAGATGTCCTCAGCAGCTTGGAGGACCACTCTTGAAGTCCTAAATCCCCGTGACCATTCCTGGATCCAGGTACCCATCTCCAGCCTGGGAGAGCCAGGCTTTCTGCTGGGGTCCTGGGCACTCCTCCTGGTGCTAGGGGGTAAACATGGCTGAGATGTGTTGAGAGCTGCATTGGGTTTCTGGAGCAAAATTCTCCCTGTTTCTCATGAACATGCCTATCCTGCCACACTGCAGTGTCACTGGTGTTGGGGACAGTCAGCTTAGTGTGTGCCTGTATCTGGCCCAGGACCTGACCTTCCCCTCCTGCACTGCTGCTGTTGCAGAGCCAGATTTCTCAATGTGTGGGAGAGGAAAGCGATGCAAAGGGAGTGCAGCCTGGACCTGAGTGTGCTGGTTTGGTACCCCAAAAGCAGGGTTTTCCCCCCCAGAAGCAGCTCTCAGTAGCACTGGAGAGCAGCAAAACAGCCCAGAGCCCCACTGGACCATGTCTTAAAGGAAAGGGGGCTCTGCACAGCTCTGGAACCTGCACCAAGGGCAGGGTGAGGAACCATAGGCATCACCGGTGATGACAGGAGAGCACAGGCTGCAAATTCCCCGATGCTGGAAGGTGGGATTGGCTCAAGGAGAGGCTGTGGGGCTCATGGCCAGGCTCAGCTGGCACTGGACCAGCGGGTGCCACCGCTACAGCAACCCTGACACTGGTTGGCACAGGAGTGGGGACGCCCTGGGGTCCAGGGTGTGTTGTTTGGTTCATCTTTGCATTTCTCAATACTTTACTGCAGGACAGGTGATGTGCCACGGAAACCGGGTGCTGCTCTGCTCCCAGGGTGCCCTCAGGGTTTGGGAGGGCTGCTCTGACACCCTAAATCCCTGTGACCATTCCTGGACCCAGGGCCCCCATCTCCAAACCCCGGTAACCGTTTCAGTGGGCAAGGCCATTGTGCTTTGTTGTGCAGTCCTGTGCTGGTGCTGCTGTGTGCTTGCGGGTTGCTGCTGATCCCAGAGGTGTTTGGATGCTTGGCTTTTACTGGCTTTTCCTTGTTCTTCCTCCTTCCTTTTGTGGGATCCAAGCTGTTGGTGCAGGTAAGCAGTGCTTCCGCTCTGCTGATGCTGGATGCAGAGGGCCAGGGTCTGGGATGCAGCTCAGGCTGGTGGAGATGGGAGTGCCTGGAGCCTGTGGAGCTTCTCTCTGGGCCCAACACCAGAGTCCTCATCTGACATGGGACAGCAGAGCTCTAACCTGGGTACCTTCCCCGGTGGCAGATCGACCCCTCTCTCCTGCCTGGCCAGAGGTTTTTGCTTGCGTCTCTCAGGCAGCAGCAAAATTGGGAGAAATCAGGCTCACTTCTGCTGGGAAAGGTGGAAAACCAAAGCAGCCCTGTTGCTATGGTTGCCGCAGACTGTCCTTGATGCAACATCGTGTGAAGCAGCTCTGCAAGCAGATGTGCCACAGCTGGAAAGCAGAGTGATTCCCCCAGGTGTGAGCAATGGCAGGCCACCCACACTGTCCCTTCTGTTCCCATAGCCTCCCCTGGGATGCCTGCTGTGCTCTTGGTTCCATGTCCCCATCCTTGTTCCTACCCGGGACCCTCCCTGACAGCAAAATCCCCATCAGTGAAAGCAGCAATGGGGAGGGGGAAGCATGGCACTTATACTAAGTGATGCATGTAGGTGTTTAAAAATAACTCTATCAGAATATTTGTCATTCAAATAGTGTGTGTGTACATATATAAAGTGCTTAATATCAGATTCAAAGGTTTGAACAAGGAGGATGCTGAGTATTGGCTATGTGATATGACAACTTCTGAATCTTTTTATTTTCCCCTAAGAAATTATTAGGATCATCAGTTTATGGGGGTTTCTTGGCTTTGGCCAATACAGTTTGGGCCAGTGTGTAGGTTCACTGGGTCCTGTTGCACTGTGGAGGCTGAGGGCTTGGGCTCTGCCTCCTGCCACTCTCTGGGGCTCTTTGCTTTGTAGCTCTTTGCTACAAGGTTTTTAGCATCTTAACCCAAAATGCATCTGACTGCCTCATCGGAGGTCTGGAGTGAAGCCAGTGCTGCTACTGAGAGCCAAAGGAGAAGGAGCAGATCCTGCAGAGCCCAGGGCCCAGTCCAGAAATATGTTCAAGGTGTGAAGACCTGCTGCTGCTTCCCAGGGTTCACCCTTTGCACTCAGGACACATATTTTTTGGATATATCCCCCTGAAGCCCTAGGATGCTTCTGCCCTTGCCTACACCCAGCATGGTGGCATTGGCTCCAGTGCAACTCCTGTGAGGTGGTGGCTGGCATCTGCAAGGTCAGTGTCCCTGTGCCAGCAGCCAGCACCCACCAGGGACCCTGTGTGGTGCAGTGGGGAGATGTTCCCTCTGGCCACCTCTCCCAGGCCCTGGTGGTCCCTGGGAGGGCCAAGGGGACTCTTGCCTTGCCCAGGTCCTGTCTCCAGTGGTGCAGACACCGCTGAGCAGACATTTCCCCCTGCACTGCTGGGGGATGCGCCGAATCCTGGCTGCGGCTGGCTGCCAGCCAGACCTCCCGAGGGCCCAGGGGGCTGGTTAAGCTCATTGCTTTTCTTTCTGAGGCTTCAGAAAGCCGCCCGCCCGCATTTAATTCAAATTTATTGAATAATTCTCCTGGGAGCAGCCAGTTCAAGACCAACCACTACAACAGACCATCAATGAGATCGGTTGGCACAGCCCCGGCCGTGAAGGGCTCGATGTCCTCCAGCACATCTCCATGGCTGTGCCAAGGGGACAGTGAGAGTAGAACCAGGCGCCTGGCCCAGGGCACCATTGGCTCAGCTCTAAACCTGGCTGCCTGCACTGCCTCCAGCCCCAGGAGATGTTTTGAGGTCTGTTAATATCCCTCCTGCTTCCACCCCAAACCTGTTCCTGCCTTTGAGCGGTTGTCCCCCAGGCAGTGGTCCCAGAACGGGGCTGGCTCAGCCCTCGCCTCTCTCCAAAGCCTGTTCCCAGCTCTCTGGGCTGCAAAGGTGCTGAGATCCAACACACCTGTGATGGGATGCACATGTGCTGATGGGTGCACACCCTACTGCGGTCAGGTTCACATCCACCATTGGGTGTGCAACCTGAGGGCATCTGGAAGAGAGCGGGGACAAGCCAGAGCCAGGCTGGGAGTGCAGGGCCGTGTCCCCAGCCCCAGTGAGGGGGTGCTGGGTGATGACACCAGCCAGATCCTGGGAGAAGGGCTGCCCTGAAGGAGGCTGCTCTCCAGTAAAGCGATTTTACGCTGTGCTCAGCCCTGGGCAGATTTGGGGGTGCATCACTTGCACCATCCTTGTGTCATCCTGGGGGCTGTCTCCCCACGGATGCTGAGGCTGGGGCCAGGCTGCCTCCATCCCTCACTCCCCTGCTGCTGTGTGGCTCCACGAGGGCAGCCCAGGGGGTGCCTGGCATTACACAATTTGCCGCTGCTCAGAGGAAAAAAAAAAAAATGATCTCCGTTAATGAGTGCAGCACTTGTTGGTCAGGGCCTGACATCCCGTGCAGGGGCATGTGCAGTCATGCAGCAGGGCTGAATCATAACTCCGCTAACGATGCTGCGAGGCCCGTGGGGAGAGCAGCCTTCCCGTTAGCTCTGGGCACGTGTTGCTCCGCAGCACGTACAGAAAAGCAGCTCCACGCTGTCCTCCATCCGTGCCTCGTGCCCGGGGCTGCAGGATGGGACCTGTGACATCTCAACCTGCCCTCCTGCAATGTACAGGATCAGGGGATACGCCAGAGCCTGGAAAACAGAGCAGTCGTGGCTGTGATTCAGCCTAGGAGGGGCAGGAGTGCCCGGGGGCTTTGCCCCGGTGCAGAGGCTGTGCTGCGGTGTGGGGCCAGGGTGCTGTGTCCCCCTCACCTTCCTGGGGTCCCTTATTCCACCCCACCCTTGCCATGGTCATCAGTTGTTGATGGGCAGAGTTGCAGGAGGGGCTCAAGGACCCATGGCCAGAGGCACCCCCCACCCCCTGATTTACAGCACTCTCAGGCCACACACATCACGGAGCTGTTTCTGCAAGAAAAGCCTGGGTTCGATGTACAATCCTGATTTTCTTGCGCTGGATGCATGGCTGGTTTAGGGCAGAACTGGGGGTGCCATCCCACCCCATGTCCCAGAGGTTGCCTGGTCCTTGGGGAGACCCCCCCAGGGAGGGCAGGGGGCTGGCTTTTGGGCGGGTGTGTGCATGCGTGTGTATGTGTGTGTGTTGAGCGGTGCCACGATAAACCCCACATGTGTTTATTTCAGGCAGAAGCTGCCCGAGGTGCGTGGTGGGCTCTGTACCTCGCCCAGGCTCAGGTTTACCCCCCGGAGAGAAGAACCCGTTGCCGTGGGGTCGTGCTGCCTGGCATTAAAA
>JAHREE010000553.1:2632232-2642665 GCA_033628505.1 Tringa tobata
TCCCTCCTTCTTGTGCTGTCGTAACCACTGGGTCCCATCCTTCTTTTCTGTGCTCCTGCATTAGCCACCGTCTCCTGTTCCTCCTTCCTGTGCTCCTGCATCCTCCATCATGCCCTGTCCCTTCTCGTGCTCCACTGTCACCCATCACCTCCCATCCCTCCATGTTCTCTTCCACCACCTTCACGTCCCATCCCTCTTTCCACACTCCTTCCAGAGTGTGCTGTCATCCACTGTCTCATCCCTGCCTGCTGTGCCATTCTCCATTACCCACCATGTCCCCTCCCACCCTTTTATGCTCCTGCATCCTACGTTAGGTCCTATCCCTCTTTATTGTTCTCTTCCATTAGCCACCACACCCCACCCCTTCTTCCTGCGCTCTTCCATCACCCACCACCTCCCATCCCTTCTTCCTGTGCTCCTGCATTACCCTTTGTATCTCACCTTTCTGTCACATTTGCATCCCATCCCTCTCACCTGTTCCTCCTTCATCCACCACATCCTATTTCTTGTTATCCCATCCATCCTCATTCTGCTTTGCCTCCAGTTTCTCTCTTTTCATATTCCTCCTCATGTCAACATCTCACCATCCCTTCTAATCATCCATCAGCTCCCACCATCGCTCTGTCCTCCTCTATATCTTACCATCTTATTCCTGCTTATCCTCCATTAGCTCCCACTATTGCCCCAATCCGTTTCAACCACTTCCACTTCTCCTACCCATCTTTCTTGATCCTCTTCTACCTCTTCCTATCTCCTCATCCCTCCATCCTCCTCCACTTTCCCCATCCCAATATCCACTCTCACTTCCCACCCATCCCTCCAGCTGCCAACATTACCCAATCCTCCACCCCAACATTCCCAATCCCCACTTAGTTCTTTTTAGTTTCCCACCATCTCCTCATCCATCCTCCTCCATTGCCCTCCAGTCTTTGTCTTCTTCTACCCCCTAAATGTCTGTCAATCTCTCCTGTCATCTACCTCTCGCTGTCTTTTCATCCCTCCTCTTCCTTCATCTCTGTCTCCTCCTCCCTCCTTGTCTCCACCACCTGCCATCTCATATCTCCTTGTTTTCCTCTTCCATTTTGCCCATTACTTTCCTCCTCCTCCACCTCCCACTCTCCCCCATCCTTCCCCATGCCCCAACACCGTCCACTATTTGCCTGTTCTTCCTCATCCTCCACTTCCTACCATCTGCCCAGTCTTCCTCATCCTCCTCCAACCTCTCTTTTCCTCTTCATTGTCCTTCATTTTCCACTATCGCCCATACCTCATTGGCCTTCACTTTCCACCATCTCCCATACTTTCTCCCTCATCCTCCATCTCATACCTCTTCTTCCTCCACCTCAGTCTCTCTATCCTTCCTGTGAACCTCAGCCTCCCATTGTTCCCCATCCTTTTTTGTGCTGTTTCCCTCTTGCCCTGTGTCTCCTCACACTTGACCTCTGACTATCTCACCATCCCTTGTCATTCACCTCCCACAGTCTCTCTGTTTCTCCTTATGCTCCTCCACCTCTCCCCCTCTTCCCATCCCTACTTATCCTCAAAGTGTCCCACCTACCTCACAGTTTTCTTCTCCACCCCTTCCTGACCCTTCAACCATCCTACCTTACTTCACACCTCCCTCTCTCACTGTCCTTTGATTTTTCTTTACCTCCCAACTCCATCCTGACCTCCATCTTCTCCCAGCCTGACCGCTCCTATTTGTCCTTGACTCCATTCTCCCTGCACTTTTTTACTCCCAGCACATCTGACTCCTGCTGTTATTTTCTCCTTCTCTTCCTTCTTCCCCTGCCTTATATCCCATCCCTTACCAGCCCAGCAAAGCCACCACCAGCAGAGCCATCCCTGATGCAAGCAGGAAGGGCCCTTAGTGTTGTGGATGGGATGTGGGGCTAGGTTAGATGGACAACCAGCCTCCCACCCCATCCCCACTACTTAAGGTTCTTTCACGGTAGAGGTAATGGCCACAGCTTGCAGGCAGGGACACTCATGTTGGACATCAGGAAACACTTCTCCCTAGGGCTGGTGCAGCTGGAACCAGTGACTGGGGAGCAGGAAGATCTCTGCCCTTGGACGGTTTCACAACTCAGCTAGATAAAGTCACCAATGTCCTGATTTAGCACTAGCAATAATTATTTTGCAACATGGAGCTCGAGCAGAGCCCCCTGAGATCCCTTCAAACTTGCCTTTGGGAGACTGCTCTGAGCAGTGGAGGATTTCCAAGAGGGGCAAGAAGGGCCAGACATGGGTTTGAATGCAGTGCTTGGGATGCTGCAGGACAGGAGGAACTATCCCTGCCACTTGCAGCTGCTCTATGGTGCTCAAGCAAGACCACCCTATGCTGTTCAAGCAGGACCATCCCATGCTGCTCAAGCAGGACCATCCCATGCTGCTCAAGCAGAACCATCCCATGCTGCCTCAGCTGGACCACCCCACACTGCTTAAGCAGGCTACCATGTGCATCTTGAGCAGGATCACATTAGCCTGCTTGAGCAGGACCATCACACACTGCTTGAACAGGACCACGCTATGCTACTCCAGGAGGACCATTCCATGTTGCTCAAGCAAAACCACTCCAGGTTGCTTGGGCAGGACTACCTTAATGCTACTCCAGCAGAACCACCCCATACTGCTTGAGCAGCAACATCCCATGCTGCTCGAGCAGGATGTTTCCAGGCTGCTTAAGCAGGATCATCCAATGTAGCTTGAGCAGAACATTCCCCAGTTGCTCTAGCAGGACCACCCCATGTAGCTGGAACCAGACCACTCCAGGCTGTTCAAGCAGAACCATCCCAGGCTGCTTGAGTACCATGGGCAAGGCCAAAGTGGCTTCCTGAAAGACTGTCAGATACCAGCCAATGAGCTATCCCCGAGATGACCCCTCAGATCCAGGGATCCTTACATCATCTTTGTTTTCCTTACCTCGGGCTGGGCCATGCAGGCACATGGCCACCCCCTTCCAATGACCTTATGGCTGCAGTAGGGCACAAGGCTGCTGGCACTGCTGCCAAGGGGAGGGACAGGTCTCCCCTCCATCCCAAGGGAGTCCCATACCCTGAGGGACCTGCACGCAGGGCCTGCTCAGAGCATCCCACATCACTCACGCACAAGGGCCAACCAGCCTCATTTGACCACAGACTTTGCCTTGATGTCCCAGCCATCCCACGGAGGGGACTTTGCCCTTTCCAAGGTGGTGCGTATGAGGGACCGTCCCACTGCGATACGGGCAGGGACAAAGCAGCCAGTGTCTTGAAGGGATGGGGGTGACATTTGTAAAGCATTCCTGTCCACATGCCTTCCTGGCTGGGAAATCTGGGGGAGGGTGGAGGGAATTTGCTACCTGTGTTAGAAACTAGCTGAACTTATGTGTCTCCCCAAGCTGGATTTCTTATTCCAACTGTTCAAACTGTTGTATATTGTACTGGGATTTTTACATTGAATTATTGTAGAAAACAAAAATTTAAACCAAGTCTGTTAAAAAATAAAAATCTCTACCAAAAAAAAAATAAATAAAAGCTGTCTCCAAGTCCTCTTCTTACAAATGTGTCAGAGCAGTGTCTCCAGTGGTGGCTCTCCTGTTCCCAGCCCTGCCTGTCCCCTGCCTGCCACAGCCCCTGGGGACACCGACTATGGTGAAGATGTGTCTCCAGTGGTTTTGTGACGCCTTGGATGATGAAGGAAACAGCCCCCATCTCACAGCATCTGCCTGACTGTGGAGAGTCTGAGTCCCCGCTGTGAGACAGCATGGGTGGTTGTCAGTTGTGTCCCCAAAAGTTGTGTCCCCACCACAGGGCAGGGCACACTCGAGGCCATGGGTGAGCAATGCCTGGAGCCCAGTTTTGGGGTCCTGCATACTGAAGACACAGCTGGGAGTGGGACAAGCTGCTGCCTGTCCCCATCGAGGCTGGAGGCAGCTCCTAGACGAGTCACCCACCGCCCTTCACCCTGGCCCATGGTGCTGCAAGGTCCAGCAGGTTTTCACAGCAAATGCAGCTCAGAGGGCTTGGTGCTGGGGATACATGAGACCACACCACCCTCTGTTGTCAACCCTGACCTCAGCTCCATGCCAGCCCTGCTCCAGCCGTGTCCCTCTGCTCCCAGGTCTGCCTGGCTACCAGCGCATCCTTGCACCATCCCAAATCCCGCTCACCCAAAGCAGGCCTCATCCAGCCTCCAGCATAGGGACATCCCCACACGGTGTGGGGCAGGACATGGCCAAGCCAGAAGGAAGCAAAGCAAGAGCAAAGCAGCCCCGCTTTGCTGGGTGCCGTCATCAGCCCTCACAGTGTCACCAAGCTCTGGTGCAGTCCTGTCACCCTCTACAGCTGCCTGACTGTGGGACATGGTCCTGAGCCCACATATAAGCCCTCGCCCTTGCCTGGGCTTCATGTCTGAGCGAGGTAGTGGGGTGCAGGGCTGGGCAACGGCTTCAGCCCCCCCATACAGGCAGGTAATGGCTTTATTGCTGTTGGGGACCGGAGAAGCATCCTGGTGCAGCTCATCCCCTGGCTGCTCCAGGCTCTGGGCAGGGCAGGAGCAGATGGTGCCAGGGGACAGTGTGGGGACACCTGCGCCCAGACCCCATGCTTGGGATGAGACCCAGCATGGCCAGCCCATGTGCTGCACCACCAATTCACTGCAGCGAATTCATGCCTGGATCCTGCATCACTGGCACATTGTGCCTGAATTGCTGCCACCTCAGACCCTGCATCGCTGTCACCTCAGCTACTGCACCGCTGCAACCTCAACTACTGCATCACTGTCACCTTAGACCCTGCATCACTGTCACCTTAGACCCTGCATTGCTGCCACCTCAGACCCTGCACCACTGCCACCTCAGAGACTGCACCACTGTCACCTTAGACCCTGCATCGCTGCCACCTCAGACCCTGCACCACTGCCACCTCAGAGACTGCACCACTGCCACCACAGACTCTGCACCACTGCCAACACAGACTCTCCATCACTGTCACCTCAGACCCTGCACTGCTGTCACCTCAGACCCTGCATTGCTGTCACCTCAGACACTGCACCGCTGCCACCACAGACTGCATTGCTGTCACCTCAGACGCTGCATCACTGCCACCACAGACACTGCATCACTGCTACCTCAGACACTGTACCGCTGTCACCTCAGACACTGTACCGCTGTCACCTCAGACTCTGCACCGCTGCCACCACAGACCATGCATTGCTGCCACCACAGACTCTGCATTGCTGCCACCACAGACTCTGCATCACTGCCACCTCAGTCCCCACTCCACTGGCACCATGTGCCCTGCATTGCTGACATCGTGGGCCCTGCTTTGCCAGCCCCACTGACCCCACATCGCTGCCACTGCAGACCCCGCAGAGCTGCCACTGCAGACCCTGTACCGCTGGCACTGGGAACTCCGCATTTGTGGCACTGGGGACACTGCACGGCTGGCACTGCTGGCCCTGGCACAGCAGACCTGCATGGCTGGCAGCTCAGCAGCAGAGGGCACGCCGCTGCCGCCTGCCTGCCCAGGCTGCCAGGGACTCTGCTACCCAGGGTGTGGGACACGGCTGCTCCATGGGCTGCGGTCACCGAGCGCCCCAGAGCTCCAGCTATCTCTTACTGCTCAATAAAACAGGGACAAAAGACAACAGCTTCATTTATGGCTATGCAAAGACACTCTCTGGTGCCAGGGCACAGCTGTGAAGCCGCATTGGGAAGCCAGTTATTAAACCCCAACCTCCTCTAATGTGCTGCTGCTGAAGGCACCATCTCTCCTATGCTTTGTTTTCCTTCCTCTGCAGCCCGGGCCCCCGTCAAATCTCTTACTGACCTAGACCCTTCTTCCAGAATGAAAATAGCAGCAGCCAGCAGAGCCCAAGTAAACAAATGAGCCGCTGTGAGAGGAGAGTGCATCTTTATAAGGTTAATTGGCCCCATCCAGGAGACAGACAGGCATTTTCTTGTGGCTAGATCGCTCAAAAAGCTCAGGCAAACAGCACTAACATGTCTCCTGGGTTTGATTTATAACCCTGATTGCGTTACCAGCTCATCTACATGTAAAATGATTATGAATATATTGTCTGTGCTCTGCAGAGGGCTAAATTACCAGGCTCTGATATTCATCAGCTACCCTTTGAAGCTTAAAACAGCCTGAGATTCGGAGGTCTCTCTCCCAGTGACAGCAGAGGCAGGAAGGAAACAGCTCGGGCTTGATCCTTGTTGTTCAGCATAACCTGCCCTGTTTTAACACCCCGATACCCCCATAGCTGGGAGCAGGCGGCTGGAGGGGAGGGAGGCTGCTTGGGCCACAGGGCGGCGGAGCCGGGATGTGCTGGAACCCAGAGCCGTGTGGTATCGAGCGGTTACATTTACAAACAAAGGAGCTGATAACTCCCAGCAGGACCGAAAGGCTGTTATCACGGTGCTGATTAAAATTTCCTCTGCAGCCAATGCAGAGGAGGAATGTCATCAGTGGGGAGATGTGTGCGATCTGGTGTTTAACCCCCTTGCTGCAGTGTGCTGATTCATTCAGCCCAAGTGAAGGACTGCCCAGCCTGGCCACGAGCTGAAAATTAGCGTAAAAAAAAAACAACAAACCCAGCAGGAAGATCCACAGCCCGGCCACATCCTCCCATCCCATCTCCTCTGGCTCACCGTGATCTTGCTGTTCCCAGGATGTTGCTCTGGGGATCCCCACTGCTTGAGTCCACACCGTGCCATCACACATGGGAGAAGTGGGATACCAGCAGTGTAGCACAAGAGTGGCCATGATGCTGCAGGGTACCTTCCCTTGTCCCTGCAAGGCACGTCTGAGCCTACAGTACCAGTCACACCAGAGGTCTCTCCTAGCAGCTCCCTTATGGTGTCATAGAATCATAGAATGGTTAGCGTGGGAGGGGACCATCCAGTCCCACCCCCCCTTGCCCTGGGCAGGGACACCTCCCGCTAGACCAAAGAAGATGTTCAGAGCGCTGGAGCACCTCTGCTGGGGTTTTTCAGCCTGGAGAAAAGAGAAGGCTCCAGGGAGGCCTTATAAAGGGGCTCCAAGAGGGATGGGGAGGGACTCTTGATCAGGGAGGGAAGCCACAGGATGAGGGGGATCAGTTTTAAACTGAAGGAGGGGAGATTGAGATGAGATCTCAGGAAGAAATTCTTTGCTGGGAGGGTGGTGAGAGCCTGGCCCAGGTTGCCCAGAGAAGCTGTGGCTGCCCCATCCCTGGAGGGGTTCAAGGCCAGGTTGGAGGGGGCTTGGANCTCACCGTGATCTTGCTGTTCCCAGGATGTTGCTCTGGGGATCCCCACTGCTTGAGTCCACACCGTGCCATCACGCATGGGAGAAGTGGGATACCAGCACTGTAGCACAAGAGTGGCCGTGATGCTGCAGGGTGCCTTCCCTTGCCCCTGCAAGGCACGTCTGAGCCTACAGTACCAGTCACACCAGAGGTCTCTCCTAGCAGCTCCCTTATGGTGTCATAGAATCATAGAATGGTTAGCGTGGGAGGGGACCATCCAGTCCCACCCCCCCTTGCCCTGGGCAGGGACACCTCCGCTAGACCAAAGCAGATGTTCAGAGGGCTGGAGCACCTCTGCTGGGGTTTTTCAGCCTGGAGAAGAGAGAAGGCTCCAGGGAGACCTTATAAAGGGGCTCCAAGAGGGACAGGGAGGGACTCTTGATCAGGGATGGAAGCCACAGGATGAGGGGGATCAGTTTTAAACTGAAGGAGGGGAGATTGAGATGAGATCTCAGGAAGAAATTCTTTGCTGGGAGGGTGGTGAGAGCCTGGCCCAGGTTGCCCAGAGAAGCTGTGGCTGCCCCATCCCTGGAGGGGTTCAAGGCCAGGTTGGAGGGGGCTTGGATCAACCTGGTCCGGTGGCAAGTGTCCCTGCCCAGGGCAGGGGGGGTTGGAACTGGATGACCTTTAAGGTCGCTTCCAACCCAAACCATTCTATGAATCTATGATATTTCAGCTATGGACCACTGAAATGAAGGTTTGAGAAGGGCTGTGTTTGTGCCATGGGGAGTCTTATTGATGTGGGTCTCAGCCCTTTACACAGGCGCTTGGAGGGTTATCGGAGTCCTGCAAGAGGAGAGACCATGGGAAAATGTGTCAGGAAGAGTTTTTCTCTTTGAAGGTGCATTGTGAGAGATGATGCAACCGCTCCCCATCAGGCAGCTTCCTGGGCCACAGCTGTGGACAGCTGAAGCACAACAACAAAATCCCCTGGCTGCGACAGCCCATACTGGGCAATGCTGTACGGAGGGCAGCTGACGGGCTGGTGGAACATGGTGCTGCCCTGGTCTCCTGGCTCGGTACATCCTGCCCACTGCAGCCAACAGTTGCTGGAGAGAAATCATGCTGTCACTGAGCCTGGTGGAGAATTTCAGCAGGATAAATCACTGAAAGCAAAAGGCCAATGAGAAGGAAACCAGAGGGTGCCTCCCAGATCTACAAACCACCTCTTCGCTGGCTCTGGGGCACCCATTCCCTGACAGGGAGAGCGATGAAGCCCTTTCCCAGCAGTGGGGTGAGCTACAGCCCCCTGCCTGGCATATAGTGGGACAGGTTTGTCAGAGAGCTGAGACTGCTAAAATTGGGAATTGGCAACTTGTAATAGAAAATTTTGAGTGTGAGGTGGCTTCTGAAGGACTTCAAAAGTGCTGGGTCTGTCCTGAGTGCTGCTCCCGGGCAGCTTCAAAAATATGCCAGAGAGCCTAGGCGACATGGCCAAATTGACTTTTTCTTCAAAAATCTTTTTTTGGCATGGATAACTTGGAGGTTACAATAGTGCTGGCTGGTAGAGGGGAATACCTTGCAGGGTTGGCTGTATTGGCACTATGTCTGACGATGGAGCAAGCCTGGGCTCGGAGACTGGTGGTTCCTGGCTGAAACTCCAACAGGGAATGTGCTAAAATGGGGCATCTGGGTGGATGTGGATTTGTGCTGGCAATTTCACCTTATCTGTGTGGTTTACTAGTAGACATTGAGTTCCCACACCCCAAAATCTAACCACTCCTTCCTATGATTTTTTTCTTAATTACAATGAAATTAATAATGTGAGGCCACGCTGCAGCTTTCCAGGACAGTGATTTTATAGCATATGGCTAAGGAAGCTTTGTTACACGTGCCACAGCATGGTGTGAGGGCAGCTGCCCAATTTGGGGTGTAAAGCCTGCTGAAGTCACGTTGGAGAGGTGTAGAGAGCACCTCTGGAGCGATGCTGCCTGCAGGATACAGCCTATGGAGGGAGGTATCATCTGAACTACTCCTGGGTTTCATCTTGGAGGAAACCAGCTGTGTCCTCCCAGTTGGAGCCATGGAAGAAACTTTGCCATCAAGAAATGTGGTGAGCCAGCAGACTAACACCATAGCAGAAACCTGCAGCACAGATGTGTCCTCCAAAACTAGGGAGCAATTTTAATAGAAAATGCACACCAGCACCATCCACTTTTATTTGTAGGAGAACCTGTTTCTGGGCTCTTTGCTGATGAGAACATTGCTTGGGATAGCAGATGCTCACCAGTCCACAGGTTTGCATCTCCTGCAGCATACAGCAAGGCAATGCTCCCAGGGAGTGCATTAAACTATGGAAAACACTGGGAACACCAGGCTGTACCTGCTCGCTGACACCAGACCACTGCTCTCTGGCCTGATGAATACTGCACCAAGTTCAAGGTTATGGACTTTCATCTTTTGAGTACTCCTTGGCCCCAGCCCAAACACCACAAAAATTGCCTATGGCTTCAGAGCAAGTGGGTCCCTGGGCACAGCTTTGCTCGAAGGAGTGATTTTCCACAGTGCAAAAGAGATGTTCAAGGTTTCAGCCGCCTACCCAGGGAATGCCATCAGGACAGTCTGGCTCAGCACAGGAGATGGTAAGGATTGAGTTGACAATGGTCCTGCTGCAGGAGGTACCAGCATGGGCAGCTCCTGCCTCTGAGGCCAGACACTGATGGAATCACCTTGATCCCATGGGAGACCCCAGGTCCAGCCCTCTGCTCCTTCAGGGCTGGTTACTCGGGGGCTTGTCTGGTTGAGTGTTGACTATCTCCAAGGGCTGAGACTCTACTGCCACTCTGGGCCCCTGTTCCAGCATTTGACTGTCGCCTTGGTGAAAAAATTGTTTAATTTTGCACTAACTACACAAGATCTGTAATATTTTTTGCAGGGAAAGGTGCTCAGTGAACTGACATGGCTGGCTCTGCTCACCCCGCCAGCTGGTGGGGTGTTGTGAATCAAAATGAAGGTTGTTTTCTGCACGAGGTCAGGCACTGAGCATGGCTGTGGCATCTGGGTCTATTTTGGGGCTGGTGAAGGAGGATTTCATCAATGGCACCCTGGGCTGCTCCTCTGTGCCTGGCGAAGTGGGACTGGTCCTGACAGGACATGGCTCATGGGGGACACTGTTGATGAGGGAGATGTGGCTGATGGAGCAGCACTGTTAATGGGGGAAC
>JAHREE010000553.1:2643060-2677817 GCA_033628505.1 Tringa tobata
AAGCAGGTAGATGTGGGTAGAGACGTGCCATGAGGAACAGCTAAGATCCAATAGCTAAAAGCTAATAAACCTCAGATCTCCTGTCCTCATGTTTTGTGTGTCTGGCAAGTTTCTACTCCCATGGCAGAAAGGCTCTCCTAAGACCTGAGCTTATATATGGATTCCGTGCTCTTGAACATGTGTAACACTGGTGCTTTCAGAAAGGCTGGCTTCTCTGTGTTACCTTTGGGAAGAAAAGTTGACTTCCAGCCCTATCTGCAGTATGTTTGACGGTTTGTTTTGTTGGTGTGTTTTTTTTTTTTTTTTTTTTTACCAGAGTAGGTTTTACTAGTGTTAAAAGCTGTGTGAAACTTGACGTTTTCATATTGATGCAAAAAAGGTTCCCAGTGGTGATGTCTGAGATCCAGCACTAATGCTCCCCTGCTGGCACACAGCTGTGTCCCCCAGCTGAGGACACTGCCTTGCCCGCCCATGCAGTTTGCTGTTTCCCTTGAACGAGCGCGTGTCTCTATTGCACTGCTATGACTGCGTGTGGCAGCACAGAAGCACAGTTAAATGTCCCACTTGTCAGGGATGGGGTAACTTGCTGGGTTATGGCGAGTCCCTTTGGCAGAGCAGCTGGAGTCTCACTGCCATTGCAGTAAAAATACCAGGTGCTCTAATGATGAATAGCTGTGCTGCTCTAAGTGATTTTGTGCAGATGAAGGGCCCTTCCCTGTCACCTGGTATAAAGGTGGTGATGGACCACCCTGCTACAGAAAGGAACATGTTTATCATAGAATGGTTTGGGTTGGAAGGGACCTTAGAGATCATCCAGTTACAACCCCCTGCCCTGGACAGGGACAACTCCCACCAGACCAGGTTGCTCAAAGCCCCGTCCAACCTGCCCTTGAACCCCTCTGGGGATGGGGCAGCCACAGCTTCTCTGGGCAACCTGTTCTGGCTGTGTATTTCTGGCTTTGACTGTAAATTTGGGCTCATACTAGAGTTTCTATCCATAGCGCTACTGCTTCAGTGCAAGAATTACATATCCCACCTAGCAAATAGTCCTATTGATAAGTCACAGGTGAAATGGTGGGAAATATTTACTTCCCTGCAAGTTAAATACATTCTCTATTTCACTCAGATGTGAAATGGCTGCAGTTTCTGAATGAAAACTCCTTTGTAAACTCATTCAGGTAAAGGTGTGCCAGCAAACAAAGCCATTTGGCAGGCCTGTGCTGGCAACCCTGCTGGGCTTTATGGAGGGGACTGGGTGTGTGGTGGTTCTTGCACATAAATCTTTGGGTGACAGCTGGGCCTACAGCTCTAATTTGATCTTGGTGACGATTTTTCTCGTTAGTCAATCTGGCAGCCTTTGTAAGGGTATTTGTGATGCTGAGCAAAACAAGGAGTGGATATTAAAATGGTGGGTGTCTTGTCAGCCGCGGTGTTTGCAGTGCTGAAAAAGAAGGTCTCTCCTCCTCCTCAGCAGGCAGTTTTCCCCGACTATTTTGGGCTAAACTCTCCTAGCGTGGTTCTGTCAGCAGTGACTTGGCGCTGGGGCTTCTGGAGCTGTCAGCTGGGAATGTCAGTGGGAGGGATGGAGGAGGCACGCTGGACGTGACCTGTGAACTGGTGGCACTGAGACCATGAGGAAGCAGGGCTAAGGGTTGCGGCTCCTAAAATTACTCTTCTAGCAGCTTGCATGTGCCTCTCTGGACACGTGCTTTTCTTCAATAACAAGATGTAGTTGCTGTCATCTTTTTCCTTTCACGTTTTCTGTTTAACACACTATTGAATGAGCTCGCTTTCCTAAAACACTTGAGACTTGTCACACTGTAGGAAAGGTCAAAAAAGAAATGAGAGCCTCCAAAAGCCAAAGGAGATTTCTGGGAAAAACTTGGATTTTTTTTTTTTTAAGACCTTGGCCATTTGCTTGCTTCTAAGAAAGTCTATAGCCTGCTAGATGGGAAAAGGTGCTGAGCTTATTCCAAGGTATCAGTGACTGCCCAGCTCTGGGAGAGCTTTGGAAAGATACAAGGCTGTGGTCTTTGCTTTCAGAGAGGAGAAATTAGGGAAAAAGTAAGTATGTTTTCAAGGCATTGGTGAATGTCTCTGAGAAGAGATGTGTCCTGACAAAATGCAGAGCTGCCGTGTGCTGCTGTGTCTATCTCAAGTTTTGCACGGACTGGAAGGAGTGAGCGGTTCATCTGGATCTGTTATGGCCAAGCTGCCCTGAAGGTTCCTGCAGCACCAGCAGTCTGGGACTGCCCAATCTGGCTCCACTCAGAGGGCCAAATCCCCATGGAATTGCTATTCCAGCACAAAGGGCAGTACATGGGATTGCTTCATGCTGCAGAATTTGTACATAGGTGACGCTTACTCTCATGGTATTGTCCTCGTGGTGTTGTTAGGACTCTGTAGTTCAAAATTACTACCCTGAGTGGGTAGGAAACACTTGCATTTTCCCTGTTGCCTGTTTCATTGTATTATCTCTTGCTGCTTGTGAACGTTACAAGCATTTCTGTTTTTGCTGCTTTTGATTCCTCTTTCTCTCTTTGGTATTGCTGATGTGGCCTAAAAAGGAACAGAAGCTTCAGGAAATGTTTCTGATAGAGGTTTCACTTTTGAGAGCAGCGTTCTTTCATAATTGCCTGGAAAGGCTGAAGTCAGTAACGCTGTGGTTACTCTGCAGGTAGATACCTGTGGTGGCTTTTGCAGGTGCAATGTGCTGGACAAACTAGCTGGGGACACTGAGGAATGCTGGCAGAGGACTTGAAGCGGTGCTGAGGACTTCGGAGTGTTAATTAGAGCAGGAGCACATTTATGCCTTCACTGTGCTGTAGGCATATCTGCGTGGCATGGATAAACTCTTACTTCTATGCTGAGGTGCCTGTTAATCATATCATATAAATATCAGCCTGGGCAGTTTGTGGAGGCAGAAATACAATCAGGTGGGAATTCAAATAAAACAAAACCCATTAGAAAACTCTCTCTAATTAGACCCTGGGGTCTAATACCCGACTACCTGGATGAAGCCTTTTCTCTGTGTAACCTGTGCACAGCTGGAGAACTAATTTCTTGCCTTCATTTCTCAAACCGGTCACCCCAGCTGCAGTACTGGTGGTGCCTGGTGGGACCAGGGGGCAGCAGGTAGAGCTTTGCACCCTATTTTTAGCCCCCCCTGTAGCTTGGGTGTGTGGGCTTAGCAGGGTGCTGCTGGCCTCTGCTGCCTTCGGGAGAGCATACCAGTTTTCTACTTTCTTGTGCTTGCATGAGAAATAACACATCTAGAGAGGAGAAACAAAGATAGTAAAGGCTGCCAGAGCTTACTGCAGCTTTGTTTAAACAGAAGAATAACCTCCTCTGGTTCCCATTCTGGGCCTAAAACAAACATGACATGCAAAGATAAAATGGAGAAAGTGGTGGTGGGGGGGAAGGTGTTGGTTTTTTGTTTGTTGTGGTGTTCTTTTAATGTAATAAAGCATTTAGAGGCTTGTAGCTGTGAGATTTCTTCCAATAAATCCTTCTGTAAGGAAAAAAAAATCAACAACTATAGAGCACATTTAAAAAATAAAAAAACCCAACAACCTGAAAACCCCCAAAAATCCAAACAAGCCCAAAGCCACAACAAAAAAGTTCCAGAGCACTTCTGGAGTTTTTATTAGGCAACTGGTAAATTGGTTTTGGACAGCAGCCTTCCAGAGAGGATATAGATTGCCAAACACTGGTTTGGTCTAAATGCACTGCTGGGATCAACTGGGGCAAGACCACACCAGCTGGTTCCTGGGGCCCCTGCGGTGCTCATGCACCTCAATCTGGTGGCTGTTCTTGCCATGGAGTGCTTCATTCTGGGATGTGCTATCCCACAGTCAGAAACAAAACCAAATGAAGCTGTGTTTCAGTTGCATTTTGACTATAAAGCTTCAAACCTCCTTTGTTTGCAGAAATAATCTTGCCTTAAACTGATGAGAATAAAGTGTTTGGTCTCCATCATCCAGATCAGCACTGGGGTTTGGTTTTCTTTTTAGATACCTTCATGGGTGTCAGTCTTCCATTACTGTCCTATGCTGAGGTGCTGTGGCTGAGGATGCTGTCTGTTAACATCCAGACTTTCAGAAGTGCTTAATTTCAGCCAGCTTCTGCACCGTGCTGCTCAGCTCTGCTTCTCCCACTGCCCTCAGGACTTCTGAGTGTCCCCTGCCCAACTGACTCTTCATTTCTTTGGTAACTTCCTGGATGACTTGCCATACTTGCAGTGATGCAGCCTGTTTCAACACTGTCCTGGTAGTGAAAGCACATCCCTAAACCACATTGTTTGTTTAAAGTATAAAAATTCACCTCTGGGAAGGTGGTTTTTATTAATACATATTTGCAGGCGTGTCCCTGCAGGCTGCTGAGAGCAGTCAAAGCTGTGACAGCTGTATCCAATGCTGATGTTCCCCTGTTACTACTACATCCATACTAAATCCATATCCCATTACTCTTACATCCATAGAGGAGTCTGAGTAAGCTGTGAGAAGCATTATGGAAAAGTTTCCATGTGCTTGGTTGATGCTTAGAGCACCATCCAGGCTCAGCACAGCTCCTTTCCCTGATGGGGATTCTCAGTGGGAAAAGGGGTGGCCCTGCTCAGCCCTGAAAAATCAGAGAGGCTTTCTGGGGTGAATCCTGAGCAATCCAGGTCATCTCCCCATTGCGTGTGCTGGGTGTGAAGTGATTAATTATTTTGTGGCAGTTATTAATTATTTTGAAAGCATTGCTGGGCAGTACAGTGCTCTGATTCTGAAAAATAGGCAGATAAGGTGCACCTAGAGTTGGTCATAATATACATTGAATGTTCTTCAATAAAAAAATGTAATAATATAAAGGAGACTTTATAGCAGCCTTCAAGTACCTACAGGGGCTACAGGAGAGATGGTGGGGGAGTCTTTATGAAGGAGTGGGGCCAAAGGATGAGGAGTAGTGGCTTCAAAGTGAAAGAGGGGAGATCTCGGGAAGAAATTCTTTGCTGTGAGGGTGGTGAGACACTGGAACAGGTTGCCCAGAGAAGCTGTGGCTGCTCCATTCCTGGAGGGGTTCAAGGCCGGGCTGGAGGGGGCTTGGATCAACCTGGTCCGGTGGGAGGTGTCCCTGCCTAAGGCAGGGGGTGGAACTAGATGATCTTTAAAGTCCCTTCCAACTTTAACCATTCTATGATTCTTGTATTTTATTAAGCTATGGATCTTGTACCTTCTTTCAAGGGCAATGATGGTTGTAGCTTTCCATCACAGAAAATGTAACTGTCTTCTGGTGGGTTTTGGGAAATCTTCCAGCCTGGGAAAGGGTTTACACGACTGACTGCATCTGCCTGAATGCTGTAGAGCAGTGTTTCCTGTATCTCCAAGCCAGAACATCGCTGCTTTGCAGGGCCCTCTCTGACTCTGAGCTGCGTGGGTAGTGTAAGAGTGGGAATGGTGGGAGCATCAACAGAAATCTGGTATTAAAACAAGGAGTAAAGGGAGTAGCTGTTGTAGCTCAGACACATTCAGTGCTTTCCCAATTTATTTGGTGGAATTCTTCCTCTCCCGGCTCAGGGACAGTCACCAACCAGTGTGATTAGTGGCGTGGCACTAGTGCAAACAGGCACTGTATTTGGATGCTTGTATAATAAGTGCAGACTGGGACAGGAGGGACTCATAGCTTGTTTTCAGGTATAGCTCCCTGGCTTTTCTCCAGTCCTGGATGGAACCTCCATCTTCAGCTGTGGGCCATTTAGAGCAAGGCTGTGCTGGACTCAAAATTAAGCAATTTCAGCTAATCACCCTGATTGTCCTGCTGTGGTTTTGATTGCAGATGAGATACAAAGATGGTGCTGCCCCAGGACAGCATGATGATGCCTGCTTAAGGGTTTGGAGATTCTCGGTTTGGCCAGAGGGGCTGGAAAACACAGGGATCATGGTCTGGAGCTTGTTTTCAAAGGCTACGTGTGTATGTGCTGAGACCTGACATCTGCCAGTTTTCTCCTGTCCTGTTTTGAGGTTCTTCTGTCCCAAATGTTTCTGTTAATGTTTCTTGCACTTGTGTGCTGCATCCTACCTCCTCGTTATTAGCAGTTGGTGATGAGTGAAATCTCTGAGATAGTTACCAGGTGAGCGGTTGTGCCGAAGGGATGAACTAAATATTTGAGAGCAGGGAAATACCTTCTTCAGTTCTGTGGGCTTCCAGCATGGGGGGTGTGCTTTCCTGGATGCTGTGAGTCAGGGTTGCGAGTACCACGTTACTCAGACAGCTGGCAGGCACGGAGTCGCTTGAAATTATTTTTCCCTTCTGATGGCTTACTGGGAAGCTGACTCATCTGTGGCAGGTACGCACGTCGGTTTGCAGGGAGCTCCTGGGAAAGATAGTTCGTTTGATATTGTGGAGATCTCAAGCCCTAAACTCGCTCTGCAGAGCCTTTTCCATCTTGGGATGCAGGGCAGGAGCAGGGAGCCAGCTCCAGGGAGCTCTCAGCCTCATGCTGCTCTGCTCTGCAGTGCAGTGAAGGAAGGGGACAGGTATTAAAGGTTGGTGACTGCTTGATCACATGATGCCTGTTGTCTCCTGTGGTTTTGCCCATTCAGAAGCACCCCTGGACTTGTGCCTGGTCTTACTGAGCCCAGACAACCCGTAAACCTGCTCCCATAGGCAGAATGGGGCTTTTCTCCCCTTTTAGTGGTTTCTAAGTCAAATCTGTAGAGAAAGCGGGCGCTTGGGCAGCATTTGTGTGGTTGCTCCGCAGCTGAGCTGTGAGGAGAGGGTTTGTATAAGGAACTCCTCTGCTTGGGAACACACACTGCCAGCAACCTTGAATCAGGGGAGCAGCTTTTCATTTGGGTTGTGTCGGAGTTGTTTGCTCCTGGCCTTTTGCTCTGAAACCCTTCGTAGCTGCTCCTGGCAAGGATACAGCATCCATCTATATAAATACAAGGGAATATCCAGGAAGTATTTGACCAGATAAACAAGTTGGATGTCAATAAGTGCCCAGGATTAGATGGCATGCACCCCAGAGGACTGCAGGAACTTGAATGTGGAATTGCAGAGCTGCTGGCCAGGGTGTGCTGTGTGTTTTTGCAAAGGGCTGCTGTGCCAAGGACTGGGAGGTTGCCAGCCCCGCTCTGTCTAGAGAGGGCAACGGAGGGGGTCCTGGGAACTGGTAAATCTGACTTGCATCCCTACTGGTACAGTGGACTCGGGTCACTGTGTGCGTGGACCAGTGCAATCTGCTGGGAAAGGTGGTGGAGCTGCTGTGGAGTGAAGTCCTGCTGGCAGACCTGCTGGAGTGCAAGGCGGGTGGCACTGAGTGCATGGATACAGCTGTTTTCAGACCACCTTTGTGAGCTTTCCCAGGAAAAGTTGTTCAAGGAAGTAATTTAACTGTGAATGGAAGAAAGGTCTTTCTATGGAGCTGGTTTAGCCTTACCCTTTGTTTCCTCGCTCTTAATGGTCACTTTTCAGGACCAGCAGCAGATCCCCCAAGGATCAGTGTTGAAACTGGATGCTGATGGTGGCCAGGCTCACGTGCCCTCCGTAAACAGCATAGAATCACAGAATAGTTTGGTTTGGAAGGGACCTTAAAGATCATCCGGTTCCAATCCCCTGCCCTGGGCAGGGACACCTCCCACCACACCAGGTTGCTCCAAGCCCCCTCCAACCTGGCCTTGAACCCCTCCAGGGATGGGGCAGCCACAGCTTCTCAGGGCAACCTGTTCCAGTGTCTCACCACCCTCCCAGCAAAGAATTTCTTCCTGAGATCTCATTTAAATCTCCCCTCTTTCAGTTTAAAACCATTACCCCTTGACCTGTCACTACACTCTCTTATAAAGAGCTTTCTTGGAGCCCCTTTAGGGACTGGAAGGGGCTCTAAGGTCTCCCCCGAGCCTTCTCTTCTCCAGGCTGAACACCTCTCTCAGTAGAGAGGGCTCACAGTAGAGGGGCTCCAGCCCTCTGATCAACTTGTGGCCTCCTCTGGACCCCTTCCTGTTCTGAGGACTCCAGAGTTGGGCACAATACTCTAGGGGGGGGTCTCATGAGAATGGAATAGAAGGGCAGAATCACCTCCCTCAGCCTGCTGGCCACACTTCTTTTGATGCAGCCCAGGATGTGGTTGGGTTTCTGGGCTGCCAGCACACTGCTGTCTTAAACTGTTGGCTTATACCCTGTCCAAAGCTGCCTTTCTGCGTGGCTCTGAGTATGTGGTTGCACAATAACTACTGGGGAATAATGAGGGCTGTGCGTGTACAGACAATAGCTTCCAGATTTTCTCACATCTATGAAACTTGTATCTTGTAATGCTGGCAGATATTACATGCACCTTGATATGTTTAAAGAATAGTTTGCATACTGTCGGGAGGGGCTCTGCGGTTATGCAATGGGGGGATATTGTGAATATTGGCAAGCGAGTTGAAACTTGGGGGTGGATAAATGGAGTTCATAGACAGAGAGGATGATGAACTCCTGTACGGGTTCAGGACATGGAAAATTAGAGCCTTTTAGAGCCTTCAGTTTGCTCATTGGAGTAGAAAACCTGATTATTTTATTTTAGCTGTGTGAATGGCTTGTGTGTTCCCCCCTGGCACCCTGGGGTGGATGGAACAGAACTGGACAAGGACTCAGGACTTGAGACTAACTCCAAGTAGTGGCATTTACAGGGGACAAAGTGACCAGGCTTTACCAAAAGAGGTGCAAGCGGGTGCTTGTTCCAGGCACAGCATTTTTCCTGTGGGTAGTTGCATTTGTTGTGCTTGGTGGGCTTTCCGTGCTCAGAGCTGTAGTATTGATCACCAATGTTTTGACAAGACCTCTTGACTCCCACCAGCGCAATGAGCTTGCCTTTTCCTCCCGTGCCCAGCCCAGCATCAGAGCTGTTCTGCGTGGCTGGAGCAGAGTTTCAGTTCTCTGTTTGCATTTCTACACCTCGTTTGTTGTAAACATCAAAATGGGGTGTGATACGGAATTGCAAGCCCTGGCAGTTCTCCATAAATTCAAAACCCATCATTTTCGCAGAAGTCGCCTCCCTCCTTTAGGGGAATCCCTCAAGGAAATCAATGGCCTTCCTGATTGCTTTTCCACACCTGGGTACCTGATAGTGAAGCATGCTTTGCACTCCTGTTGCCAATGACCATCTTCTAAGAGATGTTCCTTGTATGCAATGAGATGACAGTCCAGCAGGTAGCACCTGGCCAGCACCTGTAGAGGCTTCAGAGGCATAAAGTTGAAATGTCCACCTAAAATCTGATTAAGTTTAATTTCCTATCGTGGCCTTGATGGTTAGTGTTTGAGCCTCCACTGAAATCAGCTTGCCTGGATTTCAGTGTTTC
This sequence comes from Tringa tobata, assembly GCA_033628505.1. Lineage (NCBI taxonomy): Eukaryota > Metazoa > Chordata > Aves > Charadriiformes > Scolopacidae > Tringa > Tringa tobata. Next base: position 2,652,381 of record JAHREE010000553.1, read on the forward strand.
TTTAAAAATTGGCAATATGCTCCATCCAGAGATGCAGTATTTCCCCAAAATAGGAATTTCCCAGCTGCAGATGGCTTGTTGACTGTTTCACTAATAGAAGCTTCATCCAGGGATATGTTTCGCGGCCCGACTGCAGGTTGTTTAAACAAGGAATCAGCTGGGCTGTGCTGGAAATAACCTCTCCTCCTGTTGGACTGGTAAAAATAGTCCACACTCCTCTGAAAATATTATTTATGATAAACATCCAAAATGTTTCCTCTTGTGTCAAACTCTCGCCTTCTTCTTCAGCGTTGAGTGGCTTTGGCTCGCGGTGTTACAAGTGCTGGCTGAGGTCAGCCAAGCTTGGTGACCTGCTGCATGAGCTCTGTTGCAACACTACGTAATCATTTTCTTTAAATAAAAGCTAGATTAGGTTTTTTTTTTTTTGTCTAAAAATCTTCAACTTTCCTCTAAGTAAAATAGGTTAAAAGCTTTCATTTTTCTACATTGGGTGTTTTCTTGTGTTATAAAATACTTAAGAAAGTAAGAACACAATTAGAGTTAATGTGTATCTTCTTGACTTGGTGGTTACTCAGTATCAAGCGAGTAGGAAAAATGTGAAGCCGCAGAATTCCCCTTGCTGCTGAGCAGGTACCTGTCAGTGCCCATCACCGGGGGATTTACATGTGGTCTGTGTTACTTGCAAACTGCCTTATTTTGTTAAATGCGGCAAAATAACAGTAGCTTTCCCTTGAAGAGGGGCTTGCTGACTGCTGTCAATCCTGTCTTCTCTAAAATGGTTATCCTTGAGTGTTCTGGCTCTGGGGTGTGAACACAGGCTATAAAACCCCATCCCATCAACTTTACTCTCTTGCTTTTGTTGGCTGATGAACCAGCAGCACCGTAAGCTGGGAGGTGTCGGTTCCTTTACAGATGTCTGAGCATCTCACTGTATAGAGAAAGGGGCTTCAAGTAGGTTTTTAGGGCGTAGCCTGGCAAGTGAGTGAGAAAACTGGAGAGAATTCTGGAGGATCAATAAATAAAGGAGTGATTTTGGAGCAGTGTCCAGCTCCAGCGGGGCTCTGTGCTGGAGACATCGCTCAGGGGATGGTGAAACGAACAGTGGTTGGACTGCACAGGATAAATATTATTTCTTTAGATGCCTCTGGTACTTGTTCAGGTTCTGAAAGGCTGCAAATAGAAAGAGTAGCTGAGAATGTATTTAGTGAGAAGGAAGGGCAGAAGGATTGATGCGGTGTTTCCTACGGGACACTAGCAACCATGCAGAGTGTTGGGTGTTTTCTTAGTACGCTGTGTTTCCATATGGCTATTTTTAAAGGTGGTTAAAAGACTGAGTCCCTGATCGTAGAGCAGATGAGGGCCCCGTGCCCCTTTAGAAATAGGCTCCATTTTGGCTGATTTGGGAGATACAGGCACAGTAATGCCCACGTTTGAGTCAGTTGGGCCAGAGACTATGCTTGTTGGGGGCTGCAGAGCTCAGGGCTCCTGCTATGGCATGGCACAGAGTTGTTTGCCAGCCTGGTTTGGGTTTCTTTACAGCACAAGGAACTCGTTTGTCCTAGGTACGTGATTGACTTTTAGTTGAGATGGTTTGGCTCAGAGATGGATTTGATGGTGGAACTTTGTTAGGTCCTACCTCCATCTATGGGGAGCACTGGAGGGGAAAATCATGGGGTGATTTTAATGCAGGTCTCAGAGTAAACTATATGGTTTTAGAAGGTGATGCTGTTAAACTGATAGGATTTTTCTTTTCCCTGGAATTGCTGTTGCCAGCTTTACTCAACAGTGTTCTCTCAGTGCTGCCAAATAGTTCTGAACATACTGGGAAAACCTTTTCACCAAGCTCTCCCAGGCTACGCTCCAGTGTTACACAACTTCTTCTTTCTGGATCCTTGTCGTGATGCAACAGGATTCAAACATGACTGCAGGGACCCTAGCGGCTGAGCTTTCTGGTAAACCTTTTACTTGAAAAACCTCTCAGCCTTTAAAGAACTCCTTTGGATATTTCCTGCTATTCACTGCTGTGGTGGGAGATGGGTGATGTTGAGCATGGGCAGGGCTGGGCAGTCGGTCCCGTTACTGTGAAATGTTCTCACGAAGGCTTTTTTTGCAAACCCATTTCAGCCCCCCCAGCTCCCTCCTGGAGTCAGCAGTACAGCCTCTGCTGGAGACCCTCTGCTTTGGGCAGGCTGTGTAGGAGCATTGCCATATTGAACAATACATGCAGATACAAGCTTTTTTTTTCTGATGAAACGGTGTCTTTTTCTGATTATCTTGCACAGCTGGTCTCTCCAAACTTCACATTTCAACATAAACTCTTTTCTCAAGGAGAGGTTTTAAAGGGTGCTCTCTCCACAAGTGCCGTTCCGGTGTCTGATGGGATAAACAAGGCTGGGGCTGGAGGAAGAAATCATAGTTTTTTCAGTTTCGTAGGCTGTTGTTCCCGAACTACCAAGCTGTCTCCAAGCAGACCCTTCTTCAGACGACAGGTTTCCTGGGTCTCCTGAGAACAGCCGAGGCCAAGTGGCAGCAGGAGGTTTGTGAGCAGCTGGTAGCCACAGTAGCCGAGCACGCAGCCCGTGTGTGCCAGCCCAGGCGTCGGGAAGGCCCGGGGCTCTCGCTGCCCATGAGGCTCGCACGTGAGCCCATTCCCCAGATGGCGGGGGGGCTCGGCCTGGCCAAGATCTCCCTGGCATTTCGGCTGCTCTAATTCTGGACGCGGGGCGGATCGGGAAACCATGAGCCCGTCTGGCTGCCCCCAGCGACCTTGCACGTGAGGAGATGTCACTGTGCAGGAGCCTGTGCTCGGAGGCTGGAGCCCCTCTGCTGTGAGGACAGGCTGAGAGAGTTGGGGGGGTTCAGCCTGGAGAAGATGTTAGAGCCCCTTCTAGTCCCTAAAGGGGCTCCAGGAAGGCTGGGGAGGGACTCTTGATCAGGGAGGGGAGCCATAGGACGAGGGGGAAGGGTTTTAAACTGAAAGAGGGGAGATTGAGATGAGATCTCAGGAAGAAATTCTTTGCTGGGAGGGTGGTGAGAGCCTGGTCCAAGTTACCCAGAGAAGCTGTGGCTGCCCCATCCCTGGAGGGGTTCAAGGGCAGATTGGAGGGGGCTTGGATCAACCTGGTCCGGTGGGAAGTGTCCCTGCCCAGGGCAGGGGGGTTGGAACTGGATGATCTTTAAGGTCCCTTCCAACCCAAACCATTCTATGATTCCTTCGCCTCATACTGTGCTCTGGGAACAAGCTCCTGGTGGAGCAGGAGCTGGAGAACTTGTCTCTCATGCACGGAACTTGCATCCTGTGCCTCTCATGCAGCAGCCTTGTCCCATGCTTAGGAGGAATTTTGGGCTCTGAGCATGTTTTAGTTTGAATGAGATGATTTAGGGTGGACATTCCCATAGTCCCTATCTCTGCTCTACTGGAGACTTTCTGCATTTCCCCACAGTGCAAATTCTTCCTGTGATGTTGCATCATCTGCGAAAGGATCCTTTTCCTCTTCTGACACCTTTTTCTAATTGGAATTCCGTGTTTTCTTAAGGGTGCTTTCCAGAAGCTAAAACATGGAGCTTTTTTCCTGCATTATGCAAAGTTGTTCTGTGGGCTACTGCTGCCTCTCTGCCAGTCGGGGAATGAAACCTGGTGGCTTTGAGGTGGTTTGCTTTGCTCTGAAAACTTGCCTTCCAGGTGCCCCACACCCCAGCTGTGCTTGTTCACTTTGGGTTAATGCTTTTATTTGAGGGTGATGTGGTCACAGGAGCTTAGAAGGGGAGAGACTTAAATGATCTTCAACCCCTTTGGTCCTCAGTGGGAACATTTACAGGGGTCAGATAGGCTTTGGCTTTGTGCTCTAGTTTGCTTTGGTCTGTGATTTTTCTGTTTCTGACTGAGGATCTGCAGATGGTGTGGCAGATCTTGAAAACTTATAACACATCACTTACTCAGCTTCATTTTGTCATTTTTTTTCATACACCAGCTTCTCTTAGTGGTTTTATAACCCTCGTAAACCACAATTATCCTTGGCAATTACCTTGAAAACCATAATTCCCCACTGATGCAGCCTGCGCTTCCTGCTGCTCCGTGCAAATGCTGAGGCAGTGTTGCACGGAGAAGCTGTGTTCAACCGTTACTCGCACAGGTTATACAAATAATTTTCATTCAGAAAGGGTGAAAGAGAGAAACCAAAAAGCATTGCTGATTGGGTTTTGGGTCAGCTTTTCTTAGTCCTTTTGGGTGTTCTTGGATGCGTACATCCCCTTGGCCACCAAGATGTAGCAAGTTAAGAAGATACCACCCTTCCCCACTGCTTGTTATCCTACAGCTGAAATGGGCAATGTAATGCTCGCTTGGTTATGTGATGGGTGGTTGAAGCAGACCAGTGCTTTGAAAAGTCCTGTCGTCAGCCCTGATGCTTGGCAGAGCACAGTAACTTCTTACCCTGCTTTGGTGCAGGACCAGGAGTCCATCTGGCCACAGGTTCCGTCTCCCAGACTGCTGCTCCACATCCTTGACTGCTTTGCAGGGAACTCAACACTTGAGTGATTGTGGCTCTAAAGAAATGCTTGCATGCTCCTACAAAGCTCTTTCCCTACTGCATGGTGTATGAACAACACTCAGTCTTTTGCTAACCTGCATGGTCCCTCTTACAGGAAGCTTAACCCTGATTTAGCTCCATGGGCACCCGGTGTGCAGCTCTGCATCTCCAAGGTCAAACTCCCAGCTGAGCAGGCAGTTGGTCTGTGAGCCTCCTGTAAGACTGGTTGTGCCGTGGAGGTGGCAAGTGTTGAGGTTTTTCCCATCTGAAATTTTCTTCTTCCCTTGCCACACTTCTCCGTGTGATGGTTTCTTGCCAAAACACTGGTAGGACCACCAGAGGCGTGTGCCGTGGGGCGCATGTGCATGACGGCGCCTGTTCAGGAGCAGAGAGGCTGTTCCTTTAACTGCTGGCAGAAGGGAGCAGTGTGATAAACGCTCTGCAGAGCCTCTGCTTCCTCTAATACATTGACAGGAACCTATTTTGTTCAAAACTTGACGCTACCGTCCTGCACACTGCTGTGGTGATGGTCTCTGATGCCCTTGGGCTATCTGATCCTGGCAGTGAATGCCTGCAGGCAGCTAGAAAGCCATCGTCTTTACGTGAAACCTGACTTTTTCAACAAAGCACCGATTTCCAGGGAAAAGCCAGCCTCAGAAGGTCCCCAGTTGTGCATCTGTGTGTTTAGTTTAAAGGACCTGCATTTACTTAGTCAATGGGTGGTTCAACTGAGACCATATGGCCAAAAAATGCCTTTCTCCAGCTAAATGTGCGCGCAACATGCAGTATGTAAAACACGGGCTTCCCGGGTGCTAAAAAGCTCATATACATTCCCGCTGTGACCCGGATGATACTGTAAAATTTTTGGATTACTAATTGCTAAATGCAGGACTGGGTTTGAGGGAGATGAGGAAAACGTCAGTTTCGAGCTGCCTTTCACCGTGTATTTCGTCTGATGATGTATCTGGGAAGTTTGGGGAGCTGAAAATTGGTTTTTCCTTTCTGAAGATGGCCTGCTGTTAGATCAAAGCTTGCACACTAGCAATCGCAGCAGTGCCGCTGCCAACTATTTTCATCACCCATTCTTAAAAGAGAAAAAAAGATATATTTGGGGGATGTTGGATTCTGCAAGCCTTGGGCTGTACACTGTAGGCATGGAGATGAGCACTGTAGTAATATTTTTAGGAAGCGTGATTTTTTTTCTAACTTTATTTCTTTTTCAATTTAATTTGGACAAGCAAACCCACGTGAGAGGCTCAGGACTCACAGCTCTTGCTTTTATCCGCTGGGTGCCGAAGGGAAGATGCCACTCGCAGAACTTTGCTGCCAGGAATTTACAGGCTCGCTTTTGACGCACAGAGCGCTTGGTAGCATGCGAGTGGACATTTCTTTAAATGCCCTGTCTGAAAAACATAAATCTCGTGGCTTTTGTGCCAGAGGAGAGGACAGAGCAACCTCTGAGTGCTGCTGCAGCCTGCTGAGTGTAGCTGTGGGCACTCCAGACTATTTTCAGGAGCAATTTGCCTGCTCTTGAGAGACTGCTCAGAGGCCTTTGCCGGAGATGCGGTGAAAGGAGGGGTCTTGTGCTGTAGAAACGTGGATGTGACTTATTTCCCATTAAGCACAAGATCGTCTGAAAATCTGAAGCCTGAGGTTTCCCTTGCTGATGCTCGTAGAGCTCTTTTGCAGTCAAGTGAACAAATGGAAAGGACTTTGAAAGCCCTCTGAAAATCCTTGCAAAAAGTTTTAACTTCTCTTTGACTTTGCTCCGTGTTTCTCCTGCAGTGCCCTGTGTGTGCTGGCTTTAAGGACAAGCCTGGGTGTGTTCCCTGCCCTCAGTTTCCCTCCTGAAGCCCTGTGAGGAGGAGGACTTGGCATATTTGAGATGCACGTTTTGTGTGTGGGGAGAGCAGGGATGTCCAAGCGGTGCCTCACACCCGGGTGGCTCGAGGCAGGTCCCTGTCCCTCACGGGTACCGCATGTGGGAGGCAGCCCCGAGGTGGGGTGCAGGGCCGCTCACCCCAGAAGCTGCAGTTTGGTGTGGCCTTGGCTGCTGGGCCTGTGTAGGGTGCTCAGTGCAGGTTTTTACGTGGGCTCTGTCTCTGTCCCACCATCAGCCCATCTTGTGGCAGCAGCGGCTGCCCCAGCCTGAAGCAAATCAGCGCCTGCGAAGCCCCCTTAGCTTGTGTCGCAGGACTCCCCAGTTTTACATGCAAAGCAGAGCCTTCCCCTCCCTTCTCGGGTAGGTGTTACACCACCGGGTTGATGGCACCTGGAACAAATGTGGTTTGTGCTGTGTCCTTGGCAAAGTTCACTACCAGCCAAAGCAGCACTTCACCTCCATCCCAGCCCCCAAATAGCACACACGGCCGGGGGCTGCCTGCCTCCTCCCTGCCCCACATAGGAAGCCTTCCAGATGGGACAGCCTGTGCTAGTCTTTCCTCCTAACGTGTTTCTCTCTTAATAAAGTTTGGAATTAGATCCCACGCTGCAGCGGAGCACAGACAGGGTTGGAACAAGATGATCATTAAGGTCCCTTCCAACCTGAACCATTCTGTGTTCCTCCTCCCTGCCCTGTTCTGTAGGTTTATGCTGGGCTGGGGGCTGGGTTGCCCGCAGCACCCAGCAGACCCCAGTGCAGAGATCTTCAGGTGAGGGATTAATGGACTGGGATGCTCCAGCTTGCATTTGAGAAACATTATAATTATCTTTAAGAGATATTTCCTAGCCAGGCTCATCGCCAAGGGGCAGAGCTGCACACACAGTGGTACTGCACGCCTGGGCCCATGCAGGTTTGTTCAGCAATAGCCCAGATGTTGCCACACTTGTGGTGTAGAAGCAGCAAGGAAAACCTCTGCACGGTGGGGGAAGGCTCTCATCGTGCAACCAGATGTGACAGAAGCAGATGCTCTTTCTTTAAGCCAGACCAGTTACAGCTGCTCGGTCCAGCACTGAAATCAGCTCTTGGATCTTTGGTCCTCAAGGAGTAAAATCAAAAGGAAACCCTGTGATTTCCTGGTTTCTCTTTAGTAGCTGAGACCCTGTCTAACAGTTTGATGTGTTGTTTAGCTTGAAGTGATGCTCTTGGTTATGACAGGGAAGGGAGACGAAGCTGCTCAGATGCCAGGGCTGAGCCGCTTGCCCTGGGCAGTGGTTCTCATTCTCATGTTTTGTTTTCTCTTGGCGTTCTTGTTTCTCTCCTCTCTGTACTTAACAAGGGGCCAAACTTGCAGGAAGGACCAAGCAGGGAATCCCCTTTGGGGAGCTGCTGCAGGGAAGGTAGACTGCCTTGTGCACACCAGTGCGGGTATCAGTGGACCTGATGGCTGCAGAGCACTGTGGAAGTCAGAAGTATAACTAGGTATCAAGAGGGATAAATCAAGTTTGAAAGCAGCAGATCCATGAGTAGCTTTTAAATGGGATGGTCCAAGCGTACCCGCCAGTTTGGGACACCCCTGTCCTACATGAGGCAAGAGGCACAGAGCTTCTATCAGTGGGGCTTTCCCAACTCTTACACTGTTTCTACGAGGACTGCATCTGCCGTCAGAACATGTGGCTGCTGTTGTGGTGACGTGGAACAACGCTTCCTGGGAGTTCCATGAGAAATTAGGGCATTTCTTAATGCATTTCTACATCACAGCAGCCCTCCAACACACACAGCAACCTGTTTGTGTTGCTGGGGGAAGGGGGAGCAGTGGTTGGTTTTAGCTAGAATTCAGTACATGTTTTTTGCATGCTCTGGACTGTTTGAGATGTTAAAGAAGTGAGATTTGTGTTCTCAAGTTAGAGCCTGGCTGCAGTCCTAAGGGAGGACACGGTACGGAGGTGCTTCCTGGCTTCTCCCCAGCACCAGTGTTGTTTTTCATTTGGCTGCACATACTCAATGGGACACTTTTCCAGGGGGAATGTCAGCTGAGAGTGGTACCCCTGTTCCTTTATGGATCACTAATGTTTTGGTGCTGGCTGCCTTGGGGAGAGACTTGGGAAAGTGTCTCCCTCCTTCCTGGGTGTGGGAGACTGCTGCTCTGCTGAGTGTGAAGCTATTTCACATTCTTTGTTGATCTGCTCTGTTGGGAGTGCCACCTCATTTGCATGGCTGCAGCATTGTGTCACATCAAAATTAGCTGGTTTTCACTTTGGTAGCAAACTATTTCCCTGAGGATGTGACATTCCTGTTCCATCTCTGGGTATAGCTCTTGGCTCTTCCTCCTGTTGCTGTGTCTGATGGCAAGGTCCCACTGGACTGGCACCTGGGCTGCAGGAGCCCAGAGGTGGTTTGTAGAGGACCACGGAGAGACTAATGCAGAGCAGGCATGGCACTGAACAGCTATACACGGGTATATTTATATATGACCTTGGAAAAACAAGACAGCCTTTGGCATCCCGTCCCAGTCCATCAGATGGTAGGTATTTAAGGGCTGGGTGTTGCTGCAGGATGACTTTGGCCAATATTTCACACAGACGTGTCTGCAGGCATAAGTGCATGTGAGTGAGGGTGCCACACCATAACCCCTGGGTTGCTCTTGAACCTCTGCGCTCTTAGCTTTGATTCTGTTGGACTCTTTTTGCCTGATTCCACTCTGAAAGTACCATGTCTTTCCACTACATGCATTCCATTGCTTTCAGATGTAGTGATCTACACAGGGATGGGGACTTTGGACTAAGTTTTCCTGCTTTTGGAGAACTTTAGTTCACGAATGGATTTCTGGGGTTTAGAATCATAGAATCATCTGGGCTGGAAGGGACCTTCAAAGGTCATCTAGTCTGACCCCCCCGCAGTCAGTGGGGACACCCCCAACTAGACCAGGTTGCCCAGGGCCTCATCGAGCCTCACCTTGAATGTCTCCAGGGAAGGGGCCTCAACCACCTCCCTGGGCAATATGTTCCAGTGCTCCACCACCCTCACAGTAAAGAACTTATTCCTAATGTCTAATCTAAATCTGCTCTTCTCCAGTTTAAAGCCATTACCCCTTGTTCTGTCATTGCCAGCCTTTGTAAACAGACTGTCTCCAGCCTTCCAGTAGCCCCCTTCAGGTACTGGAAGACCACTATTAGGTCTCCCCGGAGCCTCCTCTTCTCCAGGCTGAACAACCCCAGCTCCCTCAGCCTGTCCTCGTAGCAGAGGTGCTCCAACCCCTGATCATTTTTGTGGCCCTCCTCCAGACCCGCTCCATCAGATCCATGTCCTCCTTATGTTCAGGGCTCCAGACTTGCACACAGTACTCCAGGTGAGGTCTCACCAGAGCAGTGTAAAGTGGCAGAATCACATTGTTTGGTTACCCTGTGCTCGGAAGGGCGGGTGAGGACATTTGTTGTCCAGAGCAGTAAGTACCTCTGAACTTGCAGTGCCAACTGTTACCTTGTCATGCTTGTGCTGTAACAAACGCTACCTTGCTTTTCCAGGGAAGGGAACGAACCTGGGGATTCCGCGAAAATCACATACAGTGAGTTGCTGCACAAAGTCTGTCAGTTCGCCAACGTCCTCCGCAGCCAAGGTATGGGGCTGAAGCAATAGTGGCATTGGATACTGGGAAGGGTTTTGGAGATCGGGTTCATTTTTTTTGCACGGTTGCAGTCTGTTGAGTAACTCTGTGCAAAATGCTTCGCTTCTCTCCCTGCTTCCTTCTGCAGTTGTGAAGCAGGGGTGGATGCAGATTTGCTCTGCAGCAAACTGTTGGAAATTCATCTCTGGCTCTGTCTGTGGAAGCTAATCAGTGCTTGTCACATCAGCTCTACAAGGAAGAAATCTGTGCTTAAAACTTCCTGCTCTGGGGTTTTCCAGTAGCAGTTGTCAAATTTCTGCCTCCTTCAAGGGCTGTGTCTGATGAGAACATGGAGCTTTCATTGCAGTCATCTTACGAGAGCCATAGGACTTGAAAGGCAAAACCCAAGGCTGGTTAAACTCTAACTCCAGCTGAAACTTTATTGTGTGGATATCAATGTTGATTTTAAAAGCATCCTTTTCTTTTGACACATGATGTGATCATTTTGACAAACACCAGGTTCATTTTCCCTCCTCAGGTGTGAAAAAAGGAGACCGAATTTCCATCTACATGCCGATGATCCTGGAGCTGGTTGTAGCCATGCTGGCCTGTGCCAGGATTGGAGCTCTGCACTCCGTTGTGGTAGGAACAAGCCCTCTGTGTTGCTTTCGGTTCTGAGGGAGGGAGCAGCTCTTGGTTTTGAGAGAGTGGTGGGGAGAAGCTGGAAAGATGGGTGCTGACCATGAGATGGATGGAAACTCAATTAAGGTGCTGTTTCCTAGCCCTCTTCTGTATTAACTGTAGAGTGAGCTCCTTTAGCTCTCTCCATCAGTGTCAGGTGGTGTCATTTACCATGGGTGAAGTGCGAAGTTGCTTCAGGTTTTTTTTTGTTTGGGTTGTGCTTTTTGGTGTCCTCACTGACATGGTTGTGTGATCTCTGTCAGTTTGCAGGTTTCTCGGCAGACTCTCTCTGCGAGCGGATTCTGGACTGCGGTTGTTCTCTCCTCATCACAGCAGGTAAAACTGTTGCCTGTCTGGAAGGTCTTTATTTTAAAAGCCAAATGCACTTGGAATTGGAAGAGGAAGAGCTTCAGCTGAGCGGCCGCAAGGCGGATGTGCTGCTTGTAGCTGTGCTTGAGTACTGTTTTCCACTTTGAACCTACAGTGAAGCATCTGAGCAGCCCGCCCACTTTGTCCTGTAAAGCACGATGTCACCAGCTGCTAATAACATGCTCCCAAACGCTTCTTCAGCCGTGTTCCCCTTCAAAATCAGCCAGATGTTTACAAGATGTATCATTTGTGAGGCAGTCCTAATAGGAGAATTCCCTCCCTTCCCAATTTCAAGGAAATATCTGTTGTAACTACCGCCTTGTAAAGCAAGGGATCAGGAGAGGGGTAGTGTTTGCATGTAAGCCCATTGCTTTTGCCCATCTGTTTTTTCCAATAGTGAAAGAAATAGTGGTTTTATTAATAGGTCCATGGTATGGAAGGGACCCGCTAAACTTTGCAATCTGTGTTCTGATGGTGTTGGATTATTCCCCACAGAATATTCCCAAGAGACTTGTCGGGTCAAATTGGAACCTCTCCCAGGGAAGGAATTTCACCATTTCTCTTGGCATCTGTTTCTCTAGGCTAAAAGGGCGTATTAGGAAACCTTTCCCATCGACTGCCTCTCTGCTTTCCCTCACTCCAGCGCACGAGCTCTGCTCTGCCCTCCTGAAGCTGCTTGTTGCTTCCAGCTGTCCCAGGCTGCGCTGGCTTTGAAGCCCCTCTAATGTTGTCGTTACCATTTTGCAGATGCCTTTTATCGAGGAGACAAGCTGGTCAACTTGAAGCAGATTGCGGATGAAGCTCTCCAGAAATGTAAAGACAAGTAAGTTCGGATTCTCTTGTAAGAAAGGGCGTTGCTGCTGGAATCTGCTCCTGCAGAGATGGAGGTGGAAGTTTTTGTAGGTGGGCAGACTCCACGGCAGGTCAGACCCGAGCTGTGCTACACTCATGAGCCTTTCAGAAGTAATATGTGCTTTGACTTGCTTGTCTTAAAAATATTTTGACTTTCCTCTCGTCTGTTCTGAGCTGAAAGCCCACAGCTTGGATGGGAGGATTTGCTGGAGACACCGATCCACCATCGTTCTCCCAGTTCTGCAGCAACAGGTCTTGGAGTGGGAGGGAATAATGCTCTGCCCTTACCACTTGTGAACAGTTGGACACGGTGCCGTGGGGCACATTGAGATGAGGCTTAAGTCTTCCTCCGAAGCCACTAATTCAACAATAATGAAATAAACCAGCAATGACTCAAGTTTGGGAAATGGCTGTGTAAACAGAAACAGGCACTGCAGTTGACATGCACCAACATGTGCACAGGATCAGGCCTGACTGCACACAAGTATGTGGTGAAGCTGCTTCAGTTTTTAAGCATCTTCACTGAGATACTGTAAACCATAAAGAGATAGACAGATTTATGCCCAGATTTTACAGAAAAGGGAATAATCATGATGAAATGAACTTTGCCGAGCTTACAGACACAATGTCTGCATAGGTTGTATGAGACTGACTCTGGTCTTGTAAGTTGGATCAAACACGACAGTTTAGGGCGGATAGTCTGCATGTTAGAAATTCAAACCCTTTAAAAGCATTTACAACTCTAAAACTTGAAAAAGTAAGTTTATATATCTGTAAGAGTAGGTACTTGGGAGGACAGAAGTGATTCTGAAGCTGGGAATTGACTGATGGAGACAGCATCTTGGTCCCCTGACAGGGCTGAAGGGGAATGAGATCCTGTTGTTTGCATTTTAGGTGGGCTGTGTTGGCCCTCACGAGGGGACAAACATCCACTCTTCTCCGTGATGTATAATCTGGCTTTGAAAGACTTTCCTCTTTCTGAATCAGTTGGCCATGGTGAGGGCTGGGAGCAGCCACCTAACATCTGCCGGGTGCTGTGAGAGGTCTTATTTGTGGTCACAGGTGGCAAAATTTGGCATTTGTAAGGAATGTCCCCAGCAGTGACCTGTGAGAGATGCTTCTGGGCTCCCCTCTTCCCCCGTAGGAATCACACCTGATAAATCCCCAGTGAGCTGCACACAGACCTTTCCTGGTCCCCCAGCTCTGTTCCCGTGGGTGGTGTCCCTTGGCAATTCATGGTGTGTCTGGACCTTGCATGGTGGCACACCCTCTAGCTCAAAAAAAGCAGCTGGGGGCCCTGCTCTGCCTCCAGTGCTGCCTGTGAAGCCCACGAAGGGTGGGCTTAGTCTGAAGAGCCGGATCTGACAGCTCCTGTCTTTTACAGGGGCTCCCTTTTGAAAAAGTGCATCGTGGTGAAGCACCTGGGGAGGGAAGAGGTAGCAGTGGATGGGACGTGCAGCAAGTCTCCCCCTCTGAAAAGGCTGTGCCAGGACGTACAGGTATGCTCCTGGGGGAATGAGAGGGGAAATTTTATTGCTATGGGCCTGAGCCCAGTGCAAAACCACTGCGGTACTTCCCTGGATGCTCCTGTTCTGGTTTTCACCCATCCTTGCTGTTGTTGCATTGTGAGTGATCTGAAGAAAAGGGTTCCTTTGCCTTACCAAGATCCTCTCCCTGCTGCTTCCTTTCGCACCATTGCCAGCTGCCAGCCCACAGGACCCCTGAGAGCGCAGCGTGGTACGTCTTCCAAAAACACTAGGACAAGGACAAGATGCCCCTTTTCCTCCGCCTAATGAAGGACTTTTTCTTCCTAACTCATATCTATTTCCCCTTTTGTGCAAGGGGCAAAGTTCTCCTGCACTGTAGCTGTGACAGTGGAAGCAGGAGAGGAAAACCAGGATATTTGTGCTTGTGGCATGGGTTCAGCACAGTCCCCTGGCATGACAACAATCGTACGCTGCACATAGTGTGGTCTCTGTGTACCTGGCACAGTAACTGTGTCAGCTGTCGAGGGCTGGGGCTTTCCCTTCCAACTGAAACCAGATGAAAGGATGTGGGCCAGGGGCGTGTGGCAAAATGGGGGTGGAAGGAGAAGGTGTGGTGGAGTCACGGGTGCCTGCTGAGCTCCTGAGGCTGGTGTGCAGGCTGCTGTGCCCAGCGGGTACCTGCTGCCTTCAGCTGCTTAAAGGGCAGGTTGCTTTCAACTACGGAACAGCTCCTTCTCTTGCAATGGTGGCTCCTGTCCCTGTGTGTTTGGTGATCATTTGCATTAGGTTATCCCCAGGCTGGTGTTTGCTCAGAAATGGGTTGTATTTGGGGAGTGCGTCTGACTGAGCTCTGCTTTAGTTCCAGACTGAGCTCTGGAACAAGAGGTCCAGCAGATTCTGTATCTTTGAGTTAATTTTGAGTTGGTTTCCTTATTCAGCTGTGTTAATTTTATTGGGTTTTTGCTCAGTGTTTGCCAGCCTGGCCGTGTTACGTTGGCTTCCTCTACCCCATCTCTTGGGGGGCAGAGTAGCTGCCAAGGGCTGGGAAAACTGGAGCAGAGGAGCCTTTCTGTGTGAGGTTTCCCTGGTCGGGAGGCGACAGAGAAGCCTGTCCCCCAGCTGTTTGCTGGTGATGAAGTGAGGTTCTTGTGCAGAAGAGGAGGAGGAGGCTGGAGGGACTCTCTTACCCTTTGGCTCTTGCTGCTCTACTTGTTCAGATACTTTATTAATGACTTTTTTTCCCTTGTGAGTGCATCTTTCCTGTGCTGTTGGCTTGTATAACGCTCTTGGAGCAGGCTGTATGCCAGCTCTGTGCTTCTATACCCAGCTGGCCATGTGTGGGGGGTGGCCTCTGACCTGCCGTGGAGCAGCAGGTACTCAGGGAAGGCGATGGAAAGAGGCAGGCATTTGCTCAGAGGGCATCTCCTGGCCTGGCCCCGGTTGCGAGTGCTCTCCAGCCTGCTGGGATGGTTTCCCAGCATCTGGGCCTGTGGGCTTCCAGCTCCTTGCCTGCAAAGCCCGGTGCGGATCCTCCGCTTCTCGACTTTCACACCCTCTTTGTGGATTTTTAACAGGAAAAAAAGACTGAGAGCTCACAGAGACTCCATCCCAAGGTATTTACACACAGCACTGCCTTCCTCCTTATGGCACCTCCCCTCCGCTTCCCTCTCCAGCTCTCCACCTTCCTAACCGCTCCGGCTCTGCACGGCCACACGTGCCTTCCTAACCGGGTTACCAGCAGCTGCATGTTAGCAATAGATGCCACTCGCCGCTTGGCCAGCGCTGCCCGTGGCTCGGGGACGGACGCAGTGCCACCAACTTCGCTGCCGGAAACAAATCCGCATCCGTAAAACCCCCCGAGTGCAGGCCAGCGTGCCGACGGGGGGAACCACTGGGATGCACTGCCAGGGTTCGGATGATGGTTCAATCTCTCTTCCTTTTAAAAGCAGCTCTCGTGACGCCCTTCCCTTTGCGGTGAGGCTGGCAGGGGGTCACCTGCAGCCTCCTGGCTGCGGCAGCGTGCCACGGGCAGCAAAACCCCGAGCTCCAGACCCAATACGTGGACTCCGCCTGCCCCAATCCAAGAAGCCACGGCCTCAGGACCCCATGAGAGGGCAGGCCTGGCTTTGGGGGCCTTGTGCTGTGCCGTGGGTCTGACCTCCTCCGTTGGGCAGTAGAAATTGGGTGCTAAAATGGGGTGATCCTTGAAGGAAGGATGCCAGAAAGCGACTGTTGGATGGGCTGGTGTTGAGCCTGACTTGGGCTTTGTTGATGTGGTGCCTTGCTGGGAGCTTGCTGGTGGGACAGACTCTTGTGGTAACTGGTTCCCCAGGTAAAGCCAGGAGCCCTGGGGATCCATGACCCTGGTTATGCTGGGCTGTCAAACAGCTAGTGTCCCCTATGCCACATTTGCAGGAGCTGCGTGCTGGGCTATGGGGTTCTGGTGCCTCCAGATGGCACATGAACATCTTTAAGGCCACAGAGACTCACTGTGTGGCCCTGTGACTGCTCTCTGTGCCTCCAGACCCCCCAGCTGAGGGAGGCGTGGGGACTTTGTGCAGGCTGTGCCTGCCCAATGGGTCCTGCCTCTGGAAGGAGGAGATGCTCATGGCCTGGACGAGCATATGATCTGCTGGATCAAGCACTGGCTCTCTGGACAGTCCCAAAGAGTGGTGCTCAATGGAGTTGAATTCAGCTGGCAGCCGGTCACAAGTGGTGTGCCTCAGGGCTCGGTGTTGGGGCCATTTCTGTTTAATGTCTTTATTGATTATCTTAATAATGACATAGAGTGTATCATCTGTAAGTTCGCAGATGACATGAAGTTAAGCGGGAGTGTTGATCTGCATGAGGATAGGGAGGCTGTACAGAGAGACTTAGATAGGTTGGATCGATGGGCCCACATTAATGGTATGAGGATCAACAAGACTAAGTGCTGGGTCCTGCGCTTGGGCCACAACAACCCCATGCATGGGTACAAGCTTGGGGAAGTGTGGCTGGAAAGCTGCTGGGCGGAAAAGGACTTGGGCGTTCTAATAGACAGGTGGCTGAATATGAGCCAGCAGTGTGCCCAGGTGGCCAAGAAGGCAAATGGCATCCTGGCTTGTATTAGAAATAGTGTGACCAGCAGAAGTAGGGAGGTGATTGTCCCCCTGTACTCAGCACTGCTGAGGCCACACCTGGGGTATTGTGTCCAGTTTTGGGCACCTCAATACAAGAGAGATCTCGAGGTGCTGGAGCGAGTGCAGAGGAGGGCAACGAAGCTGGTGAAGGGCCTGGAGAATAAATCGTATGAAGAACGATTGAGGGAGCTGGGACTGTTTAGTATGAGGAAGAGGAGGCTGAGGGGAGACCTCATCACTCTCTACAACTACTTGAAAGGACACTGTAGAGAGGTTGGTGCTGGTCTCTTCTCACAAGCAATTAACGATAGAACAAGAGGGAATGGACTCAAACTGCATCAGGGTAGGTTTAGACTGGACATTAGGAAGAAATTCTTCACAGAAAGAGTAGTCAGGCATTGGAATAGGCTGCCCAGGGAGGTGGTTGAGTCACCATCCTTGGATGAGTTTAAGAGCCGTTTAGATGTCGTGTTGGGGGATATGGTGCTGGGAAGAACTTTGTAGAGTAGGGTAGATGGTTGGACTTGACGATCCCAAGGGTCTTTTCCAACCTGAATGATTCTATGATTCTGTGTGTCCCAGCTGGGAGCTGCCAGGCTCTGGGTCAGGGTGCCTGGCCTCACAGAGACATGGAAATGGGAAGTCTGTGCTTAGGCTGGGGAGCTTTGCCTGCTCAGCTGCTCCGAATCTTGTAGAATCATCTAAGTTGATATAATTATCTAAGTTGGAAGGGACCTTTCAGATCATCAAGTCCAACCATCGACCTAACACTGACAAAAGCCATCACTAAACCATGTCCCTCAGCACCACATCTGCTCAGCTTTTAAATACCTCCAGGGATGGTGATTCTACCACTTCCTGGGCAGCCCGTTCCAAGGCTTAATAACCCTTAAAAGTGTAAAACTTTTTCCTAATATCCATCCTAAACCTCCCTGGTGCAACTTGATGCCATTTCCTCTTGTCCCATCGCCTGTTCCTTGGGAGAAGAGACCGACCCCCCCTGGCTACACCCTCCTTTCAGGGAGTTGGAGAGAGCGAGAAGGTCTTCCCTCAGCCTCCTTTTCTCCAGGCTGAACACCCTCAGCTCCCTTCCTTTTCTCCTCTGAGGAAAGGGAAAAAGGTCAGGTGGAGTTAGGTCTTGCACTGACCTGTGCCATCCCAGAGACTGCACCACTCTTGGGGTCACCTCTGCCCATCAGCCACAAGCGCTGGTGGCTCTGTCGCAGCTCTGGTGTCCTCAAGCAGTTCCTTCAGGTGGCCAGTGCTGGGTGGTTCTGCGTTGGAGCAGTCACTTCTTATCAGGCTAATTACCTTAAAATCCAGCTAACAGATGGCAAGGGCCAAGCAGTTTGAGCCCAACATGTTTGTCTCGGGTCACATTGCTGTATGGGTCCCTGCACGGTGTGGGGGACAGTGTGGCTGAGCTGAGCGAGGTTTGGTGCTTTGCTGTCCACCTGCAGCTCATGAGGGCAGGAGGATCCCATTTGCTGTGAGACCTGCTGCTGCTGAGAGGGACTTACAGTGGTTTGGACAATCTGCTTCAGGTCTTGTAGCCAGACCGTGTTTAAAGGTTTTCCTTGTGGCTGTGGGCTGAGAAAAGGAGCTTCTGGAGTGAGAGCTGCAGTTCTGGTGCATGGTTTGCAGCAAACGGCTCTGGGGCAGCAGCTGTGCTGTGAACATCTGCCTCCATGGTCCACGAGGGGGGCGAAGTTGGGGGTGCACCCCCCGCCCTCCCCTTCTCTTGCCTTTGGGCAGGCCTGTTTCTAATCTTCTGCTTTTCTCAGACCCCCTGGAACCCGGCCATGGACGCGTGGTGGCATGAGCTGATGAGCAGTGCCAGCACGGAGTGTGAGCCGGAGTGGTGCGACTCGGAGGACGAACTCTTCATCCTCTACACAAGTGGCTCAACTGGGAAACCCAAGGTATGCTTCCCGTGGGGCTGGGCTGAACCCGCAGTAACACCTCAGCGATGGGAACCAGTGAGGCTCACGCTGGGAGGCTGCAGTAAGGAGAAGAGCCTTGGAGCTCTTGGGAAGGGGGCTGTGCTGGTCATTCCTGCTCAGCTGTTGTTTGAGCTCATGGACTGGTGATGCTCAAGCTTTACCTGGGAGGGTGAGGGCCCTGGTGGGAACTTGCCCTGACAGTTGTTGTGCCTTCTCCTCGTAGGGTGTGCTGCATACGGTGGGTGGATACATGCTTTATGCTGCCACCTCGTTTAAATACGTCTTTGATTACCAACCTGAGGATGTCTACTGGTGCACAGCCGACATTGGATGGATAACGGGCCATTCCTACCTCACTTATGGACCCTTGGCAAACGGGGCAACTAGTGTGTTAGTAAGTGCTGGCTGCTTTTACTCCAAGAAGGTAGAGATTGTGGTGCTGAGCTGCACCCCTGCATTGCTCTGTGATGAGCGCGCTTCTCCCTTGCGTGCAGCGCCCTGGGCTCTGCAAGGAAGGGTGACAGTCCCCAAGGAGGGTGTGGGTGGCTGCTTGGTGGCAGACAGGGGGGCTAGTTTGTGCGTGGCTTTTGGGTGGTTAATTTTTCAAATGCTCCCCTGTTTCTATCCCTTAGAAGTATAAGCCTTGTGTACCAGGGGAGCCAGGGCTGCTGTGGGGTGATGCAAGAGCTGGATCAGGAGCAGGGAGTGATGTTTTCATGGATGGTGCTGGTTTGACAACCTGCATTTAACTCCCGTGCCTATGTATCCCATGGCAGTGTGTGGCTCTAACTTGGATACAGATCAGGGAGCCAGAGGCTGGTGCCCAAGACTCCCAGAGGAAATACAAGCAGGAAAATCATTGTCATGTTGGGAGAGTCCTTTTTGGGGTTCTTAGTACTTCTAGTGTTGGTTCTGTCACTGTGTTTGGACCTCTCACCCTGTACCGTGTGGGCAGGGTCATTTGGGCTGGTGGGATTGTGTCACTAGTAGCCACCTAGGGTGTTTCGGGGGACATTTGCCAGGCCATCTGGGGTGGGGTGGTGCCAAATCCATCCCAAGGGAGCACTAAAGGGCTGGCTTCACTGTGTGGTGCCTGTGGCATTCCTATAAGGACATGCTAAGGTCCAGCTGCTGTTCCATGTGGCTCTCAGCTCCTCCTGCTCGGGAAGCTGCTGCAGGTCAGTAGCAGTAGGGAACAGCTATGTCACTGCCCTCTCTCCTGCTCAGTTTGAAGGTGTCCCCACCTACCCGGACGTTGGGCGAATGTGGAGTGTTGTTGACAAGTACAAGGTGACCAAGTTCTACACAGCACCCACAGCCATCCGGCTGCTGATGAAGTACGGGGAGGAGCCCGTCAAAAAGTGAGTGCCAGTCCCCGGTGACATAGAGGGCCCTGGCACAGCCAGAGACTCCCCATGGAGGACCAAGGGCCTCAGTTTCTCTGAGCAGCAGCTTTCCCAGCATATTTTTCTGAACAAACCAGGACCTTCTGACTTCTACAGAGCAATATGCAGGCCGTGTTTCTGCACTCCCAGCACTAACTTCGTGATGGGAAGTTATAACTCATTATAACTTGTGAGCAGGTCCTCCTCTTTCACCGTAAGCTGCAGCTAAGCTCAGAGATTGCAGGTTCTCCCTGCTCCTGACCCAAAGCTTACCAAAGTGTGCTGGGCAGAGAGCCCCTCTGTGCTGCTCCTTGGCTCAAGGAAGGAAAGGAGTAGAGCCAAGTGGGAGCTTGGAGTAGGAGACATCAAAATCAGAGAGGTCTCCTTTCTTCCCCCATGGAACAGGGCTGAGATGGGTCTGAACCATGCCTGAAAGCCCCAAGTACACTTCGGGTAGCCCTGCAGGCTCTGCTGTGCAGCAGGCTCACAGCTGCTGTTCTCCATGGTCTTCTGAGCCCCTGCCACCCTCCTCCTCTCCACAGGCACAGCAGGAAGTCCCTGAAGGTGCTGGGGACCGTCGGTGAGCCCATCAACCCTGAAGCCTGGCTGTGGTTCTACAGTGTGGTGGGAGAAGAAAGGTGTCCCATTGTGGACACATTCTGGCAGACAGAGACAGTGAGTCCTTACCTGGGTGTCCCTTGGGCCTCTCTTTCCTTTGTGCTCCCTGCAGGGTGTCTTTGTGGGTTTGCTGTAGTGTTTCCTTGGTTCTATGTGGAAGGTTGGTTCCCCTCCTCTTTCTTTCCTGGACCTCAGACAGGCTCCAAGGGGAGACCTTCCCTCTCAAAGGGTTCCTGCCAAGGTCTCCTCTGAACCTTGCTCTCCTTTCCCTCTTTCTTTCCCCCAGCAGCTCCAAAGCTTTGTGCCCAAACGTGGGTTCCTTGTCCCTGCTGAATCCTTCCCAAGTCCTCATCTCCACAATTGCCCTGAGCAGCCTGCCTCTGACTGGGACGTGACGCAAACAGCTGTGGGATGGGTTGGCATGGCCCAAACTCACTGGTTTTTGCCTCTTTGCAGGGTGGCCACATGCTGACCCCGCTCCCTGCTGCCACCCCCATGAAGCCAGGCTCTGCGGTGAGTACTTCAGTTCTCCTCTCCGGGGGCAGGCAGGGCTCCCTGGGGGCACGACAAGGGGCTGCAGCAGCAGCCAGCCCTGTCTTTACCATGGCCCTGTGGCTACCAGCCTGCCAGCGTGATGCTGGGGAGGTGGCCATCATCCAAAATCCCAGGCGTGGCCCAAAGGAGCTGTGCTTACAGGCCCCAAGTGCCACAGCACCTCCAAAGCCACCCATTCTCTGTCCCCCCCACTCCCTGTGCTTCACGGGGTTTTAATACATGAACTCACCTCCTTGTCTCCTTGCTCTCTTGTCCCCGTGGCAGACGTTCCCCTTCTTCGGTGTGGTCCCTGCCATCTTGAACGAGTCGGGGGAAGAGCTGGAAGGAGAAGCAGAAGGCTACCTGGTAAAGAAGGGTTGATCTTCCCTACCCTCCCCTTGTCAGTCCCCTGTGAGCTCCACGACCTTCCTGGTGGCCTACACAGGTCTCCGCTTACTCTGGGTCCACACGAGAGTGGTGGGGAGTCCCTTCACTGCCATAACTCACTGGGAGCTTTATGCCGTGAAGAAACTGTTTGACTGGTCAAGAAATGCACTTGCAGACATGAGCGAGGCAGGAGGGTGGGAACAACTTTTCAGCCAAGCTCTTTCCCCCCACACCAAGCCTGGTGAGATATTCCCAGCAGATCAGCACCGGGCAAGAAGCGTCCCAAGTGTCATCACTTGCCACCACGTGCAAGGACCGTGTGCATCTCTCTCTATGGGACAAGGACTTGGGCTATTGCTTTTCCTCCAGCTGACTCAGGTCTGTGTTTTTCCCCGTTAGGTATTTAAGCAGCCCTGGCCAGGGATAATGCGCACGCTGTATGGGAACCACCAGCAATATGAAACCACGTACTTCAAGAAGTTCCCCGGGTACTACGTGACGGGCGATGGTAAGGTTGTCTGGGGAGTGCGTGGCCACAGCCAGGGGACAGAAATTTGCCATGTCCTGGCCTCAGAATCCCTTATCAGTGGCTCCGAGGGCTGGCACTGCTTCCTCACGCTGTCATTTCTGCCTATTTTTAGGTTGCAGGAGAGATAAAGATGGTTATTACTGGATCACAGGGCGAATTGATGACATGTTGAATGTTTCTGGTAAGAATGAGTTTTGTCTTCTGTGGGGACCAATGTGCTTTCTGATGCTAGTTCAGAGAGACACCGTGCTTGATGGGGGACACTTCTGCATCCATTTCTGACACGAGATAAAAAAGCCACCTTGCTTTATGGGGGATGGTTCTGCATCCATGACTCTGCCCAGCAATTTGTGCCCAAAGTGGAGCTAATTGCTGGATCAGAGACAGATGAGTCTGTGACTTGGTGACTTTCTGTGTCATTTCCTCTGGAGACAGTGCACTGGAGGGAAGGAGCCTTCTGTAACCTCTTAGAGGAGGTTCTTCAGCAGCCAAGGTGCCTCTGTGCTGGAGGATTTAGGGCCACAGAGAATCACAGAGATCAGACAGGACCGTGTGGTCCCTAATCCAACCTGCTGCTCCACGTAGGGCTAACCTCAAAGCTGGATCAGGCTGCTGGGAGCTGTGTCCACAGAGGTGGAGAATCTCCCACCTTTCTTGACCGAGTCTTTGGGATTCAGCTGTTCCTTGGCTGATCATTTTCCATATACTGCATTCAGTAGCTCCTTCCCTCCTTTCCTGGGGGCTGTAGCCTATGGGTACCTACTGCTGGCCATGAGATGCTGCTGTGCTTGCCCCAGGATCCAACTAGATCCTTTTACCTGACCAGCAGAATTTGGTCCTCCACCAAGTTGACCATCTTCCCGCAGTTTTCTGTGACAGCAGACCCAGGGTGGAATGTCAGAGCACAGGTACAGGGGTGAGCTGTGTCCCTGCTCCAAGATGGGGAGCGTTGTTTCCTCTCCCCACGGCGAGAAGCTGGAGCAGGGCATGGCAGGAGGGATGGTTCCTGGGCTCTGCAGATCCAGCCTCTTCCCTCCTTTGCACCGTGTGGGCAGGTCTCCTCTTACCAATTCCAACTCTTACTCAGTCTGTGTTTAATCCCATGGCTGTGAACAGTTCAAGACAGAAACCTAAAGGTGGGAGGGAGAACAGCCTGGGGCGAGGTAGGGGGACTGTACTCTGCAGGCGAGTGATACCTGGCACTGCTGAAACGAGTTTTTCTTCCCCAACTGTTGTCTTTTCTCAAGCAAATGAATCTCAAACCTATAATTAAGGCCTTTTACACTGGCAGATCTCTTCCTCCCAGCTGCTGGGGGGGGGCTGCAGGACCCCAGCCCCGGGTGGGGGGTGAAACACTGTCTCTCCTTGCTTTCAGGCCACTTGCTGAGCACAGCGGAGGTGGAGTCAGCCTTGCTGGAGCACTCTGCCATCTCGGAGGCCGCGGTGGTCAGCCACCCGCACCCCCTGAAAGGCGAGTGTCTCTACTGCTTTGTGACCCTGAGAGACGGCCACGAGTTCACCAAGAACCTGATGGACGAGCTGAAAAAACAAGGTAGGAACAGAGGAATATTCGGGAGGTTCCGTGGCAGAGAGAGGGCAGGCAGCGCTGGGCAGGTGCTGGAGGGGTTAAGGACTTGGGTGCTTGAACGAGGGGGCACGTAGTCTGGGGAATGCAGCGTGGACAACTGTGACAAGGTGCCCCCTCTGATTAGAGAGCACGGCTGGTGAAGACTAAAATTAGTCCTCCCGGCCTTTGGCTGCTCATGTGATGCCATCTCTACCTCTTGGGAGCTGGCAGCCGTGAGAAGGACCAGGGTACCCGGCAGGCTTTTGTTTGCAGCAGTGCTGGCCTGCGTGGGCACGGCTCTCGTGGCTCTCCTGGCAGATTTTGACCTGCTGCAAGGGTTGTGTGGTTGCTCTGGGTGTTTGTGCTCTGGTCTCAAGGGGGCTCTTCCATTGCCACAACAGACTGCAGCGTTTAATACATGAAACCGACCCATGGGAGTTTCTTCCCTGTAGGAACCCAACAGTGAATCGGTCCTTGCTCCATCAAAATGGTAATAGCGATTGGTGTAGCCATTATAGAGGTGTCTTGGAGATGGAGAGGATGAAAAAATGAGTGCCCTTGCCTTTGGGAAGGACTCCGGCTTTGGAGTCCTCAGCACAGGAAGGCCATGGAGCTGTTGGAGTGGGGCCACGGGAGGCTATGGAGATGCTGGGAGGCTGGAGCCCCTCTGCTGGGAGGACAGGCTGAGAGTTGTGGGGGTTCAGCCTGGAGAAGAGAAGGCTCCGGGGGCCCCTTCCAGTCCCTAAAGGGGCTCCAGGAGAGATGGGGAGGGACTCTGGATCAGGGAGGGGAGCCATAGGACGATGGGGAATAGTTTTAAACTGAAAGAGGGGAGATTGAAATGAGATCTCAGGAAGAACTTCTTTGCTGAGGGTGGTGAGAGCCTGGCCCAGGTTGCCCAGAGAAGCTGTGGCCGCCCCATCCCTTCCAGGGCAGGTTGGAGGGGGCTTTGAGCAACCTGGTATGGTGGGAGGTGTCCCTGCCCAGGGCAGGGGGTGGGACTGGATGATCTTTAAGTTCCCTTCCAACCCATTCCATGACTCTAAGATGTGTCCATAACCCTGTTGGCACTGCAGGTCTTGCTGCTCCCTCCCACAGCCCGGAGGCTTGGCTGGGCACCACCCTACCAACTTCCCCAGCAGCTGGGCTCTGTGTGTCTGAACTTGGTCATCCTGCCTGCAGAGGAGGTGTGCGTGATCTCCCAGCATCTACAATGAAAATCTCTTTCTTTTTTTTTTTTTCAGTCAGAGAAAAAATCGGCCCGATAGCAACACCTGATTACATCCAGTACGCTCCAAGCCTGCCCAAAACCCGCTCAGGTAAGGGCCCGCTGAGGGTGCTGGGGACTGAGCAGCTCCTCCCAGTGGAAGGAAACCAGCCCCAAATCGCTCACGTTGAGGGGAGGAGCAACCTCAAAACGCTGCAGGTCTGGGCACTCCCCACTCCTGCTAAGGATGCTGAAGAGATCCTGACTCCCGCTTTCCTTCCGCGGCCTGTCGTTACAGGAAAGATTACCAGGCGGATATTAAGGAAGATTGCCAAAAATGACCAAGACCTGGGGGACATCTCCACCTTGGCAAACCCGGGCGTCATAAAACACCTTTTCAACAGCCGTTGTGACACTAAGCAGTAGCGGCGTGACCTGTCCCTGCCGAGCAGAACTGGACTGGTGAGCAGGGCCCTTGAATAACCGCTGTCTGCCCTGGGAAGGAAACCTTCACCCGTTAATTGAATGTACGAACGTTACAAATGAGAGAAAGGAGAGGCCAGGTCTCCCGAGCGTGTCCCTGCCTCAGAGGAGCATGTGCCTCGTGTTTCAGATGGGTATCACCCTTCTGGGGGTTCAGCCTGGTGCACAGAGGGGACTCCCCTTTAAAACACCTCGTTCTTGATTTTTAATTTTTTTTTTTAATTATTTTTTTTTTTTCGGAGGGGTGGGGTGTTAATTAAGTTG
>JAHREE010000553.1:2677988-2689417 GCA_033628505.1 Tringa tobata
CCCCCCTCCCGCTGGTGCTGGTCCCAGATTAAAGCCCTCAGCAACTGCAATTCTGTAACCTCCCTGCCACAACAGTCCCAGTCTCAGGCCACCCCACGTCCCAGCAGGACCATTACCGAGGTCAGGGCTCCCCATCACTGCTCTTGGGCTGCACAAGGAGCAGACCAGCGGGAGATGTTCAGTAGGTGCACTGGGATGCACTGGTACAAGCCCTTGGAGATTCAAGGGTTTATGGACACATTGGCTGTGACACAAGGCTCCAATTCAGCAGCAAGCTGGGATCTGCCACCATCATTGATGGATTCTCATGCCAACCCATGGGGATCTGTTGGCCAAGGCGCCAGGAGCAGATGCAGCTGTCCCTCAGGGAGGGCAGGGCCTGCCAGATGCCTTCTGTCTTGCATAGTGCAGAGGCACTGTTTGAGATGAGTTCCCAATCAAAAAAAAACAGGAGAGCAAGAAGCCCTTGGGTGAATTAAACCAGGGCTGCTGCCTCTTGTGCAGGAACCCTGAGGATCCTCAGGCATGGGGAAAAGTAGAAATGGGGGCAGCAGCACCTGAAGGAGGGCTGGAGGGGCCACAGGCACGCAGAGCTGGGCTCCCCTCTTTCACTCTGGAAAGCACTGGGCCACAAATCCCACATCCACCTTTCTCCTCCCAGTCCCCGGGCTTTGGGTTTCTGCGTCTCTGGAAATAACGTGGCATCAAGGAGCGTGAAACTGGGAACAGCATGAGGGCCTGTTGTGGCAGTT
Organism: Tringa tobata; assembly: GCA_033628505.1. Lineage (NCBI taxonomy): Eukaryota > Metazoa > Chordata > Aves > Charadriiformes > Scolopacidae > Tringa > Tringa tobata. The sequence continues at coordinate 2,678,741 of JAHREE010000553.1, forward strand.
GTGTCCCCGCAGTCCTTCCTCCCAGTCCCCAGCACCTCAGCCCGTGGTAAGCGCACCCTAAGGAGAACATCCCCGTGGCAGATCAGCTCTTCGGGCGGGATGAGGCATCATCTCCTCACACCAAGAAAGGGGTGTCCAGCACCGCCACCCCGGCTGCCACCCCGCCGTCCGCGTGCTCGGTGGCCTTCGTCCGCAGGAGGTGGCCCGCAGCCTCATTCATCACCATCTCCTTGCCCTGTCTGCAAAGAAAAGGGCACCTGAGCAGCTGCAGGCCAGAAAGCTCACGGCATTTCACCCTGGACAATTGGATTCATGTTCCCCATCACAGCGCAGGGCAAGTGACCGGCGCCTACAAGCCCCAGGGCTAATGAAGAAGTCCCTGTTCTGTGCCACCAGCGACAGTGGCCTTTCCCAGCTGGGCCATTTTGGTTCGGGTGCTCCACACGTGGGCAGTGCCAAGTTCTGAACGCTGCCAGGGAACAGTGATTTCTAAAATTGTATGAGAAGGATTTTAATTTATAAGCTCTGGCAACATTTCTATGGGCCTATGAGGGTTTAAAACAGAAGCAGCAGGTATTTAGGGTTGAACACGACTGCTTTAAGCCTTCAGCTATTTCTGAGATGGCCAGGGGTTCAGAAGAGCATGTGGCTGCATCCAGACCCCACCAGCGCTCCCAGAATTCAGGGCTGGGATGCACCAGTTCCATGTGGCCTTTACACCAGTGATCACCAGCACCAGCTCTGCCATTTTCCAACAACCCGTTTGGCAGCAGGTACAGCACAGCAGTTCAGTGTCTGGACACAGCACTCAGAGCTGCTGCCAGGGGCAGAGACTGAAGGGTCACCTCCACCTCCCCAGAGGTATCTGCCCTGATGCTGCTTCAGACAATGCTCCCAACCCAAGCGCCAGGAACCACCCCGTAACACAAACACGTTTCTCACCTGACATAGACACCAAAAATCCCGAGCTCCGAGATGCACTCGGACACTTGGAGGGGACTGTGGGCCCTCAGCAAGTAATTCATTGCTGGCTGTGGTGTGATCTTATCCATCAAGATGTAGGAGGTTCTCTCGGGGCTGTCTCTGATCTTCTCCAGAACCTGCTTGAGCTCTTCGCCATAGAGGTTATTCCCTGACAACAAAACCAGCAAGTCAAGCACGTCGCAGCACAGCAGGAGCCACTGGTCCCAGCTCTGCAACTGGCCTTGGTGGCCCCAACAGCCCCAGCCTGTGCCTCCGCACGTGCTGTCTGGGCTCCCCACATCCCAGCTCTGGGGCCTGGGGACTTCCTCTAGGAGCAGCACCACCTTGCTGCCATGACTAGTCCCCATGGCTACAAGTAGCTACAGGCCACCCCATCCCAAATTTTATCCCTCAGCAGAGGGCCAGGAGCCGTCACAGAGCTACTGCCTCTCTTGGATACAGCACAAACTGCAATGAGAACCCACATGGACCCTCTCCAGCTCCTACCTCCACCTTCTCGCTGGGGCTTCAGCACAAACCGGTCGGGATCAGCGATAGCCATGGCAGCGATCTTGTCTCCCTCTTCGCCCTGGCAGGAAAGGAAGGCAACAACAAAGCATCAGGGAGGATCAGGGGCTGAACAGGATCAGCAGGGTCCCCTCAGGACCACAACGAAGCCTTCTCTTCTTCTTAACCAAAGCGAAACATCACAGAGGCCAAGCACATGTCTGCACGTTCCTTCCTGCTCCAGCCCCGCTCACACTCACCATGTCCAGGGAATAGAGTCCAGCAAACGTTGCTCGTATTCGAGCCACAGCCTCGGGGCGGCCGGGCAGCAACCTCTCCAGCGTCCCCGGCCGGCTCAGCTCCTGTTGGACCTTCTTGGTGCCCGCCAGTTGGGTGGCAATGTCAGGGCACTTCACTGCCCTCGATCTCTCCAGCAACAACCGCGCCTCCCAGTTCTGAGACAGAAAGAGAGCAACCATTCCATCAGCAAAAAAAAAATAAATTAACAAAATATAATATGTTTTCTCCACCCTTTTCTGTTCATGTGATTTGCCTCCTCTGTCCCTGCCTGGCAGGGATGGGAACAGCACTCGGGAGACAAGCAGAGGTGCATACATGGATTTTCCACCACTTCTGGAAACAGCACAGGCAGGTTCATCCACAGCCTTGGCCGGCACCTCCCCAGCTTGTCCAGTGCTGCCACCTCCAGCCAACAGCAGGATCTGCCTGTATTACTATCACCCGCAGCCCAATAGTCCTAGCAGGGGACAGAAAGTGATCTGCAGATCAAGTCTAAACCCTTAAAGCAGGTGCTAATACCTGTGTTAACCCATATTTTACAGAAGCAATTCAGTGCTGCAGTAAGAGGTCACCACGAATGGTTATTAGAGAAGAAAGTCACTCGTTTTCCTTACTGCATGCGCACCAGGGACACCCACAGGTGCTGCAGTCACAGCCTCCCAGTGCTATCAGCCACACACGCAGGACTAACCCCACCTGGGACAGGACAGACACCCCTGGGATCACGGGGTGTTTCAAACCCACTGGGCAAGGCCACAGCGTGGGCAGAGGGGACAGTACTGACCTGCTGGTCATAGTTCTTTGGCACGTAGCCCTCTCTGTAGTACACCACTGCTACCTCCTGGCCGTCCCTGGAACAGAAACCAGAAGCACTCAGAGAACCAGGCCAGCCTCTGCTCGAACCCCTCCACCACCAAAGGGGCTGCAAGGGGGTCAGGCAGGGAACATGTCGCAGCGTTTGCCCCTTCTCCTTGGCCTCCTCGGCTGCTCCTGGCTGCCCCTGCCAGAGAAGTTGAGGACTGGAAGTCCTGGTTCCTCTCCTCTGAGTCCCAGCTGGCTTGTCCTGTCCTGGGACATGGAGCTGACATCCAGCCTCTGCCCTGCCTAATCAAAATTGCAATAATTCAGGCACCCAGCACATCAGGGAGGCAAGAACCTATGGGAGAAAGGCAATGGAGTGGTGAGGGGTCTGGAGCACAAGTCTTTCGAGGAGCAGCTGAGGGAGCTGGGGGTGTTCAGCCTGGAGAAAAGGAGGCTGAGAGGAGACCTTCTCGCTCTCTCCAACTCCCTGAAAGGAGGGTGTAGCCAAGGGGGCGGTTTTTCTCTTCTCCCGTCACAGGCTAAAGGACAAGAGGAAATGGCCTCAAGTTGTGCCAGGGGAGGCTTAGGATGGATATTGGGGAAAATGTTTACACTGAAAGGGTTATGAAGCCTTGGAATGGGCTGCCCAGGGCAGTGGTGGAGTCACCATCCCTGGAGGTATTTAAAAGCCGGGCAGACGTGGTGCTGAGGGACATGGGTTAGTGATGGTTTGTGTCAGTGTTGGGTCTATGGCTGGACTCAATGATCTGAAAAGTCCCTTACAACCTGGACAATTCTATGATTCTTGAAGCTGGGAGGGAACAGGGACCTTCTCCGGTGATCACTTAAGGCAGGACAGCAACTCAACAACCCACCCAAGCACCAAACCATCCTGCCAGGGCAGGGCTGTCAGCCTACACAGAGCACCACACACCCAAGCTTTGGCCACACAAACTGTGCCGTGTTGAGGGAAAGCAGCACAGAAACTGCTGGCAGCCAAGCAGAGAAATTGTAAAGGGATTCATCAGTCAGAGGAGAGGATGCTCTGGAGGAAGTACAGTGAATACACTTTCCCCTTAACAGCCTGACGATGACAAAAGTATTCATTAATTAGACACAGCAGAGGCACCAAAGGTCAAACCATGGAAAAATTAGCCTAACTACAGAAAAAACATTGGTGTGAAACCGTATCTTCCTTTAGGCTTGTACGGTTCCAAGCACATCACCATGGTAATAGGACAAACGTCACACTTGGGACCAACTGCCAGCACTTGGAGCCTGCGACCCGCCTGTCCTGACCTCCACAGGGAGCGGGCAAGATGCTGAGCGTGTTCAAAACCAAGAGATACCATAAGGACATGTAGCACCTCCTCCTCTAGCGCTAATAACCCAGCCCAGCTCCCACTGGCAGAGCGTCACATGAAGGGTAAACAGGAAATGTCTCCGTGGAAGCCTCTGAAATAGCTGTGACCGTTCGTAGCAGATGTATGTGGAGGAAGTAAAGATCCCGCAGAGGTCACAAGGCTGCAGCCTGGAGGAGGGAAATGATGTTTCCAGCTGGAAGGGACTGATGTGTGTATGCAAAAATCTCACCACTGTGAAAATAAAAGCATTTCAGCTCTAAGGGGATGCAGAAGCAGCAGCCTGGAGCACGGGAGAGAGCTGCTTTCTCTTAAAGTCACTATTTACACTCAAAACATACCACCAGCTTTGGTTGAAAATTCCCATTTACAGCCCTGTGTGCCCAACACACAGCCAGGAACGCGCACCTTGGCTCATACTCACATATACAGCCTCCTGGCATCATCCAGAGAGCCCTTTTCAAACACATCTCTGAATCGCTTCCTGATGACCCGAATGTTCCTGTTAAGAGAGGAGTGGGAGAGTCACCAGGCTGGGCATAGCTAATTGAGCTAGAAATCAGTGGTGGAACCAGCGGCTCCAGCAAGGAGGATCTGGAGACCCCTTCACAAATAACCTCAGGCTTTGTACTACACAGCCAGAGGAATCCTCCAGGCCAAAACAGTCCCTGGTTTTGGTACCTGTCCTATGTTTCACTGTCCAGAGCAGAACACGGGCCTAAACACCCTGGATTTCTCCATACTCACCTTTCACCTCCTGAAGCATTTCTATGAAAAGTCAGTATTTTGTGTTTTTTTATCCTTACGCAACAGACTCACCCACTGCTGGCTTCAAAGCCAAGAGCAGCAGAGCGACTTCCTGCACGTTTTACCTCCTCCATGCTTTATAGTCTTTCCTCCACACAGCGGCAGTGTGGACTTGCTGATCTGGAGAGGAGATGCCACACACCTTCCACCGCTCCAGCACAGGACTTTATCAAAACACCTCCTTCTCCTGAGTCCTTTACTCCGCTACCCCGTTGCTTGCTTTGCCCAGATCTTTCACAATGGGTTTGAGGGTTTGTTAATTGAGCTTTTACAAAATACCCCCCCCAGTCAGACAGCGAGGAGTTAGAGAGTGAGCGTCAGGACAAGAGGGAACGGGCATAAACTTGAGCATAAGAAGTTCCACCTAAACATGAGGAGGAATTTCTTCACTTTGAGGGTGGCAGAGCCCTGGACCAGGCTGCCCAGAGAGGTGGTGGAGTCTCCTTCTCTGGAGACATTCAAACCCGCCTGGACACACTCCTATGGGACCTGCTCTGGGTGGCCCTGCTCTGGCAGGGGGTTGGACTGGATGATCTCCAGAGGTCCCTTCCAACCCTGTATCATTCTGTGATTCTGTGAGCAGGACCCTCATTAACCCCATTCCGGTCCTTACTGTCTCATCTAAGATACTTGGCCCACAGCAATGCTACCCAGGACTACACACCCACAAAACCAGCAAGGAATCAGCCCTGGAGGCCAGAGGCTTTGATGGTTGTTGGTATTTCCAGTGAAGAGCTGGTGAGAGAGCTTTGGGAGGCTGGTGTGAAGACAAAGGTGGGTGTGAGGCTAGGCAGGAGGCCACTGAAGGAACACTGAAGACAGCTGTGTAACAGTCCACAGAGATAAGGCCAAGATAAAGGCTGCCCTGTTACATACCAAGACATGCCCTCTCACAGTCCCAGAAACGATGAAGTGTTTGGACTTTATCCTTGAGTAGGTGACAAAGTAAAAAGCAAAGACTCTGCACAACCCCATCTTTCCATGACCTGCTCCTACACATTGCCCCCAGCGCCGTGCCTGCCAGGGAGCCCAGAGACACCCCACAAGCTGCCTTGAGGGAAACACCATGACCCAGCAGCAGTTCATTCTGCTTCCGTCTTCCAAAACTGTAGCGTCTCCTCCCTCTCCCATCCCAGGAAAAGTCAACCTTTACCTGTTCCAAAGCTCGTTTTCTACACATCGCTGGTCAAAAATGTTCCTTTGGACCTCCTCCACCAGAAACATCACCACAGCACTGGAAGAGACACCAAGGACATCATTAAGCCCAGAAATACTCCACAGGCACCCGAGATCACCAGCTTTTGATCTCTGTGATTCAGGCTTCCTGCCCCGTTCCTGCTTTGTTTTTTCCAGTGTTTCTAAGGATCAGTCTGCAAACAGAGAGCAGCACCGATCCTGTGTCATTACTAAACCAGTGCAGGGCACAAGCATAGAGAAGGAAAAGGCAGGAGGAAAAGTGAGCTCTGTGCAGGGCTGTTGAACCACACAACTCCTCCAGGGTCCCTGGGCACCTCTCTGCCTTTATGACACAGCAGCCTTGCGCACTAAGACAACCACATTGCTCTTCCCCGGGTGCCACAGGCTCTTTGAGAGCAGTTTGTCCAGCAAACGGGCATCTTTCAGAAAGTCCAGTTTCAAAATAAAAAATTTGGATCCCCAAGGGAGACAAGACAAACCAGCCTCTAGCACCTCCTCTCTCCTTACCTTGGTGAACCGTAGAGCTCCCAGGCTTTTGCAATACCCAAGGCAAGCCCTTTCGCCGGGTTGTTGGGCAGCAGGCGCGTCGCCTCCTCAGACTTCCCCAGCACTTTCAACACCTGCCTGGGGAACAGGAAAAAAACCCCAAAAGCTGTAAATGCCAGGGCAGCCTCCCACCAGACCTAGGGAGCAGGAGTTTGGGGAGCACACAAAGGCAAGGCCACACGGTACAGCCGCTACAGCGCCTGGCAGCAGGGGCCAGAGATGCTCCCTTACCCGTGCACCGCGGCAGTGCGGGAGGTGAGGCCTCCGAAGCTGGCAGCAATGGTGTTTATTTCTATCTGCTTCAAAGCCGGTGTCCCATCCACCCCGCAGTCAAACATGTAATCGGAGCGGTTTATGCCTAAAAACACAGACTGAAACAGAGGGGAGGTGAAGTGGGTTCTCCCGTTGCCTTTAATTGCAAATCCCTTGCAAATCAAATCACCTTCATTTTGATAAAAAGCTCTGCAAGACCTGTCTGTGGGTGCTCCGGCCCTTGCTGAGGGCTCACAGCCCTCCTCAATACTCCAGAGGAGCCAGCAACGCTCGCGAGAGCAAAGGAATTTCTGCAGGTACAGCCTGTCGAGCACAGGTCCTGACACGGCTTGCACTCTCCCGAGGCTCCCAGAGGGCAAAGACAAACCATATCAAATCCTCCCAGTTAAGGCCTGACTATTCCAGCAGCACTAACTAAAGGGCATGGCCGTCAAACCTGGTCCTGAGCTGTAACCAAGACATTGTAGCGTAGGGAGCAATCGGTCTGATTTCGGGACAGTTGAAAGCCCAGAGCAGCAAGCGAGCTCGCAGACAGAGACCAGGCAATCCCACCCCACCAGGAAGGGAGGAAGCTGCTGAGCGCTGGGGTCTTCTGCCAAGGTACCTGAGCCAAGCCTTCCTCCAAAACTTGTACGTGGATTCTGAAGAGCCGAGCTGTGAAGTCATCTACCTTGATGGTGCTAGAGAGAAAGACAGAGCAGATCAACCCCCTTACACTGTCACAGGGGAACAAGAAAAACCTCACTAGGGACATTCTCCTGCACAAACAGCCAGGCTGTGGTTAGACCAAGTTAAGACCAGTGCTGTTAAGCATCTCACCAGGAACATACTCTTCATCAAGGGCCACAGTGCATAACTGTAGCACAAATCCAGTTTGCTCAGCACAGCTGCTCTACAAAAAGCACCGCTGTGCAGAGGTGACTTTCATTCGCAGGGCAGAGAGAGAGGACAAGCAAAAGCAAAGAAATGCAGCAGAATTCTGCAGATTCAGGACAGAAATCAGAAATCTCTCTGTGCCTGCACATACAGGTCACAGAAGAAGCTTCAGGAATTCTTCACAGAAGAATTCATCAAATTCCCCCTGTCCTGTGGGGCTCCAAATCCCATGTGGTGTGGTGCCAAGTGCTTCAGTGGCCCTGCTAGAGTAGGTGTGGCTTTTCTTCAGCATCCCAAATTCCTGAGCCGATTGTGAGCAGCACCTCCCAGGAGAAGCCCTGAGACTGCATGAAGGCACACAAACCCCAGGCGCCGTGTTCCTTAACCACAGGTATAAACGTGCCCACACAAGCTCTGGTCGCGGGCAGCTCTGGAACAGGCACAAGCATTAAATCAGCTCTGAGGGGTCTGGCTTTAGCAAAACAAGAATGATGATGGAGAACAGTCTCCTTTGCTCTGTCCCAGTGCCAGAGAGCCATAAGAGCCTGCATAGAACAGCCAGCAGAAGGGCAATGGGTTTTGTGGAAGCATCAGCCCTACAGATTACGGTGGCCAGAGTCAGGGATGGTTGCTCTAGCACAGGGCAAAAGCCACCAGTAAATCCAGCAGAGCTCATGAGCCCAAGCTGACCAGTCCCCCAGGTCACTTTCCTGGCATGGCTGGGAAAGCAGGGGACACGGGGTGACAGAAGAACAAACAGCTTCTCTTCAGAACTGCGGGCAGGCAGCAGAGATGGTGGTTATTGGATACTAAATCTAGGACTCAAAAAAGCCTCCAGCAATTTGAATTTAAGGCCTAGGGGACAACAAGCTCACAAGTAAGAATTCACAATCTTTAAACACTGGCAAAACTGAAGATAGAATCACAGAATTGAAGGAATCATAGAATTGTCTAGTTTGCAAGGGACCTTTAAGATCACATAGTCAACCATCAACCTCTGATAAAAAAAGTCTGATGATTGCAGGGAGTGAACTCTTGGCCAGACGTCCCATCTTCTGAGGCCCAAGGAGACCTCAAAACACAGAGGCTTGATGGAAATTAGTCTTAGGACAAATAAAGCAGCAAAGGAGACAATTTCTGCAGAGGCCAGGAGTGCCCGCCCCAGCATCAGGGAGATGAACAGATGGAAGGTAGGAATGCCCGAAGGGTAAGAAATAGCTCGCTTTTAAAACACGTCATTAAAATGCCACATGAAAGAAAGTTACCTGGCCAGAGTATGCTCCAGGAATTCTTTGTTTTGGCTAATAGCATCCACCAGCAGGTTAAAATCTTGCTGAACAGCGTATGCTTGTTCAAACAGGGCACTTGGTACTGCAGAGGGGAGCAGCGTGAAGGGAGCGTAATTCACCACCTGCAAACAGGAATGCGGCAGCAGAGAAGTCAGGTCTCAACACACAAGGGCCCACAGGGCTGGAAACCCACCCTGGACTATGAACTTTAAGTGGGACTAAAAAGGTGCTTCCTCTGCTTGGCTGAAGGCTCAAGCCATCCGCAGGCTCCCTTGGTGCACCCTGGACAGACACACGGCCTCGTGCCTGCTGACCCCTGAATTCTGAGAGCTTTGCTTTATGAGCCATCTGTGGGGTCCTGCAGAGGCAGGAGCAGCTGCTCCAGAGCTCCAGCTGGGCTGAGAGCTTCCCTCTGAAGGACGCTGTTTCCACCTCAACTGGAGAGCACTATCTCCAAAATGCCTCAGTTTCAGAGAAAAGGTGAATTTGCCAGTCCTAGCTTTTGGCCATCGAGAATTGTTTCCTTTGATCCCTGCTCACTGAATCCCACAGCTCAAGCAGAGCCACTCTCAAAGCCGAAACATTATTACATCAGACAGAAGTTCCCAATTCACTTTGACTTTTACACAAGCCAAGGGACACTGGCAGTGCGTTTGTCCTCTCCTCCCAAGTTCCTTCTTCCTCTCACCCCTTGAGGTTTCCTTGAGGCCCTGACCTGACCATGGGGTTGACATCATGGAGCAGCCCCCACGGTGGGGACCTCCCTCATCATTCCTCTGCCAGCTCCAAACACAGCTGCCTGCTTGCCCACAGGCTCTGCAGGGACCTGTCCCCAGTGGTGTCCCACCCTTCTTGCACTAGAGCAGATCTTTCTCTGAGACACCTTGTGGCATCCCCCTCCAACAGGCCAGCCACCTTCCAGAGATTCACAAGAAGTAATCCCACGTGTTGGCCACTCCTGTCCCTGTCACCTTGTCCCAAGTATGGGGCATATGCCGACTTGTAGCTGGGAGCTGGCCAAAACCAGAGGCCCCTCCGAACAGGACGCTTCCCTGGTTCAAAGGATCATTTGGGTGGTGAGAGGCTGGGAGAGGGATGCACTCCCACCACACGCACACGGGGCTCCTGGCCATTTCACAAACCATTCCAGATCTATCCCTCCCCTTGGGAAAGGGGAACTGTATCGCAGGGGTGTCTCTGGGGGCGATGTGCTCATCAGCAGGATGGGGTGTGGGTGACAGCCCCCCGGGATGGCTGTGAGGCAGCCTGGAGGCTCACGGCGAAGCGCTGCGCCTTGACCCCGGGGGATGGCGGCCGGCTCTTTCCCGGGCTCTTCTCGCTTTGCTGACTCACACCCCGGCCAGGACCGAACAGCGTCCCGTGACCCGGCTCCGCCGCTTACATCCGAGGCGTTGGGCTGGCCCTCGGTCCGCATCAGCACGCCCGCCAGCAGCGCCGCGTCCACCGCCACCCGCGCCGCCTCCCGCACGGCCGCCTCCTTCCGCAGGACGTCCTCCCACGGCGCAGCCATGCTCCTCGCTGAGGAGGCAAAGGAGAAGTCACCCACCTGGCCCACAGGGCCCTTCCCGCCCGGGCTGGGCCGAGCGCCAGGGCCCGGCCCTGCCTCGGGACCCGACCCCGCCTCGGGACCGGGCCGCGCCTCGCCTCAGGAAGGGCGGTGCGGGACCCCCGAGGCGCCGCAGGGCTCCGGCCTGCGCAGTGCCGGGCGGCGACACCCCCTCACCAGCCGGGGCTCG
>JAHREE010000553.1:2694250-2705576 GCA_033628505.1 Tringa tobata
CTCCTCTGGCTGTTCAAGAGCCTTCAAAGATGAGCTTTGTGGCTTTGGGTTGTCGCGTCCCCTTTCAAAGGCTGCCCAGGGCTCAGACAATTGAAACTCAATACAACATCAGCCACGAGGCGGGGGGGGGGGGGCAATAAATAGTTCTGACATGGCCCTGCTTTTTCTCCCTCATCAGAGCCTGACGTGTGAACGGGGGGGATTTGCAGCAGGTATGTCCCCCGCGCAGCCACGTCCTGCACCCGGGATGCCCACGGCACAGCTCAAGGTTCCCCCAGCTGTGTGGGGCAGAGGGAGTCTGGCACCGAGGGGAGCGGTGGAGCCACCACAAAGTGAGGAGGTGGCTTGCCCACCAGGCTGCCGAGTTATGCACGGGTATCTGATACACTGCAGCTGACGGGCCGGTCGTGGAGCCGGGTGCTTGGCTGCCTCTTCGTGCCTTCAAAGCATCATCGCCCATCAGCCCCACGCGGGCACACTCCCTTCCCCTGGTACCCTATAACTGGGGGCAACAAAAAAATACATCCTTTGCTCTTCCAGCCACGAAGAGAACCAACTTAGCCAAAGTCGGAGGTTTGGGCCAGCTGGGTTGTGTCTCAGGATATTTGTGCATTGATGCAGAAACTGGTTTTTGCAACGAGAGGAGTGCCAAAGCCATTAACTGGACCCCGCGAGCGAGCGGAGGGGACGATGTGATGTTCGGCACCAGCCAAAGACAGGGAGAACAATAGGGCTATTTTTGTGGAAGAGAGTTCAGAGGGCTCCCCGGGGAGCCGAACCTCTCGCTGGCCCGTCATGCACAAGAAAAACAAGGCAGAGCTCTTGCACCCTGGCTTCTCTGTCGTATAAATACCAGCTTCAGCCAGGGCATGAAAAAAATCTATTGTCTCTAAGGACGTATTTCCATGCAAAATGCTCTGGCGAGGCCAGCAATCTTAAACCCCCCCACACGTGTGCCTATTGTTTGAAGTGCAGAACAATTGAAGGGTGCTCTCATGGGCTAAAGATAGAAAGGCAGCTGGTGCTGTCCTTTTTCCCTGTAACTGAGAATAAAACAATGCCCAAGTATTGTCTGCATTGCTGGAGCGATGACATTGGACTCTCTGCCAAGAGAGCATCTAAAAGATCAATGAAACCCGGGTTATTTATAAACGGGTAGTGTCATTTCTTCCCCCAAAGTAATTTCACTTCCTTAGCTTTTCCACCAGGCCTTTCTGCGCCGTGAAGTGGCCGTGGAGCGAGGTATAAATAGCAGTGACCCAGGCTGTGGGAGAGGCAGCGGGACCGGCTGGTGGAAAACGAAGCTGCTGCTCTGGACCTGCCTTTGGGTGCACCTTTACTTCCCCGTGCTGCCCCCAAGCTTATCATAGAACCATAGAACCGTTTGGGTTGGAAGGGATCTTAAAGACCACTGAGTTCCAACCCACTCCCAACACCTCCCACCAGACCAGGTTGCTCAAAGCCCTGTCCAGCCTGGCCTTTACTTCTGTTTCTGCAGCACTGAGGTGGGGACCAGCCATGGATGCTCCATGGGGGAGATCTGGCCCCCGTATCCCTGCAAACGCATTCCCAGCAGCTGCCCTGACCATGCTTGGACCCAGCAGTTGGTCCACCACGACTAGAGTCCCACCAACACCAGGACTTGCTTCCCAGAGGAGCTTCTATGGAGGTTTATTTCACCCACCAGCCAACAAACAGGAGGTAGCACAGGTTCTGTGCATGTGTCCAGCTCGGCTGCCATGCTGGGATGGTCAAGGTAACCCTTGAGCCCAAATGCCATGGGGCAGAGCCTTGCTTAGGGACAGGGGACATCTTATAGGGGAAAGCTGCTGTCTGCAAGATGGCATCCCACCAGAGCATAACCAGGCTAGACTGGAACTGGAAGAGTTCTAGTCTAGAGAGAACTAGAGACTGGAAATCACACATTTGCTGATGTCTGATGGGCCATAGTGATGTGGGAAGGTGTCCTGCTGTGATGTGAGGACATGCAGGAATATTGCTCCCTCCTAGGTGACAGCCAATCTTGAGGAAGCCTACCAAGTCCCACGAGGAACTCTTGTTGCCACTCCATCTTAATCAGTTGTCCTTTGCCATTAGCTAAACTGAGCTCAATCTAGTGTGAGGCTTGATGACTGAGCGCAGTGGGGAGGACAAGCCAAGCAGTGTCTGTAGGTCAGCAGGCCAGGAGAGCAGAGCCATGGCCTTCACCAGGCCAAGGAAACAACTGCTAAGGCCAAGCAGTGCATCCCAGCCCAGTGAGACCACTTCCATCAGCTTATCTCCTCAACGTGGCCCTAGCCTAGTTTCCCATGGAGCACAGGAGAAGGTGCATGAGGAGTGGAGGGAGCAGGGGGCCACGATGGGATTATCCCATGGACTGATGCTCTGTGAGTTGTGTGGGCTCACTGTGTGGGCAGGACACCACTCTCCCAGATCTCAAAGTAGATGAAAACTGAGGCAAAACCAGAACAGCTTGGACACTGCAGGGAGAGATCCTGCACGTGGACTGGCAGAACCACCTCCTGGCTCTGCTTCCGCTCCAGCTCTGCTTCTGCTCTGGCTCTGCGTGTCCCTCACAGCCTCCAAGGCAGCTCTTGGCCATGATTTCCAACAGCTGCTGTGTGCCAGGGTCTGTCCTGGCAGGCCAGCTGCAATTAAGGTGCTATTAAGTATTCAAATGAACTGGGCAAGATTCTCTTTTCTCTCATTGTTTTGAAGTGTGTTGCCAAAACCTCAAGCATCTTCACTGAAGGCTCACGCATTCCTATAATTTTTGCAGTGTTCAGTGCAACTCTCGTTCTTAAACAGATGCTTTATGGTGTCAGTCCCACTAGAGAAGAAAATACCTAGAACCTCAAAGCTGGTAAATTCAAAGCCAACAAAACCTGCAATTTTCCCATTCTCTGGGTGATCTCACTGTCTCCATGCCTGGGTGTGACCTTCCCAGCACCTTGCTTGCTAACTTTGGCCACTAACTTCTCACATCATGTCTCTTCCAGGTCTCTTTCTCAATCTGATATTCATTTTGGAGACTCCTTGGATGCAGCGTAAGCATGGTGGCCAGAGGCTCAACCACCAGCATGTCCATGCTGCCCAAACCTCATGGTAGTGAGCTGTGTCCTGCTGCACCAAGGCACTCATGGCACCAGCAACTTCATGGATGTTTCTGAAGGTTCACAGAAGCCACACCTCACTTCTGATCAAAGGACAGCCAGCTCAGGACAGGGGAACAAAAAAGGAAAAAGACTTGGGAATCCTGGTGGACAGTAGGATGACCATGAGCCAGCAATGTGCCCTTGTGGCCAAGAAGGCCAATGGCATCCTGGGGTGTATCAAGAAGAGTGTGACCAGCAGGTCGAGGGAGGTCATCCTGCCCCTCTACTCTGCCCTGGTGAGACCCCATCTGGAATACTGTGTCCAGTTCTGGGCTCCCCAGTTCAAGAAGGACAGGGAACTGCTGGAGAGGGTACAGCAAAGGGCCACAAAGATGATTAGGGGCCTGGAGCATCTCTCTTATTAGGAGAAGCTGAGGGACTTGGCTCTTTTTAGTCTTGAGAAGACTGAGGGGGGATCTGATCAATGCTTATAAATACTTAAAGGGAGGGTGTCAGGAGGATGGGGCTGGTCTTTTTTCAGTGGTGCCCAGTGACAGGACAAGAGGAAATGGGCACAAATTTGAGTATAAGAAGTTCCACCTGAATGTGAGGAGGAACTTCTTTACTGTGAGAGTGGTAGAGCACTGGAACAAGCTGCCCAGAGAGGTGGTGGAGTCTCCTTCTCTGGAGACATTCAAAACCCCCCTGGACAGGTTCCTGTGGGACCTGGTCTGGGTGGACCTGCTTTGGCAGGGGGTTGGACTAGATGATCTCCAGAGGTGCCTTCCAATGCCATATGATTCTATGATTCTATGGACCAGCATTGTCCCTGGGGTGGGATGTTCTGGCAGCAGAATACTCACACTGGGAAGTGCCTGGGGAGCTGTGAGACGAGGGGATCCAGCACTTATCCTATCGTGAGCCCCACTGGGGCACCTGCCCCTTTGATCCTACAGTAGGATCCTGCTGCCAGGGGGTTGCGTGGAAAGCTGTGCTGGGGTGGTGGCTGCTGTCTCTCTCGCCCTGGGGGGGACAGGACTGTGGGGTTTGCTTTGGAGGGAGCCTTGTGTGACCAGGCCAAGCCAGAGGGACGCTGTCGGAGTGGCAGCGCTGGCCTGTCACCTCCGCCTGTCTCGCTGCAAGCGGACATTCTCGCTGGATGGAAATATGCCTGAAATAGCCCCTCGGCAGATTGTCTTTATCTAATCAGCCGCCTTCGCGCTCCCCTCCAGTGCATTTCAGGGAGCTGATAGCGGTGATATGTTAAGTGTGGAAACCTCTAGCAAACTGCCCGACACATCGAGTAATTCTCCTCCTTGCCCCTTATCAGAGCCTGTTAATGGGAAACATTCCTCCTGGGGGTCGGGGAGCAGCCGGGGGATTTCTCCGGAGAGGACGGCTGAGCCTCTGGCACCCTCCTGGCTTTCCAGGGCTGAGTAGGAGTTGGTCTGACCACAAAATGCTCATTGAAAGGGCAGCTGGTGGTGTCCTGTCCCATGGGGACACCATGTCCAGCCCTTTGGGGCATGGCTGAGGAGCCCCATCCTCTTCCATCGTATCGTGGGACACCAACGTCAAGCACAGAGCTATGGGGGAAGAACGGGGGTTTCTTAATGGTCATGGGAGATGCTAAGGGTGGTCGTGCAGGGCTGGTGGGACATTTGGGCAGACTGTTTGCTCTCAGCAACAGTGACCTAAAGCAAACTTCCCTCTGCTCAGGCTAAAGCCATGGGGCCCTCATTGTGCCCCCATTGGAGTTTTGTGGGAGGTCCATAGGAGCCCTCTGTGGCCACTGCCCCACTGAAGATGCCCCATCACACCTGTCTGAGCAGGGCACAGCTCAGGCCTTGCCAGCAATATGAGGGTGAGCTTCCTACCACCCTGAAAAACCTCATCACAAATGCCAACACCGAAAATGCCCGAACCCAGCGGAAGTGCGTGTCAGCAGCTGCTGGAGCCACCATTCCACATTTCTCCTTCTGCAGATCTGCTTGGCCTTTGATGGACTCTGCTGGAACCTCTTCAAAGCAGGAGAGAAACTAGGGCGAACAGAAGGAACTGCAGAAGGAATCTCCGAAAATAAAATTGCTTTAAAGATAAGGCAGGAGGAGGGGGTGAGCAGAGCGTGGGGCGAGTACATGCCCTGAGAAGAATGTGTGAGGCTGGACCAGCTGGTAGGTCTGGGCAGAGAGCTCGTCCCACTGCTGGGGCACTCATGGCAAAGGTACTTGGCACCGGACCTGCCAAAGGGTCCTCTAGAGTGTGGGTGGAAACCTGGCTCCAAGCCCAGGACAGAGAGGCAGAAGACCACTAGGGTAACCTCGGAGGGACCTGCTGTCCACCAGTGCCTGTGGCTCTTCAGGACACTGAAACTCTGCCATCTTGGCAAGGTTGAGCACCTTTGTCACGCCATGATCAAGAAGGATCTCAGGACTGGTGTCCCCCTGATGGTGTCCCCAGTGGAGCTGCAGCAGACACATCTGTAGAGTCCGGCTCCGCACCAGCTGCTGCCAAATCCCAGTGAGCAGCTTCTGAACACAGAACACCAGCCTGGTGAGAAAGTGCCCCATGGAGATGGGGGTTTGCACCCCGTTTTATCCTGGTGTGCTCAAAGTCACCGTGTTCATGCTACAGGCTTCCCTCCGTGGGAGCATTTTCATTCGTGGGGCATACTGGCACCGTGCAAAGCCCTTACATTGCACCCTGCAGCCAGCCAAGGCAACATCAACCCATCCCTGAGCCCAGCCATCCTCTCTGCTGGGGCTCAAGCCACAGGGGACAAGTTTGGAGTCCTTCTTCATCCCATGAGTCTCCCTGACTTCATTCCAAAGCAGGGTGGGAGGGCAGAGGACCCGCCTGTCAGGGGGATGTGGAGGAGAAGGCACTGGGAACCCAGACTCACAGGGTGTAGCAGCAAACCATGCCTGTGTGCCGGATGGAAGGACTGACCATTGCTGGATCATGCCCTAAGCAGCTCCTGGTGCTGCTATTCTGGCCATGGCAGAGGACACACCACATCCAGCCTGGGCACAGCACTGTGCAGCTGATCCCTAATCACCCCGTGCCTCAGTTTCCCCTACTCTCAGGAGGATACAACAACCCCAGGTTACTTTGGGATGGGAGAGATACTGGATGGGGAACAGCAAAACCCTGCAGCCATGGGCTCTAGTTCTCCATGATCACCTACTGGACATTTGGAAATAATTGGGGTTATTTCTAATTTCTGTGTCCCCAGGACATGGCCACACGACTGGGGAGCCAACAGGCGGTTTGGCTCCGAGGCACCCCCTGGCTAAGGATGGAGGATGTGGCCATCCAGACCATCTCAGGGGGCCAGATGCTGCCCCTTCCTGCATGTCCGTCTGGGGGTCCTAAGTCACCCAGCTCTAGTTAGGCTGATTTCCAGCTCCGGAGGTGGCTGCAGCTCGTTTCACAGAAGTCTGGGTTAAATGCACGAAGGTCCTTCGGGGCAGCAGCAACACAGCCAGCCCAGAAGGTAGAAGTCTCACTGCATTTTGGATGCCAGCAACTAAAGTGGCTTTTTCTTGAGCCTGGCACAAAAATCCCTGTGGCATGGGCTGTGGGTCTGGCTGGCCCCCGCTGTGTCCCCATTGTGGGCAGCTGCCAGGATGGAGGTGTGCTCTGAACTGGCATCACCACGTTGTACACAGCAGCTTTGGGTGCTGCCTGAGTGTGTAGGAAACCCAGCGACTTCTCTGTTGAGAGATTTTGAATCTGGCCTCGCCGTGAGCCAAGCTCCCACACCGAGGTGAGTAAGTTCTGGGAACAGGACCTGGGGGGTTACTGCTGGGCAGAGCTTGCCAAAGGTGGAGCCCATCTGCAGCAGCCAGGCAGAGAGTCCCCTGCCCCAGGGGACTGCCCTACAGCTCAGGGCAGCATTGGAGCCCTCTGACAAAACTGCTGAGTTTCATGCATATAACCAGAAAAGTAAATTCTGGTGTTTGTGGTGGCTGGTGTTAAATGGGCAGTGGCTGGTGTGCCTCAGGAAACAAGCCAAGCCCTTTGAGAAGAAGACCATGGGGTAGCAGAGACCAAACCCCAGTGTCCTTCCCCGGTCCCCGGCTCCCAGGCATTCTAGCTGGGGAGAGGCTGAACCAGGAGCTGAGCGAGAGGTCGGGATGCTCCAGCGTGGAAAAGCCAGCAGCCACACACATCCCACCAGGCAGCAAATCTCCTGGTGGGATGCGGGGAAGGAAGAGGAGGACCGATCGCTCAGGTGCAGGAGGAAAGGGTGAAGCTCTCATTCCGCTGGAGCAGGAGGCAGCGAGGGCAAGCCTGGAGAGCTGCGCTGCCTCCCCGAACTGGAGTGTCTCACTCTGCCTTTGTACTCGCCTGACAATACAGGAATAAAAATAACCAGGCTGCCTTTGCAGAGAGATAAAAGCGAAGTTTGCCTTTTGTGTCTCTCCGGGCAGTGGGACAGCAGCACCAATGGAGCTGGGTGGACATGACACATGGGAATTTCTGACATATCTTTTCCCACTCTGACCTTGACAGACACAATAAAAAGGGGCTTTGCTGCACGCACACAGCCACTCAGTCCTATCACCAAGGTTAGTAATAAAGAGCATGGCTTGTGTGCACGCTTGTCCTCTGCTACTAACCCGCTTCACCTCTGCAGGGTGGATGTTCCTGGAGGACAGGGGCTGATGCTGGAGGTACACGGGAGGGTGGGACAGACCTGCATTGAGAGCATTTTTACTAAAAGATGAGCGTTTTTTGCCAAGTTGCTGGCTACCAACCGTGGCCACGTTCGTGATCGCTGCGGCGTTTCGGAGCTCTGCTGTGTGATGCCGCATTAGATGGATATTAGAAAGCACTCTTGTAAAAGCGCTTTTCCAACCAGCTGTCACGGTGGTCTTCTAGAAGAAGTCTTCCCGGGGGCAATACCTCCAGACTTGCTTTTATCATCCCGCAATATTGCTCTGCAAAAGGGACCCGGGTCTTTGCAGAGGTTTTGGGCAGGGCATCAGGGCTCCAACAGGTCTGTAAGAGCTGGAATAGCTTTTAGCTGAGTTTATCAAGAAAAGGGGTGGTGTTGATGATCTCTGGTGACTCCTAAAGTGCGAATGTGGATTTTGACACCAAAGCGATGCCGGCTCAGGCTCACCCAGCTGGGACTTGCAGTGAGGGGCTGATAGCAGCAGAAGGAAAAGCGCTCAGTAACCCTCTTGTTATTATAGTAATTGTAAGCTAGTATTGTTGTCAGTGTCTCCTCTCACTCTCTAAAATAAAAAGAGGGTGAGGGTGTTGCTTTTGGTTGGCAGTCCAGCGGCAGGTGCTTCCCCCATGCACTGACTCCTTCTCCCTTCCCTCCTTCCAGCGTCCAGGTGTCTTTCACTCTTCCTTTGCTTTTGCCGAGTCTTCCTCCAGCCGGGCAAGATGTCTATGCTGGACATGAGCGAGTTTGGGGAGGCTGCTGAGTACCTCCGGAAGAGCTACACAGAGCAGCTGAAGCTTCAGACAATCCCGTTCGATGGTAAGACCCCGAGACATAGCCCCATGTGTGTGCCCCAAGCCAGCCCCTTGGCCATGACTCTCTTTGGAGAGCATCCTCATCCCTTTCCCAGTGCTGGTACCTGTGCTATCGTGGGTGCTGCAGAATTGCCCCCAGCACCCTGGAGGACAGGAAGATCACAGGAGTAGGAAAAGCAGATTTTTGGCTGTCCCCTTGTCTTCTGAGGTGCAGGAGGAGGTGGCCCTTTGTCTCCCCCATCCCCGAGAGGCAGGAGGGCTGAGGGAGATGGGCTGAAGGGCTGGTGTCAAAGCCTTCTCCAGCTCCGTTTAATTTTGGGGCTGTACAGAGGTCACCTTGCGGTCCTCCCACTCTTTTCCAACCACACCACTGTACCAGGGCTCACTGTGCTTGAGCTCCAGGGCCTGGCTTGAGCTCTGCCTTGCTCCTCTTGGCTCAGCAAACAAGAAGGGTTTTGCCTCCTCTCACCGTCCTTTTTTCACAACGGTCTGAGTGCATGCACATGTGAAGCAGCAGAATTCTGTCAGACTAAAAGCTGATGCTGGCAAAGTACACAACTACCAAAAATGAAAAAGGCAAAGAAATCCCAGCTCCTATGACCAAGAACACAGGAAGGAATAATTACTGTCTTTTCATGTTACCAGACTGCATTCATGTGGCTTTTGATTGACAATTTGAAATGGTTTCCTACATTTCAACCTGGCTTGTGTCTCTTCTGCCTTCCCTTCCCTTCCCTTCCCTCCAGGAAAGAAGCGAGCTTGGATCCCAGATGAGAAAGAAGCTTATATTGAAGTGGAAATCAAAGAAAGCTCTGGTGGCAAAGTCACTGTGGAAACCAAAAATAACGAAGTAAGCAAAATACCTTTCCTTTTCCAAGGGCTGGCAAATGTGTGCGGAGAGGGGATATGTGTGACAGGACTACATCTGAAACTAGGCAAGCTCTTGCTGATAACCTTTCCATGCTGGGGGATCTGTCATGCCCCGAGGGGACACACACCCCAGTGTGTCAGAACACGTAGACCAATGACTTGCCAAGAGCGGTAAGGGTTCAGCATCCCCCCCATCAAATGTTTGCTTCCAAACACGGTTTACCATTCGAGATAGACGGAGGGGGACGGTGGGGCTGGCCCAGCACAGCTCCTGGCCATGGGAAGAAGGGCTGCCCGGCTCATCTCGAAGGTAGAAACAAGAGGTAAGGGGCCAATTGGCCAATTCCTGCTAGTTTTAGCTGGAATTTGCAGCAGTGAGCGGTGCTGTTGGGGGAACAGGCACTGGGCAAAGAGGTAGGACCAGCTGTGTCTGGTGGGGAGGCTCCAGCTTTCCAGCAGCGGGAGGGAGGCAAAGCAAGCAACCATCAGCTGATATTTGTCAAGATAATATATGGTATAAATAGCTGCAAATGAGCTTAATTAATACTCTTTACTTAGCTATGGGAGCCACATAGTCCCACAGCATCATTACACTGGTGTAAAACTGGGAAAAAAGAACAAGGACCTGACCAGGCAGTAAATGGGAGACTTTATTATTTCTATTTCTCAGCTAGTCGTCATGGCACCCAGAAGTGCTCATGTCCCCTAAATTTGAAAGAATTATATGTAATTGTCTTGGAAAAGTGTCAAGTTTGTCTGAAATTGGGAAAAAAAGCAAAAAAAAAAATTCCCTCCCCAAAAGAAAATTTACTGGGGAGGGGGCATCAATTTCAAAAGTTTATTCTGATGTTTAAAATATCCTCAGCTTCTGTGAAAAAAGTAGTTTCCCCGACCATTTTGCTGTTCCCTCTTGAAACTGTTGGGGTTTTTTTTCAACAATTCGCCACGGATTTGCAAAATCTAAAAACTGTATCTGCTTTTCCTGGATAAGCACTTCCAGCAGAAACAGTTTCAAGAGATATAACCCCTCCCTCATTCTTCCATCACCTTCCTGCTTCTAACACTTGACACTTCTTAACACCTCACACTTCGTATTCACCTGTGAAAAAAACCCAAACCTCTTTGAAAGGTTTTGTTTAATTTTATTAACAAGACCGTTTGCTAAATCCAGCTTCTTCCATTCGGGCCAGACACGTAACGTGATAGTTTCCCAGCTCTGGGATCTGTGGGATTAAATAAATCCCGTTATAAGTGATGGGGTAATTCAGCTGCTGGCCCAGAGAACTGGGGATCTCTCCAAGCTGCTGTGGGGATTCAGGCTGTGAAGAAGAGCTCAGGGTGGGGGTGTCAAGCCCATTGTGGGGTGACATCTTGGTGCCGCCCGGCTTGGGTGCCCTCCGCCTGTGTCCCTATGGAGGGGACAGGCTTGGGCTTGCTTTTCCCAGCTGGGTTTTGTGGCTGGGGTGCTGGTGGGGCTCCCCTAGGCCCACCACCTCAGAAGGAAGGGCGACCTTCTTGGTAGGATAGCAGGCATGGAGACGGGGTTGTCCCCAGCACGGGACTGTCAGTATGTCTGTCCATCCAGTGGGTTTATGTTGGGGAGGGTGTTTGGTGGGGTCCATCTGATGTGTCCCCCCTCCTCCGGCAGACGCGGGTGGTGAAGGAGGATGATGTGCAGCCCATGAACCCCCCCAAGTTCGACATGATCGAGGACATGGCCATGCTGACGCACCTCAACGAGGCCTCCGTGCTCTACAACCTGAAGCGCCGCTATTCTCACTGGATGATCTACGTAAGCCAAGGGCGCCAGGAGGGCGGGGGGGTCACTCCATGGGGTGTGGAGGTGAAGGGACACCGGGTCCCCC
>JAHREE010000553.1:2706147-2732112 GCA_033628505.1 Tringa tobata
TATCTCCCGGCAGCTGTCGGTCCCCCCCGTCCCTTCCCGCCCAGCCCAGCCTGCTGCCACTGCACCAGGTGGACAAAGCTTTGTCTCCCCCGCACCCCGACAGCTGCCGTGGGGCACCCCGACCCCGCCGGTGTCCTCCGAGGAGCGAGGCGGGGGAAGCGGAGATGGAGGCCAAGGCCGGAGGGAGATGGCGGAGGGGCAGCGGGGGAGGAGGGTGACGTGGGAGGGTGTAGGCCAGGTTGATTTCAAGTGACATATAGATAAGGGCTATATAAAGGACTCTAAAGGACGCTACGCCGCTGCCAGGAGCCACGGCCATTTTTAGCCTCGGCCATAGCCTAATTAGGAAAGGCAGGGGCTGCAGAGGGATGCTTGGCACGTGTCCGGCGGCGGCTCCGCTCCCCGCCCCCCCCCCCCAGGCTCTTTGTGATCTGGGATTACAATGGCGGAGCCGCTAACTATAGGGATGAGCTCAGTGGGGCCCGACGGCCACCTGCACCCCGTAGCGGGCACGCTGGCCCCCGCACTCCCCCAGGCAGGGTTCTCCCCAGCGCCATCTCCGAGCCCCCCCAAAAGAAAGCGGGGCGTGCTGACACCCCCGGCGGGAGCGGGAGAGGATGATTCTTGCCTGATCCCTGACAGCTGAAGCCCTGGGGCCAAGGCTGGATGGCCTTGGTGGGTGCTGGCACCCCCCACCATGTCTTCGGTGGGCAGCTGAGCCCCCACGGCACCTTCCAGGAGGGTCCAGGCTTGCGGCCGGGATGGATGGAGCTGGGTTTCCAAAGACAAGCCCCCAGGACAAGCACATACACCCCCAGACTGATAGTGCCTGCCTCCCCGTCCCTCCTGGGGAGGGAAGCTCTCCCTCCCAGCACGATGAGTGGGGCGGCAGGTCGGCAGGGTCTCTGTGTGAAGTTTTGCCTGTTCTTTGCCTCATGTCCTTGATCTGTGTATTTCTGTTACTCTAAGCGGAGAATCTGGTGCTGGTAAGACTGTAAACACCAAGCGGGTCATTCAGTACTTTGCCATTGTCGCAGCCTTGGGCGACACACCGGGCAAGAAATTAGTAAGACCCTCTTTTGAAAGAAGTTCTTGCTGTTTTCTTCCTTTCTTTCTTTTTTTTTTTCTTTTCGTTTTTTCCCCCTCCTCCTTTCTTCTTCTTTTTACTTTTTTTTTTTCTTCCCCTGACTTTTTGCATTTGGAAACGTGTTTTGGTCTGATCCACCCAGGGCTTGGCTTTTCCCTGACTTTTGAACAAGCAAGGCTTGAAATTATTCTGCTCAAGGGGAAATGGAGTTGGTTTTTTTTTATGTAGCTGCTCAATCTGTGCAGCCTGGAGAGGTGCTTTAGATGCTCTCTTTATCTTCTCTTCCTCCTTCAACTCCCCACAAATCTTCTTCTTAAGGAGAATTAAAAGAATGGAGTAAACTTGCCATTTCCCACCTTGCTTCTTTTAAGCCTTGCTTTTCGCCCTTTTCTCCTCTTTTTTCTCCTCTTGTTCATTTTGACCCTTTTCTACCTTGTGCTTTTCTTGCTCTTGTTTTGATTCTTGCATTTCTTTGGTGCTGTCATTTTTGAGCTGCCCTTGCAATTGCTTACTTCTTCTCGATACGTTGAGGCCCCAGCCTGCTTTTCCCTCATAGAAGCAAACTGGCTGCTTCAGGTATCAGACAAGCAATACTTCAGCATTATTTTCTTTACTCTTCTTTGGATTTGGATTTAACTGTTCTTGCTTTTTGACGCATTTCTTGATTTTCTTGAGCTAATCTATTTAACAACTTTTTGGCATCTCTTGTAAAGTTTAATCCTCCCATTTTTTCTTGGACGTTTTTTGGCACTAAATGGTCATGCCCTGCTTTTCTGACCATGCTTCTTGTGGTTCTTTCCTGGCTTTTCTGGATTTCTAAAGACAATTTTCTTTCCTTCCTCTAGGCAGCTCTTGCCACTAAAACTGGGGTAAGTGTTGTAGACTCCTAATCTTTAATGCTGAGGACAGGGTTCTGCTGCACTGCAGAGCTATGGTGGGGTAATGGGGATTGCCTTGTGGGACATCTGCCTTGGGTCTGGGAGCAAGGGCTGCCCCATCACCTGGGGCGTTTAGTTCTCTGCTTGGCTTTGTATCTCCTCCCTTCCCATAGTTTGAAGCTTTGGTGTTTCATCTCTTAGTGACTTTCTACCTTCCTGACTCCAACCCGTCCTTCAAGGGATCATTACTCTTCAAGGGCTCATTTCTAACCAGCACAGTGTTTGTGTGAGGGTGGCATGGAGTCTGCCAAAGGCAAGGTGGAGCCCCCACTCTCTGAGCCAATAAAGACCCCCGCCCCAGCTTGGAGACCCAGCTGAGGGTGGTGGTGCTGAGGGGCAGACTAAGAGCTGCTGCTCTGGCTGGGGACCAGGGCCCTGATGGTTCCTGGGCATGCCACCGCCTGCAAAGTCCTGAACTGCCTCAGCCCACCACATTGCAGGCAGCTGATGACCTTCTCTGGGGTGTATTTCTGAGCTGCTTGCTTGGCTCCAAGGAAACAACTGAGTGTGTCTGGAAATCCAGCAAATGTTCGGTCCCCAGCACTGCCATCACCCCAAAGCTCAGCCATTCCAGCAGCTCAGTCATGTGTCCTTGGCCCTCTGTTTCTCTGAGCTCTGAGGAACAGCCTTGAGCTGATGCACACTCTTGGGTGGGGGATGCTCACTAACACAAGAGTCTCAGACCACTTGGGTAAAAAAAGGTGAAGTAGCCTGAGGGCTGAATCTGTGGGTCCTGGGGCAGCCCCCATTGAATTTCACAGGCCAGACAATTTTAGATCAGGCCGAATTTCAAGGTAACAGATCAAAGGATATCCAGATGACAAAATACAGTGTGTTAGAAAAGCTGTGATTTTTAGCTGCTTTCTGTCTCTTTTGCCCTTCACGCCCCTGGAGCTGCAGAGGTGGGGGAGCAGGAGTGGGTCCAACATTGAAAAGGGAGCAAGGCTCTTGGTGGGCAGAGGGCAGAGACGGTGTTTCCCACCCAAGGAAAGCCCTGTGGACTGTAATGTGTCAGAGCATGGGCAAAAGGTCTCGTGAAAAACCCTGCGGGTGCCTGTGCCACCAAACTCTGCCGCCGCTGTCACACCCCACTGTCCTTTGTGTGTCTCTTGCTTCTCTCCTTGAATTCTTGTCCCGCTTTGCGTGCATTAGGTGGACATTGTCTCTTTCTCTTTGAACTGTGCATATGAAACATGAGTGGAAAAATGAGATTGGGGGAAGATTAGTCTTAGGCCCCACTCAAGGAGAGCTCCAGTGAGTTCAGCAGATGGCACCAGCTGGGACCTGTGATGTGTTGCCATCACACTGTGACCCTGCTGTGCATGTGGTTGCTGTAGGGAGTTGTAACTCAAACGTGTTTTCTGGGTCTCTTCTTTTCCCACATGCTGTGATTTGGACTGCCCGAGACTTTGGTTTGGTGGAAGAGGAGATGCCTGGCAGAGTCAAAGAGCCTGAAATGTTTCAGGCTGTTGTGGTGACAGTGCGTGCTTGCTCTTGGTTTGCGTGTTGTAGCAGCCTAAGAAAGGGGCTAAGGACTGCTGTGTGCACAGGGGACAGTACCCTGGATCTTCAAAGGGACCAGTTTAGGCAAGGAGAAGCCCATGGAGAGCACTGCTGTGAAACCCAGCTCAGCTGACCCCTAAACCCAGCTGTGTTGCCTTGTGAGACAAGGAGATGCCTCATGAGCCCCACTCTCTGTTCCCCTGTGATGTTGGTTACAGATCCCCTCCGGCTGGGTGGGAGCTCACACATCCTTTGGTTTTGTTTTCCAGGGCACCCTCGAAGATCAAATCATTGAGGCTAACCCAGCTATGGAAGCTTTTGGCAATGCCAAAACCATAAGAAATGACAACTCCTCGCGTTTTGTAAGTGTCTTAGCATGACAGAGGGTGAATATTCTGTGTTTATGTAAGCTGAATGCATCATTTGTGGTATTCCGTTTTTGCACATTTTGAGCCAAAGGAACATAGCAGGGAGCTAGCCCTGCTTCCTAGTGGGATTGGACTGCTGGGACCAAGTTTCCTCTGGTTACGTCAGTAAATGGTCTGCTGCTCAGAGTGAATCACCCTGGTGTCATGCCCTGTGCCTGCAGATAAGTCCCTTGCAGCCCTTACAGTCCAATTACAAAATTGGGGGCCAGTAAGCACAGCCTGGAGTGCTGGAGCTGGGACAGACGAGCATACCCCTTCCAGGGAGCAGCATCCTTTTTGCTAAGCCCAGCCTGGGCCTGCTGTGGGCTGCAAAGCTCGTCAACCACAGGTGGCTTTGGTGCCTGTTCTTGTGCCCTGGAGGAAAGGAGACACTCCTGGGTGAGATTCCTCAGCACGCCCCACGGCAGGAGGCTGTGGGCAGACTCAGTATCACACTGCCCCGCAGAAGCGCTTAGCTTTAAGAACAGGCCTGAGGACAGGGATTTATCTGCCGTGAGTGAAATTTCTGCCTACCTAGTGTTTAAAGCCTTATGCCCTCTGACCCTCTGCACCTTACCAACCAGAGAACTTCACCCACCTACCCCTCACAGAGCCCAGTAACTTGCCTGGCATCAGCAGAAACATCAGAAGTGGGAAATAACCAGTGTCTTGTAGTTACATGAGGTTTCTTGGAGCTGTTCAGAACGGTACCTGTGTAGCCAAGCCCAGTGCTTAGCTCCCTGTGCATGTTTTCAGGGCAAGTTCATCCGGATCCATTTTGGCCCCTCAGGGAAGCTGGCCTCTGCCGACATCGACATCTGTGAGTAGATGTGTGCCAGCTGCAGCGGGGAGGGATTTCATCTCGCTGCTTGTGCTGATGCTGGGTCAGCCCCAGGAAAGAACAAGACCTCCCCTAACCCCTCTGCCCTATTTGCTTCTAGATCTTCTGGAAAAATCAAGAGTGATTTTCCAGCAGCCCAAAGAGCGAAGCTACCACATCTACTACCAGATTCTCTCTGGGAAGAAACCAGAGCTGCAAGGTAAGGCAGCCAAAGCTGCAGCATAGCCTTTGCAGCACCGTGGCTTGAAAACAGCCACAAAGGGCTCTCTTGTCAGCTTTGGGGTCCACAGGGAATGAGCAAACCCAGGTCACCACGTAGGTACTACTCTCGAATGTTTTGCTGCTCAGGATCATAGGATTGGCGGATAATTCAGGGTGGAAGGGATTTCAAAAGGTCATCTAGTCCAGCCTCCTTTATCCTTATGAACTGGGAAGCCAGACTAAAGCTCTTTCTGCAGCTCTCTAGAACAGAGAAGTCTAGTCTCAAGGTCTATCTGCAGGGTGGGAATGGGGTTTGCAAAGCCGCTTTGCACAGAGTCCTTGTTGTGCTGTGACTCAGCATGTGCAGGGTGCTTATTTACTAATTTTGGGGTAGAGGGAAGTGTTTTGCAGCCTTCTCTGAGCTCCTTCAGCCACCCTAGCGAGATGACCTGTTTCAGCTGAGCTTGAAAGCAACCTCACAGCTCACTGGCAGCAGCAGCAGCCCTGCTGTAGGCACATCCTAGATGTGTTCCCCAGGACAGTCCCAGTGAATTTGTGCTGGGGCAGTCCTGTGCTCTGAGCACCCCTGCTCTCCAGTTGCTGGGTCACACAGAGAGCACAGGGAACCTTTCCACACTGCAGAAAGATGGCTGGCACGGTCCCCTGGGGTGGTCAGCCTCTTGGCTGTGGGCTCTTGAGCTGGTTTCTGGCTTGAGAACAATACCTTATTAGGCAGGTCTGGAGAGCTGTGCAGAGCAGTAATCTTATCTGGTAGTCACAAGGACATGGAGGGCCACTTCTAAATCAGTCTGCAGCCAAGCCATGTCCCAAGATAGCAAGCAGGAGGCACATCACACAAGAGATGGACCCATGTGCGGACCTGCCTGGGCTTGAAGAGGCTGTTCCTCCCACCAGCTGGTGCCCTCTAGTTGAGGCTGATGAAGCCTCATCTCCATCTGGGGCCCAGGGTTGCCCCTCTGCCCCAGCTTTGTCTCTCACCCCCTACATGTCCTTCCCCCAACAGATATGCTGCTGCTCTCCCTCAACCCCTACGACTACCACTTCTGCTCTCAGGGCGTAACAACTGTGGACAACCTGGATGATGGCGAGGAACTCATGGCGACAGATGTATGTGTACTTCCTTCACACTGCATAGCCTGAGGCGGGGGTCTGGGGAAGGGCAGAACCTCTTTCTGGGCAGACATGGGGATGCATCCTGGCTTTTCTGAGTCCCAGCTTTTCTGTGTCCCTCTCTAAATTACCTATGAACTCTCTCCAATTCCTTGGCTAGGGGCTCACCGGATAGAGCACCCTGCCCAGAGCCACAGGATAGGGAGAGCACCTTAGGAGACAGTGGGAGGACCAACCCTCACTTCAGTGGTGATTTTCTTCTATCTGTACTGCTTTGTCTCTCCTCAGCACGCCATGGATATCTTGGGCTTCAGCAACGATGAGAAATATGGCTCCTATAAAATAGTGGGCGCTATCATGCACTTCGGCAACATGAAGTTCAAGCAAAAGCAGCGAGAAGAGCAGGCAGAGGCCGACGGCACTGAAAGTGAGTTTGGCTTCATGCTGCCAGATCTGCCCAGCCTGGCCTGGGCGTGCAAATTCCTCCAAGGCCAGACTGTGATAACTTCACAGAATCATAGAATGATTTGGGTTGGAAAGGACCTTTAAAGGTCATCTAGTCCACCCCCCCCCTGCAATAAGGAGGGACACCTTCAACTAGATCAGGTTTCTTAGGGCCCCTGTCTCCAGGAATGGGGCATCTACCATCTCTCTGGGCCTGGCCTGGTCTGTGAAGGTCTGTGACCGTGATCCCAGGAAACCACACTGTCTTAGAACCTGCTTTAGGTGCACAAAGGAGCTTGTCCTTGAGTGGGCATGTTTAGGACAGCCTTTTCTGAAAGGCTGTGGTCTCATCTGCATCAGACTCACCTCAGCAACATCACAGGCTGTCACACCCTGGCTGCACTTCACCTTGTTCAGTGTTCTCCTGCCCTTCATCACCTCTTCTCTTGCACTTCATTAGACAGTCTTCCAGAGCAGGTCATCCATGGAATATGAGCCAGGCCATGATCAGCACTGCAAGGACCTGCTCAAGTCACAGCCTCCTAAAGAGCGGTTAGAGTAGGACACAGTCACTGTCTAATACTTTTCCTTGTTTGTTGCTTAGGAAAATCCAATGCAAATCACAGAGCAAACCTGAAAATTCAGAAAAGTCAGAGCCCAAATAATTTCTATTGCTTTTGCACTGCTGCATTATGCTGGGCTCCCAGGGATAATGGAGCAGGCTTCAAGGAGAGGGTGACTGTCCAGCACATGGAAGGATGAGAAGTAGGGGGCTATCATTTAGCTGGAGGGATTAAGCAGTAACTATACATCAGCTGAGGCAGAGATCCAGCAGAAATGATTACCTGGATCAGACCTTGTCAGGCTAACATTCATGAAGCAAGAGTTCCCCTTGCCTGAGGAATGTCTACACAGGATTCAGCTGCTACCTGGTCATTAAAGAAGATTTTGATCTAGCAGTGATTTCCCTACAGAGGTGATTTCTAGCTACAATCTGCTATTAGGAGTCTATGAGAGATAAGCAAGAAAATCACCCCTCTTCTGGTCAGTTCAAATTCACTGCATGGCTGGAGGTATTTAAAAGACATGTAGGTGTGGTACTTAGGGACACGGTTTAGTGGTGGACTTGGTAGTGTTAGATTAGTGATTGGACTTGATGATCTTAAGGGTCTTTTCCAACGTAAATGATTCTATGGAATCCAAGCTTCTGCTGGAAAAATGCATAGAGATCCCCAGATCAAGAAGTCTCAAAAACCTGATAGGCACCTGATAAGGTGCAGCAGCTCTGCTATGGCCATCTCCTCCAACCAGTAACTTCTCAGGCAGGAGGTCTGGACTTTAAAAGCATCATAAAATATCCAAGCTAAGAAATCCCACTAGGCACTGGAGGAGTCTCTGGATCAGGTGGAAAAACTAGTGTAGTTAGCACTGATCAGCAAAAGAGCTAGTGATTTTTTTATTTTCTTTTTTTTTTTTTCCTTCTTGGAGCTTCCTTGCTGGCTCCTCATGCCTTTGTACTCTTTTGCAGGTGCTGACAAAGCTGCCTACCTCATGGGGATCAGCTCAGCTGACCTCATCAAGGGGCTGCTCCACCCTCGTGTGAAAGTGGGCAATGAATACGTGACCAAAGGTCAGAACGTGGAACAGGTGAGTGTGCCAGGACACAGGCTCCCTGCTCACGCTGGTATGTGGCTCCTCTGCAGGCAGGCTCACCGTGTCATGTTCTCTGCACAGGGCAACCAGTGCTTTCATTCACTCTCTTGGGTTTAGGAGGAGACTCAGAGCAGCACGAGAAGATATATCCACAGTTACTGGCTTTTAGCAGCTGGGGAAGTTGGTGCAGAGCTGGCAGATAACTTTGGATACTAACCAAGGTGGAGGGTTCAATTCAGTATCTCTGAAATGTGGGGTGGATCACAGCCAGAAGAGGTCCAGTTTCTATGAATCTGCTTCAGAGACTCCCATGAACAGCTCAGCACTGGAAAGTAGAAAAATTATCTAAATACTAATCTACAATTCATCTAAACTAATCTTGTGGGAGACTCAAATGTACCAAAAATGTGTCTTGTCAGATTCCAGCCACATCACAGTTAGGAACCCAATCCTGGCCTGAATAGTGCAAGCCAGTCCTCGAGTAAAATTCAAGAGGACTGTAGGATCTGGTGTCTTATCCAAAGTGAGCTGTAGGCTCCGGCCATGCACAGGGCTTCTGAAATTATCACTTGAGACTAAATCCATATCCTAAGATCTTGGAGGCTAAGCCCAGGCCAGGGACATGTGAACACAGTTGTGAGCATGTGAAAACTAATCTTGGAGCCTGTCCTGTAACCATGAACTCCCTGGATCTGTCTGTCTGTCTTTTGTGTACCAAGAGGAGCTCTATTCTTCGGCCTCTAGCCCCTACAAAAGCAGGGAGAAGCATAGAGCTCATGACCTGCTCTATGACTTGCTTTGGCAGGTTGTCTACGCAGTGGGAGCCCTGGCTAAAGCCACCTATGATCGTATGTTCAAGTGGCTGGTGACTCGGATCAACAAGACCCTAGACACCAAGCTGGCCAGGCAGTTCTTCATCGGAGTACTGGACATTGCAGGCTTCGAAATCTTTGACGTGAGTTCTGCAGGTGCCCTGCAATGGGTTCGGGGGAATGTTGTTGCTAGGTCAGTCCCCTAGTGTCTGACAGCTCTGTCTTCTCCAAGAAACTGCTGGCCTTGGTAAGAAAAAGAGCTGTTGTCTGAATTAATTTATCTGGAGCAAACAGGCAGCTCACAAGGACTGTTCTAACATTGCTGTGAGCACATCTCCAACGCTTCCTGCCTACCTGCACTGGGAGCAATCCAGCTGATCCTGGCAGAGATCACTCTTCACACTCAGACAAAGTAGAAGAGTGAATCCCTCCACCTCTGGAGCTTCTCCTTCTGACGCAGGTTTGTTTTGTTCTTGCAGTTCAACAGCTTTGAGCAGCTGTGCATCAACTTCACCAATGAGAAGCTGCAACAGTTCTTCAACCACCACATGTTTGTCCTGGAGCAAGAAGAATACAAGAAGGAAGGCATCGAATGGGTCTTCATTGACTTTGGCCTGGACCTGCAGGCTTGCATCGACTTGATTGAGAAGGTAAAAAATGAGTCAGGGGACAGGAATGGTACTTCTGGTAGGTGGTTTTTTTGCAAGACTGAAATAGTAAGGGGTGCTCTGCTACCAGAAATGAAATTATTCCCTCTCCAGGCACTGGCAAGTGCCTAGATTTGTTTTCCGCACACTTACAGCTCAGAGCCTTCAGATCATTGAGTCCTTGTTGGCACAAATGTTGACTGTATGAAAACATAGAAGTTCTGTTCCTACCCACCAGTGAGCCACAAAACTTGGTGTGGCCTTTTCTTCCAGAGAACAGTGATCTCTGCCCCTTTTTTCCTACCCGCTTTCTGCCCCTCAGTGTCTCTTATTTGAGTACTTGCTGATTCAGAGCAGCTGGTATAAAAGATTTCCACTCTTGCATGGAGGAAAATCACCTTCTTTTTTTTTTTTTTTGAGAGAAGCAAACCTGTCAGAATACTGGAAAGGATTTCCCCTTCCCAACAATCTGATGGACCTGGGCAACCCTCCATGTCTGGCAGGCCTGGCCAGTCCCAGTCTGACTGGCTGGAGGTCAGATGTGGTCTGGAATACACCACTGATAGTTTGCCCCATGGTCAATGTCTTGCAACGTTTGCCTGAATGAGTTCTCCCAAGTCAACCCTTGTCTCACCTTGCTCAGTGGCACAGAGAATTCTCCATTCTGGGGTGGGATATGGCAGCACTGAACTCACTTTATACCCCTTTCTCCCTGCAGCCACTGGGAATCCTGTCCATCCTCGAAGAGGAGTGCATGTTCCCGAAAGCTTCTGACATGTCGTTCAAAGCTAAGCTCTACGACAACCACCTTGGGAAGTCACCCAACTTCCAGAAGCCCCGGCCAGATAAAAAACGGAAATACGAGGCCCACTTTGAGCTGGTGCACTATGCTGGTGTGGTACGTCCCTTGTCAGCTCTTCCACAGCATCCACACCTTCCCCCTTGCAGGGGCTGTCCTTACCTTTGCCTCTCTCCTCTGGTGACAGGTGCCGTACAACATCATTGGGTGGTTGGACAAGAACAAGGACCCCCTGAATGAGACAGTGGTGTCCATCTTCCAAAAATCCCAAAACAAGCTCCTGGCCTCCCTCTATGAGAACTATGTGGGCTCTACTTCAGGTGAGGAACAACCTCACCCCTTTTTTGGCCTCTGTCTCTCCCTCCCTTTGCACCAAAGCCTCCCCACGCCCAACTGTTGGAGTAGCATTCCTGCACCACACAGCCTGGGCAAAGGGAAGACCCACACTGACCCCTAAAACCTCTCTGATCTGGGTAGGTGGATGCTCTGAACTTGCAGTGCTGGCCCAGGGGCTTTAGGTGGGTGGTTAGGACCAGGCTGAGCTTGTGCAGTGCTGTAGAGCTGTCCTGGTGGTTCTGTCACTTGGCATGTGTGAAGGAGTCTCCTGTTACCAAGAGCTGAGGAGCAACACCCAGAGTTGGGTGCTGTGGGAGATCTTTTTGGTGGTCTGTTGCTATGCTCTGCAACAGGGCACTCTATAGAGAGCAGGTGCTGTGGGTGCTTCAGGGGTGTTTGAGGGTGCTCTTGAGTCCTCCAAGCCGAGCAGATGCTTTGCTGATGTAATAAATCAATATTTCAACCCAACAGAGGAACCTCACAAGCCAGGGACCAAGGAGAAACGTAAAAAGGCAGCTTCTTTCCAAACAGTGTCGCAGCTACACAAGGTAAGAACCAGCCCCTCGTCCAAGGCCATGAGGGAAGCGTGTTCAGAGTGTCCCAGTATCAGTCCCACTTCCCTGCCAAGACTTTGGGGTGTCTTGCACATGAGCTCCTGGGGCCTGAAGGACCACCAAGGCTCCTGAAGGACCACCACTAGGCAAAAGCTCCTAACGCCCTCTCGTCCCTGGGTGAGGGACCTGT
Organism: Tringa tobata; assembly: GCA_033628505.1. Taxonomy (NCBI): domain Eukaryota; kingdom Metazoa; phylum Chordata; class Aves; order Charadriiformes; family Scolopacidae; genus Tringa; species Tringa tobata. The sequence goes on from JAHREE010000553.1 coordinate 2,717,691, forward strand.
GCCTGGGAGAGTCCCAGCCCTGTGCCCAAGCTGCTAGAGAGGGACATGAAGCTCCAGGCTGGGAGAGCCATGGCTCCCTTTGAGATGGAGCTTGTCCTGCTTCTGCCCGTGTGATGCTTGCGCTGCCTGGCAGCTCCTTCACCTTTGAGAGAGCGGCAGTTAAGACTTGTAGTGATGTTTAGATAATGTATTACATGAACATCACTTTAAGTCTGTGCTACTTCTCTCCTCATTCTTGTCGGCGGGAAGGACAACCTTTGGGCAGAAGAAAATGGAGGAGGATCTTACAGGTTTCTCTGTTGTCCTGTTCAGGGAGGTGACCTGAGCTATTTGACAGCTCAGGATAACACACACCCCAGTTCCCATCCTCACCACAGGAGTTGTTTGTCCACCTTAGAGCTTAAGCAACTGGAGAACAGCACAGAGGGGTGTGCAAGCCCAAAGCTGTGTCCTGCCATGACAGCCTTGTGGTGACAGGGTGCTCAAAGAGGGCAGCGCTTGTGTCAGAGCCCCCGTGCAGGAAGATGTGTGACTTTCCTCCTCCTGAATAGTCACAGGCCTTGGGGAAAAAAGCTGTCTGTGGTGAGAAGTTGCCCCATGATGACATGGAGCTGTGGGAAGGCATTCCCTTCCCCGAGCTGGTCCTGGACAGGGTGATCCTGTATGAGCAGGGGAAGGCAGCCTGGAAAGATCGATGGCGCAGATGCCTTTCCCACAAAAAAAAGGCAGGGCCATGTCTTGGCTTGAGCCCTGACTTGGAGAGAAAAGGAGGTCCAGGCTGGATAAGCAGGGTCCCCTGTCACAGCCAAAGGGCGTGGATGGCACTGCGGGGGTACAGGGAGAACCTGGCCCCGGGGATGCCACCACTAGACTTGCAGGACACTGAGGGCAGGGCTGATGGAGAGCAGCAGAGCTGTGTACCAGGAGTACGCTCAGTCCTGTGTTCCCGGCTCTCGCCTGCAGCAAAACTTTACCTACAAATACTCAGGAAGCATCTGGCACCTCTCTCTGGCATAGCAAAACCTGCAGATGCCATTTAGCACGTCTGCCAGCCCAGTCCCCTCTGCCATTGCTCCCACCCTGGCAGAAGGCAGTGGTCCTGCTACAGGGCTGCCCAGAGAGCAGCCAAGCAGAAGGAAATTCCCCCTCTCTCATGAAGAGTGGTGAGGAGCTCTTGGTGTCTGCTCTCTCCCTGCCTGGGGTGGGGTAAGGGGCTGGAGAGAAGTGGTGTAGGGGAGCAGAGCTGTCACTTCATGCCTCATCCCCTGTGTCTGCCCTACAGGAGAATCTCAACAAGCTGATGACCAACCTGCGCTCCACTCAGCCCCACTTTGTCCGCTGCATCATCCCCAATGAGACAAAGACCCCAGGTATGCAGGGACTGGCAGTCCCCTTGGGTGACATCCGCATGTGGGAGCTGGCAGGGACTCTTGCACCCACCTTCTCCCCAATCCCTTTCTTGCAGCAGTTCTGCTGCTGCTGAGACCTGGCCCATCTCAGCATGGACACCCCTGTGACCCATGCCAGTCTCCTCTACTGAGGAGAGTGGGTTTTGCCATGCTTCCAGTTTGGCTGGGCATTGATGGTTGAGCTGCCTTGCCCTTATGTATAACAGCAGGCACGGATGGGGCTGGTTTCCACCATCTGGGGCCTGGGCTGCAATGCTGGTGCTCAGCAGAGGCCTGCAGGACAGGTTAACACCTGTCTTCAAAACCATGGGCTGTTTCCAGAGCTCAGGCCCATGATGCAGCTCCATTTCCCCTGTCCTCTTGGGCTGAATGTCTGCCATATCTTTGTTTTCACCCTTAGGAGCCATGGATGCCTTCCTGGTGCTGCACCAGCTGCGGTGTAACGGTGTCCTTGAAGGTATCCGCATCTGCCGTAAGGGATTCCCCAACAGGATCCTCTACGCAGACTTCAAGCAGCGGTAACTCCCTCTTCTTCCTTGCCCAGCAACCCACACGTGTTCTGAGGGGGTGAAAGACTTGCCCTGGCTCTGACCTGCTCCCCAGCTTGTGCAGGGCTGGTCTGAACCACCACAGTATGTCCAGTGCACGCACAGTTCAGGATAGCTCTGCTGCTGGCCCTCTGGTGCCAGACATGGATAGTTTGGTGCCAGACATGAGACAGCAGGGCTGGTGATGTTTGAGATACTGAATGCAGGGCTGGTGCAGGTGGATGGTGGCAAGGCCACCAGGTCTGCCAATCCTGGCTCAGATTTCTCTCTGCCCTTGGGATCATAGAACCATAGAATGGTTTGGGTTGGAAGTGACATTAAAGATCACCGAGTTCCAACCCCTGCCCTGGCCAGGGATGCCTCCCACTAGACCAGGTTGCTCAAAGTACAGGTATGATGATGGAGCCATCAACTCTGCTGGAGTTCTCTTGCATGTCCTCTCTCTCCTTTGTCCCTGCAGCTATCGTATCCTGAATCCAGCAGCTATTCCAGATGACAAGTTTGTGGACAGCAGAAAGGCTACAGAGAAGCTGCTGAGCTCCCTGGAACTGGACCACTCACAGTACAAGTTTGGTCATACCAAGGTGAGACCAGGCAGCTGGTCCTCGGGAGAGGGACATTGCCTCTTCTGTCTCTCTGGAATTCCAGTTTGTTCTCTGTGCCCAGCTTGCTCTCTGCCTGGCCACTGCCCTGCTGAAGGTTGAGTGTGGTCCTTGAAGGGATTGAGGAGGGCAGAGGAAGGAACAGGTTGGGAAGAAACAGGTCTGAGAAGAAGGTCACTACTGCCTGATCTCGTGCCGCCCAACACAGCAGCTAGTCCCTGCTGGGAGGTGTGAGGGGATGTGCAGGGCAGGGAGGTTTGATGTGGGTGCTCCCCCAACCAGTGCAGAGTGTGGGTGTGTGCCTGTGCAGGGAGGGCACCTAAACCTGCAGTGTGTAGCCCTCACAGCTCTGTGTATTCCTGCTTAGGGCCCAGGTCTCTCTGATGGGTGATGTTACCCCTGAGCCCTCTGTCCTCTCTGGTGTTGACTCTGTTCTCACTCTCTTGTCTGCAGGTGTTTTTCAAGGCTGGTTTGCTGGGCTTGCTGGAAGAGATGCGAGATGAGCGTCTGGCCAAGATCCTGACCATGCTGCAGGCCAGAATCCGTGGGCACCTCATGCGCATTGAGTATCAGAAGATCATCAGCAGGAGGTAGAGTCGTGGGGGGAGGCAGAACTTTGTGGGCATCTATCCTTGCTCCTTCTGCACATTTCAGTGGGTTTGACCTGTGGGGCTTGCCTATGGCTGGCAGTGGTTGGGTAAGGCCCTGTCCTGGAGGGGTGGAGGCAGACCTGTAAGAACTCTGCCATGGCCTGGTAGGGAGGGTCAGTGTATCTAGGTGAAGGGAGCCTTTGGTTTCCACTTGAAGATTCAGAGGGATGTAGAGTGAGACAGCCAGGCCACACCACCCATCCCACTATGGCCACTGCAGTGCACAGACAATGTACCATTCGTTCAACCTTCTGCCATTTGCCCTCCTGGTGGAGAATAGAGCCATGTCCAGGCCTACAAAAGCCAGGTCTCTGCTGCGATGAGGATGGGAAATGGGGAATCAACACCCATGATGGTGCTGTGCTTCTGTCCCTCCAGGGAAGCCCTCTATACCATTCAGTGGAATATCCGGGCCTTCAATGCTGTCAAGAACTGGTCCTGGATGAAGCTGTTCTTCAAGATCAAGCCTTTACTCAAGTCTGCTCAGACTGAGAAGGAAATGTCCAACCTGAAGGAGGAGTTCCAGAAGCTGAAGGAGGCTCTGGAGAAGTCTGAGGCTAAGAGAAAGGAGCTGGAAGAGAAACAGGTCTCCATGATTCAGGAGAAGAATGACCTGGCTCTCCAGCTGCAGGCAGTGAGTGCTTCACTCTCTGGAAGTGTAAACATAGTGCAGAGTCCATGGGTGGACAAAGGAGCAGAGCGTGATAGATCCCTCCTTCAGCCTCTTGCAGTTCTGAGATGTTCAAGTGTCAGTCCAGTGTCTCCTTCCTCTGGAAAATTTAATTGTAGTTAGCTCTTGGGCCCCGGTTAGTGTTAGTTGAAAAAGGGCAGTGACTGGAGCTTTTGTGCACCCAAGCACCTTGGCTTGCTCTGCACTTTCCACAAGGAGAGCTCCAGCTCTGGGCCAGGGTAGCATGGCTGAGAGCCTGCTGGGTTGCTCTTGGGGCAGTTGGATGAGCACCAACTCTCCTGTGCCTGCCCCAGGAGCAAGACAACCTGGCAGATGCAGAGGAACGCTGCGACCTGCTGATCAAGTCCAAGATCCAGCTGGAGGCCAAGGTGAAGGAGCTGACGGAGCGTCTGGAGGATGAGGAGGAGATGAACTCAGACCTCACCGCCAAGAGACGCAAGCTGGAGGATGAGTGTGCAGAGCTGAAGAAGGACATTGATGACCTAGAGATCACGCTGGCCAAGGTGGAGAAGGAGAAGCATGCCACTGAGAACAAGGTAACTGACCCTTCCTGCAGAGTACAGCCTTGTTGCCCAGGAGCCTCGGTGCTTGTGGTGGCACCAAAGAGAAACTTCAAGGACAAGGCTGCTGGTGTGTGGGAGCTGGGGCACGGTAGAGTGCAAAAACATGTGGGAGAGGGCAAAACCCTCTGGTATCCTGTCTCATGGCACATGACTGGTATGGGCAAATGGTCCTGTGCAATGGCAAGTGATTTGAGGCATTGGCAAACCATCTGGTGGAACCAGCCTGGCCACGGGGAGGAGGCTGGCAGCTGCTGTTGATCATGGACTCCTGCCTTTCATGGGTCAGGCTACTGTATTAGCTTTGCTTCCCCTGTTCCTGAGAAGATGCTCTTAATTTTTGACCCCACGGATCTAGGTTAAAAACCTGATAGAAGAGATGGCTGCTCTGGATGAGGTCATTGCCAAGCTGACGAAAGAGAAGAAAGCACTACAAGAGGCCCATCAGCAGGCTCTGGATGACCTGCAGGCTGAGGAAGACAAGGTCAACACACTCACTAAAGCCAAGGTCAAACTGGAGCAGCAAGTGGATGATGTGAGTCCATAGGCCAGTGACAGTGAAGTGAGAGAGGTTTGGGACAGGAACAAGCCCAAAGGCTGCCCCTGAACATTATCTGGAGGGTGGGATTATCAGATCCCCATTTATTATGGCCAGTTAATTAATAACCCCATTGACAAACTGCCCCTGAACCAAGAGGTGGTCCAGACTACCCCATGGAGAGCAGTTCTGGGCTGAGGAAATGGGACTGGAGACCAACCAGGCAACAACTCTGGAACCTACTGGGCTGGGTGAAGTTCCCACAACAATGGAGACGGGGAAGGTTTGGGCTACAGAGGGTCCTTTCCCTCACTAGCCTGTCTCCTTTCGCTCTCCAGCTGGAAAGCTCTCTTGAACAAGAGAAGAAAGTCCGCATGGACCTGGAAAGAGCAAAGAGGAAGCTTGAAGGAGACCTGAAGTTGACACAAGAGTCTGTAATGGATCTGGAGAACGACAAACAGCAGCTGGAGGAGAAACTCAAAAAGTAAGTGTGTGATATGTGCCTGGCCTGTGTCCTTACTGTGCTAGGACAGTGCCCACCTCTAAATCAAGTGAACATGTGGCCTCTGCAGGGGTTAGTGGGAGGCGGCTTTGAGCATTGCTGGTGGGATCAGTCCAGGCGAAATGAGAGTTTGGTTTTTGTGGCTACTGTGCAGAGATGCTGAGGAGCTGGTCAGCTGCACTGATGAATAGATCAGGGCGCTTTAGAGCTTCCTCTGTATGTGGTGTTGGAGGAAAGACTTGCCTGGTGGGATCCTAACATGGAGCTGGGACGTCAGCTACAAGTACACACTCCATCACTCACGTCCCATTCTCGTTGGGGAACCAGAGAACATCACCTAGGGATCTCACAGGGAAAACCTCTGAGCCAGAGTCCACTTGAAACCTCACTCAGAGTAGTCTATGCTCTGCTTCTTACTCCTGCAGCCCCTTTCCTCTATGGGTTGGTTTGTTTGTCCCCTGGCCCTGGGTGCAGGGAACCATCTTCAGAAGCTGGAGGGACTTAGCAGGACAGCATTTGTCTGACCAAAGGCTTTGCTTTTTTTCTGTACAGGAAAGACTTTGAAATGAGTCAACTGAATTCAAGGATTGAGGATGGGCAAGTGACTGAGGCCCAGCTTCAGAAGAAGATCAAGGAGCTCCAGGTATGATGGGAAGAACTGTTGTCACAGCCCAAGAGTCCTAAATATCCATTAGATGTAGTGTGTTGGAGAATCTCTATGTCTCAGTCCCTCTCTGAGCGCAAGGGCATCTCCTTGGCCAAAGAGGAACGAAAAAAGCTGGCGTTGTTAGCAGAAGCAAAGTCTTCTGCCAAAATGTGGTGGACTGAACATTAAAGAATGAACTATTGAGGTGAACGCTAGCACCCTCATGAGGAACAGCTTCTAGGATGTAATACTCTCCAGTCTAAGACCTCAAATCCAGTGCCCAAACTGAAGATCTAAATCTAGTACGTTGGGCTTCTTCCAAGCAGAGACAGGCCCTCAGGTTCAGGCTGTTTGCATGGTGGCTTCTCACCAAGGGGAGGCTGGTATCAGCCTGGGTCCTGATGGCAAGGTGCAGAGGAGAGCAGAAGTTCAGCAAAAAGTCTACCAAGGAGCACCAGGCATGCCTGCCTCAGAGAGCCCCAAAACAGCCCAAGTATTTGCTCCAGGCTGGTGGCTTGCTGCTCCTCAGCATCTGAGGAGACACTTTGCTCCATCGTGGGGATCAAAGACGCTGGAGCTTGACCAGTTTGCTGCCTTATTGTCTCTCTGCCAGGCCCGCATTGAGGAGCTGGAGGAGGAGCTGGAGGCTGAGCGTGCTGCCAGAGCCAAGGTGGAGAAGCAGCGGGCAGAGGTGTCACGGGAGCTGGAGGAGCTGAGCGAGAGGCTGGAGGAGGCCGGTGGGGCGACGGCCACGCAGCTGGAGATGAACAAGAAGCGGGAAGCGGAGTTCCTGAAGCTGCGGCGGGACCTGGAGGAGGCGACCCTGCAGCACGAGTCCACGGCAGCTGCCCTGAGGAAGAAGCACGCAGACAGCGTGGCAGAGCTGAGCGAGCAGATTGACAACCTGCAGCGCGTCAAGCAGAAGCTGGAGAAGGAGAAGAGCGAGATGAAGATGGAGGTGGATGACCTAACGTCCAACATTGAATATCTCACCAAGAACAAGGTGAGCACCGGTTCTGTATGGGGCTGGTTCAGCTCTTCTGTGAACATCAGTGTAACTGGTTGCAGCGTGTTCAGCAGAGTCATGTCCATGGGATGTTGACTTAGGTTGCTCTTTGCCATGGCAAAGTCCCTCTTTTTCACAAGGTATAGCTTGTCACTATGGCAGTGCTTGCAGGAGGCTTTGCTTGTCCTAGTCAAGTCTGGAGGATCTGGGAAGACATTTCCTGGGAGAGTGACCGCAGAGAGCCACTCTTAGTTTAGCAGAGCTCAGGGAGGCTCCTGCTCTTTGCCTCGTGTGCACATGGGATCAGCTGAGCTGGGCAGCAAGGTCCCAGGGTGAGGCTGTGTCCTGGTTTGAGGGACATAGAATCAGAGAATTGTCCAGGTTGGAAAGGGTCTTTAAGATCATCGAGCCCGAACATCAACCTAACACTGCCAGAGCCATTACTAACCCATGTCCCTCAGCACCATGTATGCCTGGCTTTTAAATACCTCCAGGGATGGTGACTCCACCACTTCCCTGGGCAGCCCGTTCCAATGCTTGACAACACTTTCAGTGAAGAAATTTTTCCTAATATCCATCCTAAACCTCCCCTGGCACAACTTAAGGCCAATTGCTCTTGTCCCATCGCCTGTTCCTTGGGAGAAGAGACCGATCCCCCTTGGCTACACCCCCCTTTCAGGGAGTTGTAGAGAGCGAGAAGGTCCCCCCTCAGTCTCTTCCAGGCTGAACACACCCAGCTCCCTCAGCTGCTCCTCACACGACTTGTGCTCCAGACCCCTCACCAGCTCCGTTGGCCTTAATGAGGCAGTCACTGAGCCCCTCCTGGGACAATGGTGCTCTCTGGGCAGTGCTGGGTCTCACAAAAGCTTTGCTTGATGCCTGCAGGCCAATGCTGAGAAGCTGTGCCGCACCTACGAGGATCAGCTGAGCGAGGCCAAGTCCAAAGTGGATGAGCTGCAGCGACAACTGACCGACGTGAGCACGCAGCGGGGCAGGCTGCAGACTGAGAACGGTAGGTGTTGGTAGATCAGCTGTGGTTCAGCCTGGCAGGCTGTCTTGCTTCTCCCATGGACCAAAAAACATGAGCAGGAGCTCCACCTGGAGTGGAGGGGAGTGGGATGCCTGTGCCGTGCCTCCACTCAGGCCATGCAGAGGTGCTGTATAGGAAGAGGACCTCTGCGGTGATGCTGCTTGTGCTGGGGGATGTGGTGTGATCTCAGGAATCACAAAGAGGGGTTCCTAGGTGTTCCTTCACCTTCAGCTGCTGGTGTCCACTTCTGCCTGTGGGCCCCGACTTGCCTGGGACTGCTGGAGGTCTCCATGCAGCTGAAGGTCACAGGCTCCGGGGGGTGTGGGCTAATGCAGATTGTGGCATTTAGGCCCTAAAGTAGCTGGTTTGGCTCTGTTTGAACCCAGGGGAGCTGAGTCGGCTGCTGGAGGAGAAGGAGTCCTTCATCAACCAGCTGAGCCGTGGCAAGACCTCGTTCACCCAGAACATTGAGGAACTAAAGAGGCAGCTGGAGGAAGAGACCAAGGTGCGGCTTCTAGGGCATGGCTGATCTCTGAATGATGCAGACCTCAGGGAATAGGACATGTCCTGCTATGGCAGTGGCCCAGATCCTTGGCCTGGGGAAGTGGGTCATTCCCTGCACACAGGAGCCCCAAGGGCAGCTCTTAGCCTGCGAAAAGCAGAAGTTCCCTCCTGCTGCCACCAGTCGTGGCTCCATGGCTGGTGTCCTGTTCCAGCTCATCCTCTCATGAGTTCTTCCTTCCTCAGAGCAAGAATGCCCTGGCCCATGCCCTGCAAGCCTCCCGGCATGACTGCGACCTGCTGCGGGAGCAGTATGAAGAGGAGGTGGAAGCCAAGAGCGAGCTCCAGAGGAACTTGTCCAAGGCCAATGCAGAAGTAGCTCAGTGGAGAACCAAGTATGAGACAGATGCCATCCAGAGGACGGAGGAGCTGGAGGAAGCCAAGTGAGTCTCATGGCAGGAATCTGTTCCTTGCAGGTGGCAGGTTTTTATTCAAGGATGGGGCTTTCCCAAACCCCAGGGTGAGACTGCACCCTCCTGTCTGGACTTGGGGCTGTTTGGTCAGGCTGTGGCCTCCCCTCCTTAGAGTAGCGAGGTGGGATGACACTTGGGCTGGGAGTCCTCATCCCTTGGTGTCATCGGCAGGAAGAAGCTGGCCATCCGGCTGCAGGAAGCGGAGGAGGCAGTGGAGGCTGCCCACGCCAAGTGCTCCTCACTGGAGAAGACCAAGCACCGACTGCAGACAGAGATTGAGGACCTCTCGGTGGACCTGGAGCGTGCCAACTCAGCCTGCGCTGCCCTGGACAAGAAGCAGCGCAACTTTGACAGGATCCTGGCAGAGTGGAAGCAGAAGTATGAGGAGACCCAGGCAGAACTGGAGGCATCACAGAAGGAGTCACGCAGCCTGAGCACGGAGCTTTTCAAGCTCAAGAATGCCTACGAAGAGTCCCTGGACAACCTGGAGACCCTCAAGAGAGAGAACAAGAACCTGCAGGGTAGGACTGGGCTCAAGCTCTCCCCTCGGCCTCTCTGCCCAGGTCCCTGCTCTCATGGGAGACCCGTGGCTCCCCTGTCCTCAGCCGTGTGGTGGGATGGGGGTCCCTTGTAGGCAGGGAGCAGACCTTGTGGCTCAGCTGAGCCTGCCCCATTTCCTCCTCGGAAGGATCAGCCAGGAAGCCAGCATGTGTCCTGTCCTCTTGCTGGGGATGCTCCAGGCCCAATGTCACCTGGCTCTTGTGTTCAAATGGTGCATGTTGTGCTGCCAGGAGTGCCATGGCTGCGGCATGACACTGGGTTGGGGGTGCTGACCTTGGAGAAGTAGGTCTCCAGGGGTCCTTACACCTCTCCCATGCCCCCTCCTTCACCCAGGGCACAGGGGAGCGCTCAGGGCCCAGCAATGAGGGCTGGTGCCTCTTCCCCAGGGACAACCTCAGCTGCAGTCCAAGGGGGCCAGGGGAACATGGGCCAACCTTGGGCAAAGGGAAGGGAATGTCATCTGCATGGGGCTGGCCCTGCAGACCCTGTCCTGACTGAATGCCCTTCTGTCCCTGCCAGAGGAAATTGCTGATCTGACTGACCAGATCAGTATGAGTGGCAAAACCATCCACGAGCTGGAGAAGCTGAAGAAAGCCCTGGAGAGTGAGAAGAGCGATATCCAGGCAGCTCTGGAAGAGGCTGAGGTGGGTCCTTCTTTCCCACTGCTGCATGCACATGCCCAATGCCCTTAAGAGCCACCATCCCACCCTGGTCAAAGAGTGCTGGAGCAGTGACCCACCTGTGCTGGCAGGGTGACAGTCCTAAGTGGGGTTGTGAAACCCCGACAGCGCTCTGGGGTGGCTCCACCTGCCCTGCTCCCCATAAATCCGGGCTGGGGGGCAAAGCCAGGCTGGGATGGATGGCTGGGGAGATCCGTTGTCCCCTGGAGCCACCTTCTCATGACTGCCACTGTCTCTAGGGAGCCCTGGAGCATGAGGAGAGCAAGACACTGCGCATCCAGCTGGAGCTGAACCAGATCAAGGCTGATGTAGACAGGAAGCTGGCGGAGAAGGACGAGGAGTTTGAGAACCTGAGGTGTGTGCTGAGAGGGGACAGGCTGGGCCATCATTGTGGGGGCTGAGCTGGCACCATGGATCTGAGAGGGCTGCCCCAGAGCAGTGTGTCCCCGGGTGGATGGGGCTGATGCATCGTCCCTCCCACAGGCGCAACCACCAGCGTGCCATGGACTCCATGCAGGCCACGCTGGATGCGGAGGCCCGGGCCAAGAACGAGGCCGTCCGTCTGAGGAAGAAGATGGAGGGAGACCTGAATGAGATGGAGATCCAGCTGAGCCACGCCAACCGCCAGGCTGCTGAGTTCCAGAAACTGGGCCGCCAGCTCCAGGCCCACATCAAGGTTGGGTGGCCATGGGTGGGATGGAGCCCCCGCTGCCAGCCCCGGCTCTCCCTCTTGTCCCCATTGACCCTGTTCTGCCCTGCAGGACCTGCAAATCGAGTTGGATGATACTCAACGCCACAACGACGACCTGAAGGAGCAGGCGGCCGCCCTGGAGCGCCGCAACAACCTGCTGCTGGCGGAGGTGGAGGAGCTGCGGGCAGCACTGGAGCAGACAGAGAGGAGCAGGAAGCTGGCGGAGCAGGAGCTGCTGGAGGCCACCGAGAGGGTCAACCTGCTCCACTCCCAGGTGAGGGACCCCCAGATCCCCGGTCTCTGCTGGCCCTGGAGCAGCAGGAGACTGGTGGCCGTGGTGAAGAGCTGGTCCCTGTGGCACTGCCCTGCTCTCCCCACAGAACACAGGCCTGATCAACCAGAAGAAGAAGCTGGAGACCGACATCTCCCAGCTGAGCAGTGAGGTGGAGGACGCGGTGCAGGAGTGCCGCAATGCTGAGGAGAAGGCGAAGAAGGCCATCACGGATGTAAGAGCGTGGTGGGGATGGTGCTGTGTGATTGGGCAAGGATACCCTGCACCCTCTGGGGCTGGTGGGTGGGAGGAGAGGGGAGGTTCTCAGAGCTTCTCCATTGAGCCCCCGTGTCTGGCAAGGCTGCCTGACCTTGTGGTGATTCCTCTGTGCTCTTGGCCTTGCAGGCTGCCATGATGGCAGAGGAGCTGAAGAAGGAGCAGGACACGAGTGCGCACCTGGAGCGGATGAAGAAGAACATGGAGCAGACCATCAAGGACCTGCAGATGCGCCTGGATGAAGCGGAGCAGATTGCTCTCAAGGGGGGCAAGAAGCAGATCCAGAAGCTGGAGGCCAGGGTGAGGTGGCAGGGGCAGGTCCCCGGCTGTGCCACCCAGCAGCTGGGCTCCTGGCACTGTCCCAGCCCCTGTGGCACCAGGTCCTCTGCTGAGGACCTACAAGCCTGGGGCCAGCTCCGTGCCTTTGCTTGGGGTGGCTCAGCCTTGGCTGTGGCTACTTTGAGCTGGGGAAAGAGATTTGACCTCGGCTGGGGCTGGTGGTCGGGAGGAGGGTGCTGAGGTGACCTCTCTCCACCCGCAGGTGCGGGAGCTGGAGGGAGAGCTGGATTCAGAGCAGAAGAAGATGGCTGAAGCCCAGAAGGGCATCCGCAAGTACGAGCGGAGGATCAAGGAGCTGAGTTACCAGGTACGGCAGCACCGAGCCCAGCAGGACTTGGCCAAGTTCTCCCTCTGCTCAGAGCCTTGTGTTATCGAACACTCCAGCCCTGCCTTGTTCGGGGCTCTGTGCTGGGACCGATGAGGGCAGGGTGGACTTCTACCTGTCCCAGCATCAATCACCTCTGTCTCTGTCTTGCTTCTTTCCTGGCATCTCCTGAACTTGGTGGTGGACCAGGGGTTGTGGGGCTGGGTTGGTGCGCTCTATGTGTGAAGGGCCCTGGCACCACTAGGACACCTGGATATGGGGCTGTCAGAGCCTGAGCTGGCAGGGGGGAGTGTCTGGTGGGGATCCTGCTAATGGGGTTGAGGCTCTTGCAGGCTGAAGAAGACCGGAAGAACCTGACACGGATGCAGGACCTGATTGACAAGCTGCAGAGCAAGGTCAAGAGCTACAAACGCCAGTTTGAGGAGGCGGTAAGGACCTGTCCCCACCACAGCTCTTCTGCCAGGGCGGAGGATGGTGCTGGGGGTGGCCCAGGATGGCCACAAGGACCAGGAGCCAGCACAGGGACCCTGGTGTCCCGGCTGCACCCCATGCACCCACTTCCCTCACCCCCCTCCAGGAGCAGCAGGCCAACTCCAACCTGGTGAAGTACCGCAAGGTGCAGCACGAGCTGGATGACGCCGAGGAACGCGCCGACATCGCCGAGACGCAGGTCAACAAGCTGCGCGCTCGCACCAGGGAGGTCATCACCTCCAAGGTAAGACCCCCCAACCCACAGCCTCCTCTGGCAGAGGCCTCCAGGCCCAAGATCTCACCAAAGCCCCTTTTTGGGGGGGTTTCCTTTGCCAGCACGAGTAGCGGGAGCCCTGTCCCCAAGCACCTGCTGTAGCCTGGAGGCAAATGGCTGCAACAGCCACCGCCAGCTTTGAACCGCCTGAATAAACGTAGATGTGCCAGGACTTGCTCCCTTGCGTCTGTCATGGGGTAACCAAGGCCTTGGGCTCTGCTGCTGGAGACGTGGGGGGCAAAGATGGGGTCTTTGGGGACATCTTTCAGAGACAGGAGAGAGGCACAGGCCTCCCCTCTTCCTGCCTCACTCCGGGCCTTCAGTGCCTTTTGGGATCAGAGCCATTTCCTCATCCCTTCCCACCACAACACTCCAGGCCCCTCTCAGGTGAGGGGTGAGGACACGACAGATCTCACCGAAACCATTACTCCTGGGGAGAACATGGAAATCCCCCCCACACCCCGTTCCTGCAGGGCAGAGGGAGGGGGGTTTGGCCTTGGCAAAGGGACTGCAAAGAAAGACACCTCCACTCGTTTCTTTAAAATAGATTTCTTTAATAGTTTCCATTTAATACGTTTATTTGAAATTAGTAAATTGGCATTAACGTGGGCAGCACGAACCTCAGCAATCCATGGGGATAGTGCAGACTTCCAGAAGTATTGGTTAGTGACAGGGGTGTCCCTCCTCCACAGCCCTCCACCGAAGCCCCCCCGCCCAGTTCCCCGGCACCACGCAGGAGCCTTCCTCCCCACAAGACAGACAAAACAAGGATGAAGGACAGAGTTGTCTGGTCCCTCTCAAAATGAGAGTCTGGAGGCACCTGCCACGGACAGAGCTGTCCCCCAGTTAAAATCTGCCCGTGACCCTCCCCACGTGCTCGTCCCCTGCCCCGCTGCAGGCAGAGCCTTGGCCCTGGGGAACCAGTGTGCTCTGTTGCCGGAGTTTCTTCCCTGTGCCCTTCTCCCCAGCCAGGGCCAACTGGGCCAAAGCGAAACCGAGGTGCCTGGAGCCGGGCCAGGAGCCAGAAGTTCCTCTGGTCCCAGGCTGGGGAGGAAGGAAGCCACCAGGCAGGAGACAAAAGCTGGTGCCAGGGCAGCTCAGCCCCAAACTGCCCATGACACAAATAGAGAGATGTAAATGAGACTCTGGGGGTTTATAGCAGCAACCACTGGATGCACCAATTAACTAGACTATGGAAAAGGCATCCCTTAACTTAAAAGCCTTTTTAATTTGAAGCATTTATTTTTAAGTGTACATCTATTACAGATAAGAAGAAGCAAAAGATACACCAAAAACACAAATACCCAAGAGCAAAAAAAAAAAAAAACAAAAAACCAAAAGTACAGATGAGAAAGAAATTATCTGAGGGGAGGGAGGG
>JAHREE010000553.1:2732202-2771309 GCA_033628505.1 Tringa tobata
GAGGGAGGGGGTGGGTGGAGGTGACCTGATGAAGAACAGAGAGTTGCAGCTGCCCAAGGAGGAGCTCCCCGACACAGGGGGTGGCACCGGGACAACCTCACGGGAGCGGGGCAGAGATGTGGTCCCCCCAGGAGGGACACAAGGGTCCCCAGGAGCTCCTGTGAGGCTCCAGGTCTGCACAGAAGCTCTTACCATCCCGCTAGCAAAGGGCTGACTGCAAATCCACAGCAGGACACCCGAGTGTGAGATCAGAGAGAGAAGAAAGGGTGACTTCTAGAGAGCAAGTCCTGCAGCCGGGGCTGGAAGCCTCCTCTGCTCATCCAGGTCCCAGGGGTGAGACCCTCAGAGCGGGTCTCGTTCTGCTGGCAAAGATTAGAGACAAAATGCCACAGCTCTGGGACATCCTCGCCCCTGGGCCCTCTCCGGAGCCTGGACGGAGCCCAAGTCAAGTCATCTCATCAAATAAGTTAAGAAAACATAAAAAAATTCAGATGCATGTTTGAAAGAAAACCGGTTTCTTTAGCTGGAGCTGCAAGACGTATTTTTTTGACTTAAATGCAGTGGCTCAGGACTTCAGGCTGGGTTTCATTCCTGGGAATCTGACCGTCTCAGAGAAACGCAGGTTTGGCAATCAGGACTGCCAAAACCCCATTCCCCCTTTCCCAACAACATCCTACAAAGTTCCTTTCAACCAGGAGTGTTTATTCCTAGCGTTTAACACATGGTGATTAAAATAGATCCAGGAAAAAGAAACAAAACCTGACATCTCCAGTAAATATTGCACTTCAAGATTAATGTGTGTGTTGATATTAAAGACTGGAAGCAGAGACTGACAGGGGACTCCAGGCATAGCAGGTTAGCATCAAGAGCAATGGTCCTGAAAAGGATTTTAAAACCAGATTAGTTACCCAAAAAGGGACAAGCCGCAAGTTGAAAAAAAATAAAATAATTAGTATATTTTAATGCTACTGCTCCATGAAAAAGCCAACCCCTGTTGCAATCCCGCCACTGCTGAAACGTCTCTGTTCTCCGCAGCGCCGTGAGACGCCTTGGGGTGGGAAGGATCTGCAGGAAGGACAGCAGGAGCAGAGGCTCTCTCCTAGCGCACGGACAGATAGATTTAGTACCAAATGATCCAAAAAGTAGGTGGGTGAAGAGGTGACGGGAGCTGGGGCTCTCAGGAATTGAAAGCGCACACACACACACGCACACACTCACACTCCCACCAACCCCGAACCCCCAATTCGAAACCCCAACAGAAGAGTTCCACCTGCAGGGAGTCCTCCTGCTGGCTCTGCAGGTGGCTGGTGTGACGGGCTCCCCTAAGACCAGCTCCTTGGACCTCACATTCGGAGGACAATTTCTGTGCTTTTTGACTTGCTAATTCTGGTAGCCACGAAAGACAGCCACAACGAAATTGGCACATCGGGAGTATCCTCCTCTGTCAGCAAAAAAACCATCTCTGACCAGCCCCCTTGGACCAGGAGACGGAAAAAAATAATAATAAAGAGGCTGGTATTTTGCAGGTGAGTATTTTTATCCCAGAATGACTGGAAAATACATCCCTGAATGTGCTGCCCAGAGAGCTCTCAAAGTCTCATCCCTCAGGGATGGGGGACCGGCAGGGGGCTGGGGTTTTGACAATGCAGTAACGCTCCACGGTTTCCAAGCCGCACACACACACACACACACACACACACACACTACACAGCGTATCCCTGAAAATCCACGGGCTGCGAGGTACCCTCCAAGCGCTGTCCATCGGAAGCCAGAGTGAAGAATTACTCCTCGGAAAAGTCTCTGTCAATGTCCATATAAGCCTCGTCGATGTAGCTAACTATGGCACAGGGGGACGTCCGGTCTGGACTGAGCAGTATAGATACAGTCTCTTTCCAGTAGGTAAAACTAATACATGAGCTCTGTGGGAAGAGAGGAAGAGGATGGTTAGCGTGGTCCACAGGCACCAACACGCAGCAGAAGACACATCCCAAAGGCGTTCAGCAGAGAGAACTGAACATCGCCTCCTGTTCAGCCTGGCTTCCCCAGCCCCACAGCTTCACAGCTCTGATCCCCCAATCTCTCCATCCTCCCCGGGGCACGGAGCAGGAGGGGTGGATGCTCCCCCAGAGGGACCTGGACCTGTTGGAGAGGTGGGCCTGTGTGAACCTCAAGTTCAACCAGGCCAAGTGCAAGGCCCTGCAACTGGGTCACGGCAATCAAATACAGGCTGGGCAGAGAATGGCTGGAGAGCAGCCCTGAGAATGACTTGGGGGTGTTGGTGGATGAGAAGCTCAACAGGAGCCAGCAACGTGCCCTCGTAGCCCAGAAAGGCCCCCCACATCCCGGGCTGCATCCCCAGCAGCGTGGCCACCAGGGCAAGGGGGCAGATTCTGTCCCTCTGCTCCGCTCTGGGGAGACCACCCCCCAGTACTGCCTCCAGCTCTGGGGCCACCAACAGCAGAAGGACATGGAGCTGTTGGAGCGGGGCCAGAGGAGGCCACGGAGATGCTGGGAGGGCTGGAGCCCCTCTGCTGGGAGGAGAGGCTGAGAGAGTTGGGGGGGTTCAGCCTGGAGAAGAGAAGGCTCCAGGGAGACCTTCGAGCCCCTTCCAGTCCCTAAAGGGGCTCCAGGAAAGCTGGGGAGGGGCTCTTGATCAGGGAGGGGAGCCATAGGACGAGGGGGAAGGGTTTGACACTGACAGAGGGGAGATTGAGATGAGATCTCAAGAAGAAATTCCTTCCTGTGAGGGTGTTGAGACCCTGGCCCAGGTTGCCCAGAGAAGCTGTGGCCGCCCCATCCCTGGAGGTGCCAGGCTGCACGGGGCTTTCAGCAGCTTGGTCTGGTGGGAGGTGTCTCTGCCCAGTGCAGGGGCGTAGGACTGGATGATGTTTAAGGACCCTTTCAACCAAAACCATTCTACGATTCTATACTGAACCCACTGCACATCTTACAACCCACTGCAGATGGGGGCTACCAGCACCTGTGGCAACTATAGCCCAAAGAGCAGCATGGGGTGACCACCAGGACTGCCCATGACCAGGACACACACACAAGGCCAAACTTCTCCTTTGCTCTCCAAACACAAACCAGGATGCTGCGGTGCTGCAGATCAAGCCAATGCTGGCAGCAGCTCCTACTCGTAGGGAAGGCACAAGGACAATACACCCTCCCTGCTCACATCTCTCCTGCATCATTCTCTGAAGGTCAAAAGTCCTCTCTGGTAGCCCTTCACCACCTCATCTATTACACAAAGACTTTACACACTGGACAACTAACTACTTCCACCGCAGCAGTGGCCCAAGACACAAGCAGCACTGCAACGTTCATGAACAGCTCAACACGACCCCAAAATGCCCCAATGGCAGAGAGAGTTGGTCTCGGCAGCCTCTCCCCATGGTCAGACCATGGCATGGATGTTGTGACACAGTGGCTGGGTGCTGGCAGGCCACACGTCACCGTGTCACCCCCCAGGTCTCAGCCCAGCAGGGACCCAAACCTACTGCCCCAAATAAGGCTGAGAGAAAAGTGTGACACGTCTGCACCATTCGCTGCAGTTTCTCCTCCTCGCATGGGTTCCCCTCCATCACACTTCTCCTTTCTGAGGAACTGAAGCTCTTATATTTTAACTGCTTCCAACCCCTATATTCCTGCCCCTCTTTAGGTATCTCATCCAGAGGAGACTGCCTGCACCGTGCTCACGTCACAGCCACGGGGACACGCGCTTTAGAAAAGGGCTTTTCCATGAACACATTAAAAAGCTGTTAAAGCTGCAACCCAAAGCACTGAAAAATCAAGGAAGAGACCTGTGCAACCTCACTTGAGCCTTCCAGGGTATATACAAGGGAGTCACCTTCTCATCACAGCTCACTTCTTCCTCTTCTCATTGCCCAAGCTCTGGAGTGGAAGCTTGTGGGCTGTTTTCCACAGGGTAGCTGGTCTTCTACCAGCTACACCAGATACTTCTCCTGCAGCGTTTCACGGATTCGACAGAGTTGGAAGGGACCTCTAGAGATCATCTAGGCCAACTCCCCTGTAAGCAGGGTTGCCCAGAGCACATCACTCAGGACTACATCAAGGCAGGTCTCGAAAGTCTCCAGAGAAGAGTACTCCACAACCTCTCTTGGTAGCCTGTTCCAGGGCTCTGCCACCCACACCGCAAAGAAGTTTTTCCTCACATTTGAGTGGAACTTCCCATGTACCATCTTATGCCCATTTGCCAGGCCAAGGAGAGAGGGATAGTCTGGTTAAGGTGCTAATCAGCCTGGGGAGCTGGATTCTCTCCTGCCTCCACACCCTCATATGCAGGGCTGGCCATCCCAAACCTGCTCAGCGCTGCCAAGTCTCACTTCGGGGTGCCAGAGCCAAGACCTAAGGGATTATTTGCAGGGAGACCCAGCACCAGCCTTGTGGCAGTCTGAGTGCTTGCAGAAGGGACCTGGCTGGGTAAGAGGGTGTAAGAAGCACTACACAAAGTTACAGTGGGGGCAGAACTCGCTCCCTTTTTTCCCTTCACCACCTCTCACTTTCCATTTTTGCTAGGTGACCAGGAGGCAGATATTGCTGTGATCCATTCTTGCTACGGTAAGAGGTTTACGTACATTTTCTAAGCAGGTGCTGTCTTTATCCTTGTTGAGGTAATGCTGCTGCCAGAATCGCAGGAGACTGTGGAAGTTGTTCAGGATGAAGCCCGGGTATTTTTCTGTATATTCCATCTGTTGCAAAGTGCGCAGATAAAAAGGGAGCTTTTCTTTCCTTCGGGCCAGCATTAGGATAACTAAACTTGTGTTCAAACAACTGACGTTTTCCTAAAAGTCAAAATGACACAGGAGGTCAAACAACCAAAAAAAAACCCCCCAAAAAAACCCAAAAAGAGACAGACATTGGTTGTACACATCCCAACAAAACCTGCTCATGGTAAGCATGCAGGTAACGTGTATCAAGAAAGAAGGGACAAAGGTGTCCTCAAGAGAAGCCAGGTTCCTCCCCGCTCCCAGCCCAGCTCATCGCTACACACCATCAGCAAGAGAACTGCAAAGTTACTGTCAGCCCTTTACCTGTGTAAGTGTCTGTACATGAATAATATTAATGAGACGGAAAAGAAAGGACATTCTCATGGACATCTGGGACATGTATGATAACAGGCGGCACTCTGACAGGACTTCTGCAACTGCAGCAAGAGGAAAAGACAATCATCAGCTGCTTAAAGTTCAGATACATTGATCCAAGCAATATGGCATTACAACTGGTGCTCAGGCTGGAGCAACAAACCTGCAGGGGGGGCATTTTTCTGTTTAAAACCAGAATTTACAAGGCCCAGACTTAAAATAGCCGTTATCACTACCAAATACACCCACCCCATTTCTTAGTCTTTACCTTTAGCATCAGACTGATTCTCGAATCGGTCCAGGGACAGCGTAATGCAGCGAACAAGCATGTTCGAGTCAACCAACGAACTGTTGATCTGATTTAAAAATATCTGGAACTAAAGAGAAATACTTTTTAGCGTTGCATTAAAAAATAAACAAACAATCAAGATTCATCCTACACAAACCCTCGTGGCTGAGGTCTGACAGAACAGCGTTTCATACCCTTTTCAGAGCACACTTCACCAACATAAGGCTTCACAGACAATTGTGATTTCCCCTTCTCTTCAGAACCAAGAGTTAGGTTCTGAATGCCAAAATACTCAGGGTCATTCCCTCTTTGTTCTAATAGGAATAAGAGGAGACACACGCTCCTGGGCTGCTTCATCCAGTCCAAGCCAATACCGGCACCGTACAAGCATCCCTACAGCAAGTACCTTAAAACACTATGAAGAGAAACACACCAAATCCTGGCACCACTAAAACCTCTTCTGAAGCAGTGTCACTTCAATGAGACCAAGAATTCCTACACTATTCGTTTTGAAAGCAGGAGCTGAGACAGCATGGCTGCTGGCCTCTCTGGTTCCTCCAGACGCATGTTTTCCTGTGCTTATTTTGAACAGCAGAGCGAGCTGGGGAGGAATACAGTCAGGGATTCATAAGACTGAGAATTAAAAATGTATAAATCAATAAATAGGAAGCACATGCAAAGTATAAATACAGATACTCTAAAATGTGTGAATTCATTTACAAGAAAACAACCCGAAATTAAATATGTCTTTCTTTTAAACACATCTCTGCCTCTATTCTCCAAGGTCTACCTGACCCAACAGCAACCAGAGAAAAATTACAGTAACACAAGCAAGAGCATGAAGTCTCTCAGAACCTCCCCAACAGCTGATGCTATAAACACAAAGCCCACAAAAAACATAAAACCACTTTGCACAGAGAGCTGCCCATTCTTGATCTACACATGCAATTAAGTTTCATAGGTAATTACATCAGCCATGACTTCAGAAAATGTCTGTAAGCCCCCCTTAGGGGGTTCAAGGCCAGGTTGGAAGGTGCTTCGAGCAACCTGGTGTGGTGGGAGGTGTCCCTGCCCAGGGCAGGGGGATTGGAACTGGATGGTCTTTAAGGTCCCTTCCAACCCAAACATTCCATGATTCCATGTCTTTTTGCAGTATCTAATACTAATGAATATTTTTAATCATCTCCAGGAAGAAACCCCCCTCCAGGCTAAAGATTTTTTTGGACCCTGTCTCAATGTCCACAACTATCAGCTTGACCCAAACACTAGTGACTTCACAGAAAACATTCTACCATCTTTGAGCCCTGACCCGATCATGTAGCAGGGCAGCGTTTGGTGAACAGCTCAGCATTTGCTGACTCAGAACAGCTGGGAAAGCTTCTCAGAAGACCAGTGTCTGCAGCAACAAACACGCTTGTGATCTGGCAGCTCACACCTCCATGTTCACTGTGCACCAAACTCAACTATCCCATCAAAACCAGCCAATGAATCTGAGTTTTAGGGCTACCTTTGGTTAGAAGAGCACAAAATTTGACCCACTGGGGACAGCTTTTTACAAATATTTACCTTCTCATCAGTGTTGATGTACTTGTTGAACCTCTTGAATGCATCAATATTGAATTTCATCAGTTCTCCCAGAAGGTCAAAGTAACTCTGGAGCACATCTCGTGATTTGCACTCGCTGTCAACAATGCAGTAGAGAATATGCTGGCATGGGAGGAAAACATGTTATCGCCACAGTTTAGGCCAAGCCAGCAGGTCAGCATAGACTCTGATTTAATCACTATTTAAACATTTATCTACAGGTTTAGTTCTTAGATGACAGAACAATTTGAGACTTCTGTTAAATTAACTCCCCAGCAATGCAGGTTACAGAAGTGGCCACCCCATGCTGGGTGCCACAAGCAGAATTCACAAATACTTTTCAAAAATTGCCCCCCTATTCCCAGTGAATATTTAACACTACATTTTTACCCCTTTCAGAATTCATTACAGATTAATCCTTCTTGGTTGCTACGGAGATTTGTTACAGAGGAAGCTTGGCATGTACTTCATTACCTCCAGGAGTCCTCTCTTCAGCAGGAACATCTGGTCTGCATAGGAGGTGGTGCCTCGCAGGAAACTTTCAACTGCCCTCGCTTGCCAAAACCTGAGAGGTAGAAGAAATGAGGTCTTAATTTTGGAGCAAGAGGAGTATATTATCACAACTACAGTTTAAAATCAAATTTCCTCCTGAAGCTGGATTCAGAGCTGTTGATCCTGCAGAAAATCACTGCCCCTACTGGGTAGAGGTTCAACGCAAGCTTTGGCATCTCCCTCACCTGCACTGCCCTTGTAGCCAGATCTTTTCATAGCTTATAATTTTCAAGCATTTCCAACTGCTGTGAGCTGTATAAAACCAAACTGACTTGCCAGTCCACTCAAACCAGCATGTTCCAGTGCAAAGCGAACCCACCTAAAGGAAGATTCAGCTGGTTCCTTCTTCATGACCTGAAGCAGTCTGGTCAACAAACCTCTTTTCCCATCACACACAAGACTCCTAAAGGACGAGAAGAAATTACGGCGTGAGTAGAAGGGCTAGGAAGTGCCATGCCTTGTAGAACACTGAATCCAGTCTCTTCTCCAGAGCTTTTAATGATCAAAATCCCAGTATTGAATGTACAGGTAGAGTTCTCCTCACTACCTTTCGTAAACATCTGCAATACCTGCAACACGACTCCCAAAGAAACCCTAAGGCAAAATTATTCATTTCCTCTCACAATTTTAATTATATCAGAAATACCAATTCACACGTTATAGGAACTAGGGGGTTAGAAAAAAACACAACCATATACCAAATTTGAGTTATGGAACGAAAGAAAAACATACCTTTTTTGCTCCACAAATGCAAAGGAAGCACTAAGTTCCATTTAGGAGGCAGAGCAGTGTAGAAACCTACATGGTACATTAGGTAGCCACCTTCTGCATGTACTAGTCAAAGCAGAGAGGCTGTAGAACTGCGACACTACTTGCTAAATAACATCTTCAGCAGAGTATCTACCTACAGGAAGCCTTGAGTTCCTCACGTATCAAGAGAAGCAACATGGAACCAAAATGTTAAGGGTGGAAAAGAAACCACTTTTAGGCCAGAAAGTGAGCAATGCTGCCTGTCTGGCTACACAGACCTTTGCTGGGCACTCAGTAGCCACTGACAAAGCCCTCGCGGGAAGAGGTTTTCTCACAGCATGACAGACTGTTCCACTGACACTCCAGAGAAACTTTTCAGGTTGGAAAAAGCTGCGTGCACCCTTAGAATCATAGAATTGTCTAGGTTGGAAGGGACCTTTAAGATCATCTAGTCCAACCATCAACCTAACTGATAAAAAAAAAACATCACTAAGCACCACATCAACCCATCTTTTAAATACCTCCAGGAATGGTGACTCCACCACTTCCCTGGGCAGCCCATTCCAAGGCTCAGTAACACTTTCAGTGTAAACATTTTTCCTAATCTCCAATCTGAACCTCCCCTGGTGAAACTTGAGGCCATTTCCTCTTGTCCCATCGCCTGTTCCTTGGGGGAAGAAACCGAACCCCCCTGGCTACACCCTCCTTTCAGGGAGTTGGAGAGAGCGAGAAGGTCTCCCCTCAGCCTCCTTTTCTCCAGGCTGAACACCCACAGCTCCCTCAGCAGCTCCTCACAAGACTTGTGCTCCAGACCACTCATCAGCTCCGTTCCCCTTCTCTGGACCCACTCTATCACCTCAATGCCTTTTTTGTGGGAAGGGGCCCAAAACTGGACACAGCACTTGAGGTGGACACTTCCTTTCACTGTGCTCCTAACAGGGGGAGTTTTTGCCCCTAAATACCCTTTTGAACAAAGCCAGGAAGGTGCCTGTGCTTAGAAGGAAAGGATCCGCATAACACAGACACTGTTTCTTCCAAATTATGCACAGTATTATGATAATAATTATAATTTATAAATCCTCTTGGAGAATTCCCTTTTGAAGCAAGGTAAATCTGCTCTGTGCAGACGAAGTCCCTCCTGATACTCTGGGAGCATTCTGAAAACTCAATTCCACAAACAGTGTTTCACCTTGGGAGGTTTGTACATCAGAACTGTGTATTAAAGAGCTTATTAAATCAAAATAGTCAATCTAACAGATACTCAAATATAACACTAGAGATTCTTTAAGTGGTTTACCATGTTAATCTAATTTAGCTTATTCTAGTTACTAGCTGCTCTTAAAATAAAGACACTAAGCAAACACGCTTCGATGTGTTTATGCAGATGCAAATGGACATTACGTGTGTGCAAACTGCTCCTGAATTTCAAAACTAAGATTTATTAGTAGCAACAATTACTAGAGGGATCCCAGTTTACTCTCCAGGTGTGCGAAGGCTGTAGTGAGAAGGGCCAGACAAACAGGCAGACCAGCACATCGTAATGAAGTCCAGGTTGTGAACAAAAAAGCCCATTTTTGGCTGCTTTTGTTTTTAAAGTGCCTTACTCTGAGCACAGACCCACTTTAGATTTGCTAATAGCCATGACCATCACACTAACCTCGACACTCCCTACTGAAACATGTCATGGAAATTAAAGTGAGGTGGACAGAGGGACCTAAAACAAAACAAGTGACAACAAAAGCAAAATGCTAGAAGCTGCTGAATTTAAACACTCACCTGTCCGTGTTGACAACTGCATCGACTTCAGGGATGTTGGCTTTATGGGAGATCGCACTCAGCTCGTTCAGCTCTTGGCTGTTCAAAAGGAGATACTTGTTCCTAAAGCAAGACAGTTGGGGAGTAGGAGAGAAAAAGATGATGAGTTCAAGAGGCAGGTAAACATGCAACTCCATGAAGAGTAAAGCTACTAGGACCAGGCAACCAGCTTTCACCTCTCTGGCTCCTTACAGCCCTTCACACTCCCCTGCACCAAAGCAACTCCCAAACTGGGCCAACTACCTGCTGGTTTATAAACCTCCACCAAAATTCACCAAATTCAAGTTTCAACACTGACTTGCTTTGAGACACCGGCTCTTTACTGACCTGTTCAGGATCTTATGGTTTGTTTTTTTGAGTATTTCCTTCCAGATGACATTCGTTTTTGAAAATCTCAGCAACACTTTGCTGAATTTCAGCAGATTTTAAAGCAAACTTTTTCAGAGCTTCCTATAGTCTTTCTCTGTCGTATAGTGACTGTGCTCTTTATTAGTAATAAGCCTCAATTAGAAAGCAGAAACTGCAAAAAGTACTGAATCATACTGGTGTTTTATTACTCTGAGCAAATTGTTTAGTCTGGAAATATTTAAAACATTCATGAAGTATACAAAATAAACCTGGAATGGATATAAACCCACAGAAATTGCATTAAATGCTTTATTTGAGTACTGAGCTTTGCACAAATTCATCTATAAAATAAAATAAATGCAGAACAAGTCTGACAAAGTAGAAATGCAGTCCAGAGGCTGTCTGTGACAGACTCCCTGCCCAATGTCAGTGCGCTCCCTCAGAGCCCTCCTGCTTCAGAGTGCTCAGAATCAGACAGCAAGGATTTCTTTACAGGAAACCTGTGGGAACTTGGCATGCTGTGGGGAGGGGTGTAAAGACAACCCAGTCACCAAAACACAGTAACTACACAGAGGATAAATTTTTAGAGAAGAAAGGTGATGGGCATGCCATCTTGCTTCAAATACTATAACCCCGATTAGTGCCACTAAGGCTGTTGGGTGAAGCCACTTTTGATCTGGATCAACAGGTTTCTGTAATGAAAACACAGCCTCTCTCCACACAATGAACAGCTCTGCAAGTTTGGTTTACACACAGTTTTACCAAAGTTAATATTAGTACATAAATACTTGCTCTCACCCTGTCCTCGGCTAACTCAGCTTATCTGTGACTTCATAGAAAGTTCATGGAACTATTTGTTTAAAAGCCCTAACCAGATTCCACACATTCCACTTGGTCAAATGCTATAGCTGAAAGCTGGTTTCTGTTTAAAGAACCCTGAGATCTTTGCAGTAAACGACTTCAGTATCATCTAAAGAGACTTCACTGGAAAACCTGGAGTGATTTCTGGGCAAACGTCCAGCAGTTCCCCATTCTTAAAGCTAATCCTTCCCAATCAAAAAGGCTGATATTTTCAATATATGTATCTAACAGTAGAAGATAAAACCTACACAAAAATATCACCCCGGCTGTAGATAAGACCAGCAAGGCACCAAGTGAAGGCATATACATATTTAGTGGAATATGCCTCAAGTGCAGATGTTTGCAAAGAACAGAAAACCACCTTGAAAGGCTGAATTAGAGCAACAGGACATTTGACAGAATGCAAGGTGTGATTCTGCAAGTCAGAACAGAGCAACAAGTACGTCTGTACCAGCAGAGGAGGTATGATTTTTGAGTAAAATAACAAATAAATAAATAAATCTGCATCACCCCTCAACTACTCCAGCAGACTCAAGCTTCGTAAGTATGTCTTTCTGAAGGCAAACCGAGGCTTTCTGCCCCATTTCCAACCTAGGTTGCCAATGGCTAGCTGACAGATAATTGTTTCCCCATCCAGTTTAATCAGGTCTTCCCCATTGCTGGCATTGAAACAGCAACAATGTCCTCTCAGCCTTTGTAAAAAGGCAAAAGTGTATCGATTAATCCACCCAGAGGTACACTGTCTTTCACCCTGATCTTCCAACAGCCTTTGTTTCATGCTTGTTCTGCTCTGAATTACACCTACGTAGGTCCCTGCAGGGTACACGCTGAGGGAGGTGACCGATAAACGGCATCATGAAAGCTGCCTCCTTATTTCTTCAGCCAGAAAGTGTTGACTCATCACATAAATGCTTCAGTTCGTTTCAACATGAAGCAAAACGGGCTATTTTTAATCGTCAACAGACATCCTAAGACAGACATGCCCACTGGAGAGCACGTCCGTAGCTTTTTCACAGCAGGAGCTGAAAGGCACGTGAACATCTGAATCGAGTTTAAGCACAATGTTCCATTCACATGGAGCCTGGGACACCCGCCCGAACGGCCACCAGGCAAACAATACTGCGAGCCACAAGCTCCCACAGCTTTTCATACTCACTCGTGGTGATCGCTAAAGCTCTGGAGAAGCCGCAAGAACTGTATCTTTAAAGTAATGTCCTAAATAGAGAGGAGAAAGGTCAAAAAAATCTGTTTTAGTATTTTTTGGGTATCATTAGTGACCAAGCGGAGACAAACCAGCTGAACTGAAAACCCATCCAAATCAAAGCCCTTTGGACAGCAGAGCCAGTCACTTGCATAAATGGAGAAGGCTGCGCTTTGCAGGCTCCCCAAAATAGAACAGAACTGGAGACAGCCTCCAAGCCTATGCGTGTAACAGTTAATATTTACCTCTCACTGCAAAGGGCAAAGGAGCTCATCACTACTGACTGATTTAGAATATCCAGGTTTGCAGAAAAATAACAAAAATAACTAAAGCCACCCAAAAAAACCCAACAAAAAAACCACTCCCCCCAAAAAACCTGACAGTAATCTATTTCTTGTTCTGTGCCTCTCCTTGCTAGACGCAGTAGCTCTCATTTCCTTAAGTTTTGGTCGTCTTCTACCTTCGGCCTCCAGGGATCCCAGAATTTACCCCCTTTCCCAGTTCTCAAAGAAGGGAGAGGCTGAATTGCCAGCATGAGGCAAAGACTTAAGTGAAAATAACAATTCACCAAAGCCCAAATGCCACCACATCTCAACTCACTTACTGTACATGCACCCCATCACTCCATACAACTCCTCAGAATTATAGGATAAGATAAAAATCCAACACAGAATTTAAAAAGTTACTCACTGGGCTACAATCACAATTTTGATTGTGTCCATGCAGAACCAGGACCGACGTCGAGTGCTTTCTCCAGATCAGTTTGTCAAACAAGTTATTGAGGCCAGGAATCAGTTTGAACTCTGCTATCATTTTATGAACCTGGAAAACAAAGAAAAGTACATACTCATCTGCTGCAGCCTCAAATATGGATATAACATTAATTCAGTCTTAACTTCTAAGTCTCTTTATCTCTTCCTCTCCTCTCTTTTGGGCAGGGGGTGGACAGATAGAGGGCCATCTGTCATTCTGGTTTTGGTTAATTCAGCTGAAACCACGACATGTAGTCTGGTAAACAGATGGGCACAATTACATCATCCTCTGACAACAGAAAGAGTGAACTCTTATCTAACAGCATGTGTTTGTGTTTACACACACACTAACCACGGGGTATCATTAGAGTAGCTTTCATTTGGTGGACCTGGATAGGAAAGAGAGATTTTGGGGAGAAAGTTGTTTGCTTTCAGTTAACCACTGTGCCTCTGGAAGCAGCTTTGGACGTTGGAAAATAACCTACAGCATGCTGAAAATATTTCTAATACCTAACTTCTATGTGTCACAAAACTAAGCTGCAGATATCCTGCTGCCAGTCATCCACTGAGCACCCTTTGCCTTTCTACTTCATGCAGCTCGAACGCAGGACTGACTCTGAAGTCAAATAAACTATCAATATTGCTTTTGTTCAAGAGACCAAGGCAGGAGTTCTCAGCAAAGCAGAGTCCAGCAGCAACACAACCACACTGCAGTTCAAGCGCTGCTCCTTCAGGTTACGAGGAAGTTGAACTTCTTTAGAGAATGCTCAGAAAAGAAGAAAATGTCAAACTACTGAGGTTTATTTATCAGTCTGCCCACCAAGCTAGGATGTGGTACATCATGACATGTTTGAGACAGGCTATAGCGTTACTCATGTGAAAAAGCTAATAATTTTGGTGTGAACAGTTGTTAAATACCTTCAGTCCAAGTTTTGATACTTCTGATGTGAGGAATTTGGAAGACAAGGAAGTACAAAGTAGGACAGACTCTGATCAGCTGCAGGCCCATGACAGGCCCATCCCTTCAGATGCAGCACGATGAAAGCCACACATAATTTTTACAGCATGTTGGGCTTTCCCAATCAAGTGCCCAAAGCAGTAATGGACATGTTCCTTAAACTCAAGTCACCTAATCAATAACCTAGGCCATCCCCGAGATGCAGAAATATAACTCACAGTATTTCAAGCAGATCACTCCATTTTGTTCTATTTCCTCCAGATCCTGAATGAAGCAAAAATGTTTGAAGGCAATGCTATTTTATAGGTTTTAATTCTTATTCTTGTTTTGCAGCATAGCTGATGGCCTGTAGCCACCAACTTTCCCATCTATATGGAAACTACATTCCCACTGCTGGGGCACCTCTGAATATCACACCCCAGGAAGCACGCAGCTCCTTCCCAACTCATCCATGTCGCCCCAACAGATTGCAGAGCTTGGAGTCCTTTGGTGCTTCCTCACTTTACAATGATCTTGTACACTTCGATCTAGTCAGAAGCCTTCACCAAAAAAAGCTCTGAGGAATCTGGCTGAACAAAGCCCTCCCTGTAGTTCCTTGGTGGCCACCGTGGAGCACACACAACAGGTTGAAACTGAGCGTGTGAGCTGCTGGAGAGCCCCAGTCCCTCGCTAAAGGAAGAGCTCTCCACGCTCATTGCTTTAACTCATGAATCTGCTCCTTTCCACACCGAGCATAATCTGTTTATTCCAAGTGACTCATCCCTCATTTCAAATGTGTTTAGTTTGCTTAACTCTCAGTTTTCACCTGACAGACATGACAAAGCTCCTGAGTCACAGTCATTGCCTCTGGATTGTGCTCTATCCCAGACCCCAAACTCATTACAACTACTCAGCGTGGGGTGCCAAGACACCCCGTGCTCTATATTCATCCTTCAAACTCCTTTGATTTGTTCCCATTGCTGCCCAGCTTCACATGAATTGCTCTAACCCTTTCTCACTCCTAGAACTATTAGGAGCTTCTGCTGCGTGCAGTTTGGTTCCCCGCGGCAGGAGCAAGTAAATCACCCGATTGCCTTTCACCACAACACAGACGTGTGAGACAGCCTAGAAAAACATATGAGGAGAGTAGTTTAGGGTGTGACCATAATGAGAAGTAAGCAGAGATCCACAATGAAACACCACTTATCCCCAAGGGTGTGATCATCCTCAAGGTGGCAGCAGGTAGGAGCCGAGTCACAACTAGCACAGTTGGCAATTTTTGCAAGATAGCCAGCAGTCCAGTTTAAACCAAGGAATTAGAGTAAGCATTCAGCACCCATTTATTCTTTATAAGTTTATTAGGTAGCTGGATCATGCTTCAAGCAAACGCCAGACCATTACGCCAATTATCATACTGGACTGAAGCAGGTTTGTGATGCCCTTTAGAAATTTTATGCAAAATTATTCCAGTATGAAACCAGTAAGACCTTTGGCTGCTCAGATTGGAAGACAGATATCACAGATTCTAGGCTTTTACTCCCTCATAGAAAAAGAGATACCATCAAGCAGCTGAAATGCTTCTCAGTGAGAGTCCTACTGCAGACACTGCCATTCCCTGCTTATTGGAGCTTTCCAGGTAGAACAGCTCAGGCTCAGCTCTCCTTCTTTAGCTGGTCCCCTCTCAGGAAGGGGAATGGAGTCGTGTTTGCCACAAAAGTCTGAAAACTTTATGTAGATTTAAGGAATGTACTTCAAAGGCAGTGGATTTTACAAAACAAGCTGGCTCTGGACAATAACATGTTTGGGAATGAAGTAACTCAAATCTTTCAAGAATCCAATTCCAGCCCTGGAGAAGGGAACTGCATCCCAGCTTTATCCTTCGACAGTTCCCCTGTCTGCGTAGGAGCAGAAGTAGCAGAGGAAG
Source organism: Tringa tobata (assembly GCA_033628505.1). Classification (NCBI taxonomy): domain Eukaryota; kingdom Metazoa; phylum Chordata; class Aves; order Charadriiformes; family Scolopacidae; genus Tringa; species Tringa tobata. The sequence goes on from JAHREE010000553.1 coordinate 2,748,321, forward strand.
AACACACACTTGTTTTTCCAGGAAATCAAAAAAAAGCCAGCTTCAAAGCTAGCGATGTCAGCAAGATACTTTTGACCTTGTCACAATTGAGAGCAAAACACTAGAACTGATCCAGGGAGGAAGGAACCGAGCGCCTTCAATTCCCTGATCCGAGGGCAGCAGGATGAGTGCAAGCCTCAAGTCGTTTCTGCAGCATCTATAAAACTGCATTCTTGTGGTGAAATTGGGCAGGGAAGAATTATCTGACTTGATACAATGGAAAAAAGTCCTCCTAACAGATCCATGTTCTGGTAGTTCCAGTTATGTCTTGGGCTTTTTTTGTTGTTATTTTATGCCCAATAGAAACAGCACTTCTAAAAGAAACAACAGAATTATGAATTTCTTATGGCAGTGGCTGTGGTTTCTGCAAGAATTGCTAGTTTCCTCTGGTTACTATTGTACAGAATCTATTTCTTTTCATGCTGAGTATGCATTCATAGGTTCAGAGTGAACAGGTTAGTTATGTTCGGGACTGTACGACAAATGCTCTTCTATTTTAAATTCAGATTAAGAGACTGCCTGTGGCAAGTATTTATGACTCCTATACCGTGGGAGGTTACCAGCAACGCACAAAATACTCAAGATAAATGTGCTCAAGCAACACCCCCCCCCCCAACACAGCTACTCTTGCCTAATACATCAGCTCTCCAACAACTCAAACAATCTGATCCTCCCACTCTCTAGGGCATCCAAATGCCCCTGCGATTCCAGACCGCTCTGCCAACAGTGGAAACCTCTCAAAACTGCACCAACCTATTGCTTTTCTTTTCCCAATATGCTTTTGACCTGTTTAAAATCAAACTACAGCCAAGCTGCAGCAACTGGTTTTCTATAACCCTATGTGAGGCATGGAACAAATTATTTTAAATTTTGAAAGCAAGAAACACAAAAGGAAGAGGTGAGTGAGATTTCTAGGCAGCACCTAGAAGTGCATCCTCCCAGCTGGGAGTTTAACACCACGCTCACTCAGCCAAGATGCGGGAACCTACTGCAAGAATCATCCATTCACAAATCACCCCAGAGAATTTCCAGAAGTGAAAGGAGCCAAAGAAAGGGGAGGCCTGAGGGGCTCCATCCACGCTGGACACCAGTGCACCAGGAGGGGGAACAAGGCCTGGCTGCAGCATCCAGGGACATCCAAATGCTTCCTGGCACACAGAGACAGGATGTCTAGCCCAGGAGGGATGTTCCTGCATCCCACCGGAGCAGCAGCTCTGCAGAGACTGACCACCATCCCCACAGGGCTCAGTACTTGTGACAAGCCCTGCCCAAAGGGCTCATTCCGGTGCCGGACAATGAAACACTTGCCCGTTTGTTTGTGCATGGCTGCAATGATGGGATTTGCCCAGCTTTATGCCTTGAGCTTTGCCCTTCACATTTCTCTGCCCGTGACCTAATTAACGAGCACTGAGGTTTAAAGAGACATCAATGTCTACCTGCGTGACCGTCTACAAGGGCTCACCTGATTCCTCTGTCTCCCCATGAGCAGCACGCAGAGAACATACAGCACCTCCAGCTTGTACATGATCTCGTGCATGATCTTCATGGACTGGGGAAGCTGGGTTCGTGTGGAGGTGTTGGCCAAGCCACTTTCATCTGAAGACTCTGAAGAAGATGGCAAAGATGTGAGCCCGAGGCAGCGCCGACAGGAGAGGGTTTGTTACAGGTATTACTTTTACACCAAAACACTGCAGATGTAAGACCAGCATATCTCTGCTTGAATCCTCCTCTTAACCAAAAATAGTGACATACAATGAATAACCAATTTAAATGAAATGCTACAGGAGAAAAACAAACAGTTGGAACTTTAGAGGAGATAAAATTGCATTTTTAAAAAAAATTATATACTTTTTCCATTATAAGCTAAATGGCATCATCTACCTAAAATAAATAGAATCACCTATATGAATTAATCAACTACTGCATCAGAAAGGAAAAGACAGAAAGGGTAATTAAAGCAGGGGTGAGATTATTAGAAGCATTTACTATTAGTCTACTTCAATTTCATACCTCAGTACCAGTATACTTAGGCCACAAGTTGAGCAATTTTCATAGCCCTATCCAGAATTATACTCCTAAGGGCAGAAAGAGGATATAGCTGGATGGGGCTTGGAGCAACCTGATCTGGTGGGAGGTGTCCCTGCCCAGGGTAGGGGGTTGGAACTTGATGATCTTTAAGGTCTCTTCCAACTCTAACCATTCTAGGATTCTGTGATTGCAAGTGGAAAACATGACAGAAATCATGAGCAACAGAGAAAGTAAATAAAGACCTAGTGACACTCGTAGGTTGCCAGGTCACAAAGAAATTAGTGGTGTACTGTGTAAAGAGCTAAGTGATGAACTGTCCTGCCACAGGACAGCGTGCACACCTTTGAACCCATGTGAAGAAGCAGTAATGAGGCAAACACACAAAGAAAGGGAACCATCTGAGTCAGATGTGGTGCCTTTGAAGTCCCAAAGCCATGCACCACTGGAGATGGAGCAGTATTCTGGGAAAGCACATCTAGGTTTGCTTGTAACTGATGTTGTGGGTCAAGAGCTGTGGCCAGGGATCAGCAAAATCGCCTTTTAAGTTCTGTTTCAAAATACCAAGCGTTCTCCAGCTTCCACCAGCTTGGTGTGTATAAAGGTATGTGCAAGAAGCCATTGGAGCACTCACATACTTCATTTTTTGTCTATTTTCAGAAGTCTTAGTTATTAATTGCTACAAAGCTAATGAAGCTGGATAAGGAAGCAAGTTTTCCAACAAGCACTGAAGCAAAGATTTAGATATCACCGTTTTTGGGATAATACTCATTGCATTACTGAGTGTTTTTCAGTTATACAAGACATACACTGCATTTCTGTAATATTGAAGGGTGAAGAAACAAACCTGGCTCTTGTTTCTAAGTATTTTCCTAAAGTTGTATTATCACTGCCATACGCTCACCTAGAGCAATTATTTTTTTCCAATTAATTTACTTGGTGGAACTACTTTTCCTTTTTAAAGAAAGGACTGCTTGCTTGGTACAACATATTTGGACCTAAAGCCAGCAGCCTAATTTTAGAGCAAAATGCTGGTCAAGTCCCTTACCTCAGATGGGTGGATTTTTGTCACTCCAGGGGAGATCAGTTGTGAGGATGTACAGCATTACAGAATTATCTTGGTGTGCAAAGGGCACAGTTTGCCTTCAGACATTGCCTTTTGCTAACTACAGTGTGTGAAAAAAAATCAGTGCTACATGAGAACAAAACAGGAGTCAGACCTAAATGCTGATGTATCAGTCTTTCATTCAAGAAAAGGGGAATATTGATTCAAGGAAAAGCAACACATGGCAAAGACTGAAAAGGTTAAAATAGGCATCAGTTCACATTAGGTTAGAGGAACACAAGCCAGGTACCTGTACTGCTCTGCTCTGCCTCTTCGTTTGCCACTCTCATCAGCGCATCAAGTACCAGTGCGTTGTCCAGCCAGGTGTACCATTCCTCCAGCTCCTGGAGGAAGCTGGAAGTACCCGTTGTTTCAGACACCTTCCGCGTCGCCAGTTTGCACAATCGCTCAATGAAGCCTGGAATATTCAAAAGTGTAGCTGGAAAAGAAAAATAATTTTATTATGATTTAAGATCACCAAACACAACAGTCATGAAATCCTCTATACCACAAGGTACCAAAACATCTACATTAGTAATACATAAGAGTACATAGAAACTAATTCCATCTGGTTAAAAAGATCCAAAGATGGAAGAAGTCAGTGCACTCTCTTAGTAAGGACTGGAAGAGAGTGTACATATCCTAGGTATAGGTCAATCAGTGTTAAACAGGTTTGTATTGGACTTACACTGGAAAAAAATTAGTTCTACCCTACTCTAACTACTTGTTTCTGGCCAATTCTCTTTTGCTGGCACCGCTGTTCTCCAGTCCACAGTGAGTCAGTATCAAGGAACTGATCTGGCTGAAAATCAAGCTGGCAGAAATAAAGCAGCAGCCCTTGAAAGGGGCAGTTCCACCACCCTCTTCCTCTCTGTGACTCCACCTCCTTAATTTTACCTCCAGCAGCGTTTGTCTCACAGCAAACCAAACCAGCTCACTTTAGTAGCTGGGTGGAAAGCTGTTAGCTTTTTAAGTACTAGTTTCCTGAATTAGTTCATCACAGAGCAAACCAGATGGGGAACACATGACAGCAGCCCCAAGTTAGAAGGTTTTAATTGTTGTGGAACTCCACCCTTAGAAACAGCAGTTCAAGGAGAGAAGCCACTGGTTTGCAAAATGTACAGGGGCTTGGGAAGGTGCTAGGAGCAGCATTTTGTCCTGAAGTTTTTAAAGAATATCTTAATTATAGGATCTGTTTATTATAGATAGGTGGTTAAGTATTCACTTCACTACACACTTGCAAATGCAAGTAGAAAAAGACAAATAATTTGGCCATGAAGACTAAGAGTTAGGAGATCTTGCTCTCTGGTACCATCTCTGAAAGAATAAGCTCCCTGATAAAATTTTTAAAATGGAATATGCTTTACAGTCTTAGATGTAGTCTCTAATTGTGCAAACAAAAGATTATTAGTTAAACATTTGCTTGGCTAAGTTCAGCTCTGCAGGATCGAAGCTTATTCAGTTCAATTAAATTAAACTTTGTACCCACACCTACACATCCTTGTCCACTGCTCTTTACAAGCTCTGGCGATCCCGGGGCAGAAGGCAATACATCCCCTTTTAAAGTTCCTCAGCTCCTGCCCCCTGGGTTACACCATCCATCTCTCACTGGGTGCTGTAGATGTGGCAGCAGTTACAAATGGTGCTTTGCTGTTCACGGCTAACACAAAATGTTAGAAGAGGGAAAACCAACTACAAACCCCACTTTTTGCAATTCCCAAAATTGTCTGGCATTGGCCGATGCAAACATCTGCTTCAGAAGCACAAAAGCTTCTCAGTAGAGTAATAGCTGAAACCAGCAGATTCTAGATTTGAGAGTACTTTAATTTAAACCACTTAAATTCATGCTCATCCTTCTAGACAAGCCTTCTGCATCAGAGAAGTACTCAGCAAAACAAGGAAACCTGCACTGTGCCCAAAGTTAAAGTTGAGCTCAGACCCACAGATTTCCAAGGATGGTTAACATCATTAATATTAAACACATTTTCCTTGTTGATAAAGACAAACATCCTGCCCAGGACAATGTCAGATAAAATCAAGAGAAAGAACTGCTCTACAGCAACCATGCTGCATGTGGTTTTAGTTCAGGAATTCGTATTTTTAAGGTGGACACAGAATTACTGGAAGCTGCTAAAGGGAAGAATGTGGAAGTGACTGAGGGGTAGAAAATAAAAGTCACTCAGTTCATCACAGAGGGCTGAAATAACAGAAATTGATGCACCTAATTACCAACACCACATGAAACTGAAAGCTACAAAGGAAGTTTCATTAACAGGAAAGGTTGTTTACAGGAAACTGAGGAAAGTAAATAGAGAAAAATGCTCTAAAAAACACAGAATGCTTAGAGTATCCTCTAGAAACATACACTACAGATGTGACACTGAGAGGAGGGAAACTTCACACACTGCTGAGATTCTTCTGCCTTTGTTCACATCATAACAATTACCTTGATTAATTTCAGCTCGAGAAGGACCCAAGTTTTTTTTCTGCTGGGCATTTTTGGCAAGAAGTGTGTGCTTGTCATCGCTCCCTGTGTCGAGTTCCGAAATTGTGACAGCAAGGATCCTGCAGAAGTTGGCGAGCTGCTGCTGGTCAAAACTGGACACAAGGCTAGCCAGATTGGGAATATCATCCAGTTGTATCATTTCCTGGAGGAGGGAATGTCAACTGAGTAAACTGCAAATGATATTCAATAAGGGAACATACACAGCTACAGCTCTTCCCTGGCAAGATCTGTATGTCATTTCTGTGTTAGTAAAAGAGAAGCAAACAGGCAGTGAAAGGTGAAAAGCCTGAAAAAAACCTGTGATTTACAACTGGTGTCACTCACGTTTTTTCAACTCCAAAAATATAGGTCTTCATCTTTGAAAGACTAGGTATTTAAGTCAAATTTTGGGGGCTTTTTTTTTTTTAAAAAATAATCAAATTTAACAGACAAATTGCATTTAGGTATTACAAAGCTTCAGTTCCGTTTTCCACTTATCTCTGTATTCTCTTTGAAGCTCACACAGAAGAACTGAGGGAAATAAATCCACACGTCAGTCTTTTTCCATCAAAAGATGTTAAAAATATCTTGAAAACCATTTCCAGAAAAAAAAAAATAACCCCAACATTTATGTTCAGATAAACTAAGCTTGCTTCCTATCTCCAGAAGCACATAATCCTCAACTTTACTCCAAAAAAAACCAGTAAAGAGTTACAGAATCCTGACCCTATCCACAAAATGTACATAGACACGTTTTATTCAGGGGTTTCCCAGGGTTACAACTCTAATCATTTATTTGCATCCCATCCAGGCACTGAGCTGTAATGATGCTGGCGAGCAAGTTCAAAATCCTGCTTTGTGCAGAAGATCTAAGTGCCCTGCTCCCCACAGCCTCAACTTCTGAGAGAGGTGCCAAATCCCAAGGTAAGAAGGGCACAGGAAGCCTTCCAGATGTCGGAAGACTACTAAAGTATCTGAAGGATGGATGAAAGGCAAGGCAAGGATGAAAAATTAATTTGTGAGGCTCATTTTCTTTATTTGAAATACCACTTGTACTTTAACAACAGCGAGGTACTCCCCCCTCATCATCCTCTGCAAGCCATGCAAAAGCATCACAAGTATGATACCACACATGTAATTTGGCTTCTGTATGAAATGTGATTGAAGTTAATGATCAACCCTAAACAGTCGGGTTTCAAGTAAGCTACAAGAGATGAGAATGCTTGGTTAGAGGATCATCTTCAGCAACTCTTCAAAGAAACTGCTGTCCTTCCTCTACCAGTCTGAAAAGCCATACAAATAAAATTAAGAAACCAGTAACCAACCTTTTTAACTCCCAGGATATCTTCAATGAGCGTCGCAGTTTGTAGGAATGTCTTTTTGTTTGTCATCAATGTAAACAGGAACAACACAAAGTCATTTCTTTCTGCCAATCGCCTGGTGACTCCTTCCGTCTAGAAAGCAGCAAAGAAGCACACACAGACCCATGGTCAGAGCCCACCTCGAGCAGTCGGGTGTTAAAGGCACACGCAGGAGAGTTTTACTGAATCACTGTTCCTGAAACCAGGAAGCACTGGGTTTATAGTGACCAAAACTAGCTCCCGGTCCCTGTTTGAAGTTAACACAACGCCTGCAAAAACTACAATCTCCAGGATGAGAGGTTTCATCTCCAGGCAGTTGTTTACTTGCCTGAATCAAAAGTAAACACTGCAGGCCTGGAAATGTTAGAGTCTTGTCTCTGCATTCCCCTATACAATCTGTAACCAGCTCCATTTCATGGTATGTAAACGTAGTAGACTCCTCCTAAACTGCCAGTACCACTCTTAGCTGGGCAGAGTCTGAGCAACCAGAATCAAACATTTGCCCTAATTAACTCGGTGATGAACCCAAAAGTCATGCTAAAGCACGAACTCGGGTTCATCACCAGGTTCATTAAGGCCAGTGTTCATGCTCTGATCTCTGCTGAGAGCATGGCCAGTCTTTTCTGGAATTAAACACAACATAAAATTACAAAAAAGCTGTCTATTGTATATGACCGACATACTACTGGTGCTCACAGAGCCAGACTTGCTCAGATACTTCCTGAATATTTACATATAAGCATAAGACCAGTTAATACTGCACACACATTTCTGTGATCCTGAACACTTGTCATTCAAGAGAGAGCAGCAATATTGAAGTGAATTCAAACAGCAGCTGGTCTATAAATTGCAAACTTGTTGCTTAGCACATTAACTCTCCACAGTTTGCAAAAGTCGCATTACCTATAGCTAAAAAAAAAGCATTTCCCCTCTTCCTCCTCCCATGCATACACAGATACTTAGTGGTGAGAACATGATATGTTAAGACTATTTCAGGAACAGTGTGGTGAGTAGGACTCAGGAGAGGATTGTCCCCCTGTACTGGGCACTGGTGAGGCCCCACCTCGAGGGCTGTGTCCAGTTTTGGGCCCCTCACCACAAAAAGGGCATTGAGGTGATGGAGTGGGTCCAGAGAAGGGCAACGGAGCTGGTGAGGGGTCTGGAGTACAAGTCTTGTGAGGAGAGGCTGAGGGAGCTGGGGGTGTTCAGCCTGGAGAAAAGGAGGCTGAGGGGAGACCTTCTTGCTCTCTACAACTCCCTGAAAGGAGGGCGTAGCCAGGGGCAGTTGTTCTCCTCTCCCAAGGAACAGGCCATAGGACAAGAGGAAACTGTCTCAACTTGTGCCAGGGGAGGTTCAGATTGGATATTAGGAAAAATATTTACACTGAAAGTGTTATTAAGCTTTGGAATGGGCTGCCCAGGGAAGCAGTAGAGGCAGCATCCCTGGAGGGATTCAAAAGACGGGTTGACGTGGTGCTTAGTGACAGGGTTTAGTGATGGTTTTTAGAGTTAGGTTGATGGTTGGACTAGATGATCTTAAAAGTCCCTTCCAACCTCGACAGTTCTATGATTCTATGACTCAGACTCTTAGGATCAGGAAATCTTTGGAAAACCTCCAAGCTATTAATTGCCTTTTGAAAAAGTTTTGTTAAACAGTGCTCCCAAGGTTATGACATAATAAAAGGTGTGATTAAGTAAACAATGCGGAGGATGTTTTCTGCATGCCTTTAACCCAGCATCATCAGAACTGAACTCATACTTAGCACATGAAGAAGCTGGAGGATCAAACTTAAAGCACTTTTTCAGCACCCTGACTGAACAAGACCAGCTGTAGGTCGGGTTAGCAGGTATACACTTCCAGTTTCAAATTTTAAATCTGATTACAACAAAGGCTCCCACAGCTTTCCTATAGAAACACAGATACAGAAAGATCCAAACAAAAGGATTTAAACTTAATGTGGCTAAGAACACAGAAATTATTTGAGTAACAAAAAACCCCAGTATGGTCCAATGTTTAACTGAAGGACTTTTAATGAAGTTTCAGAGCAAGTTTAAAATATGTTTAAGAGTCTGTATGTTGTCTTATTGAGTGACACGTGTAAAACACAACTAACAGAACACACTTTCACAGCAGTTGTACTTACACATATGCAGGTGTTGTACAGTATGCTTAAACAATCCTTGATGAGGTCATCGCTTACTGCAAAGGAGAAAACAGACATTGACTAGCTCTACATTGCTGAGGAACACTAACTTCCACAGCAGTGACATGAATAGCTATAAAGCAGGAGAGAATTTCAGACTGTTTGCTCAGATCATATGTGCAAATGCCTTGAGGGATAGAAACAAGAGGAAGAAACACTCTGCACCTGACCTGTTGACATGATTTCTCCCAACAGTACTATCAGCACGGCCTAGGACCACAGACAGGGAGGTACTTGTGGCCTAAGGCACTTCTTAGTCACACACAAAAGAAAATGATGGGGATATAAACAGTATTTTTAGGAAAAACATTTGTTCATGTGAGAAACTGCTGAGACATGTCTTAGTTCGAATTATTATACATGGGGGGAAAAAAAACAGGGAAAGTTCATGCAGTTTTCTCCAGGCAGCATCAGGAATTTATAGCAAAGCTTTCCATCTGATTTACTCCAGCATTTTAATATTTAAAACATGTTTTCAGTACAGACATACAACAGCTGCCTCTAGCTCAAGTTCAAGTTCCTTCACCTTTGAAGTCCCCTGGCTGACGGGCATGACCATGACATTTCCGTTCCTCAGAAGGGTTCAGGGAAGCAGCAGAATCACAGGCAGGAGAAATGAAAACATTAAACTAAAGCTGCTCCAGCAGGAAATTTGCGTTGGCAAATTCTCCTTATAGCAACTCGGAAACGAGTAGTCACCGCGACTAAGTCAGGAAAACAGCATACTCTTCATTATGTCACAATCTCTCTAACTCCTATTACATAAACAATGTTTTGTGCTTATTATTAATAATTGTGAGCTGTAGCTATAGCCACAGTAACAATACAAGTTTCCAGTGATTGCACATTTACTGCACTGAGAGAAGTATATTATGCTGAGTGCATGAATGCTCCTGAGCTGGGCTTTGCAACAGGTGACTGTCCTAAATCCCATCATGGCTCAGTACTGCAGACAACAGAGAAACCAGGGATTCATTTAGGAACAGGAAATTGCTGGTATGGAAAGGAAGTAACAGAAAAATTTCTGTCTGAATAAGGACACAAGGCAAGAATAAAAAAAGATTCAACACCTATTTACTTACTTTTCTGCTTCTTTTTCTGTGTGATAAGAGTTGGTCTCATAAGAATTTCTACTAAAAGCTGTAACAACAAGACAAAGAATTAAAGGAATAATCACTGGGATACAAATAGCCAATTATTTTGTCAGCGACAAGTCCAAACTTAGTCCTGTCTCTGCTGAAGTCAGAGGTGAATAACAAAAGCTCTACAATCAGAAGCCTCTAATACCAAAATTACATTTGACAAAAAATAGTTGTATTTACCTTGAAGAAATAACAACAGTTGTATAAAATAATCTCCCACTAGCAAGTTTCAAAGAATTTGAGTCTGCAAAGAACGTAATTTCACACGCATCCAGATAACATCAAGGATGGCTATCGCACATCTCCCAAAATAACAAATCTTTAGCACTAATCTGCAAAGAGATGCAAACTTTGCAAAAGCTCTCTGTAAATCTCACTGAGCTTCAGAATATGCTTCAGGTCCAGACATAACAGAACTTAGTCGCTCCAGATTTTAATCTCACCAATAAAGAGCAAGCCACTGCTTGTGTACATGCACCTTATATGTATACTTACATTTACAGATACATGAAGTAGTGTCTCATTTCTATTTAAGAAACGTAACAATCAGCTTTCCAAGACTAGGACTACGGTTCTGACTGGTAGAACTGGTCTTCAGTTGTTCTAGCCTATACCACTTGTTTATTTTAAAACATAAAAAAAAAAAAAAACCAAACAACCACAGTTTCTTTAAAAATGAGAGGAACTGATGACTTCTGCAAGAAGCATTGCAAAAAGCTCCTAGTTTTAAAATTCAGTTTAAAATTGTTAAGGGCAATTTAGGCATCACCCAGTCAAATCACTCCAACTAACAATATACTTATGTTTTACAACTTGCTCTATTTGTCCCAACTTAACTTTACCCTTCTTTTAACAGACTACCTACCTAGAGACAGAGGAAAACATCTGATAGCATTGGAGTCACTGCCCACATTTTAAGCACTGACAAATAAATAAATAGGCAACTTTTAAAGAGGAATATCCATTTTCCAGCAATATCTGTAATAGTAGCTGTAGCATCAGTAGGGTAGTGAAAAATGAGCGCCGCAATAGTGTAGTGCTCATATTAATGTTTTAGAGGCAGAATGCATACCTTGAGGTTTGGTACCCGAGATAAGCATCCAAAGATATCCCTGCACACTTAGGATGGAGGCCACCTGTGCTTCTCCTGGGAAAGAACATCTACCGCAATAAATCTGTCTTTTAAGGGTGGCTGCACTCGTGCTCACCCTTGCCTTGCTGCACAGTGGACCTTTTCAGCTAGTATTTATTTTTCCTGGTCAATACTACAACCCATCATGTATTTATTGCCTTTTTCTTGCAGAACTGATATGTTCCTCACATACACTCTAGGGACTGAACTGCAGTGGTGTGAGACACTGCTTGGAGAGGGCTTTCTTCAGCCACCCTACTGACACTGCAACAGCTTGCAGCAAGAAGACCAAAAGCCAATGGCAGGAAGAGAAGAGGTAAGAGGGTGCCTCACCAGAGGCAGAAGGAGCAGAAAGGGAGCTATAAGGTCTTTTTTCTTGGAATGGGGTTGCATTCAGGTCTAAAGTCCACGAGACTCATGTATCAGTTCATGTGTTTGTACTCTCAAGTAATACTTTACATGTATTCATATAAAGGGAGGAGACACAACTGTGCTTTTGTTCTTCCTCGATGTAAAGGCTGTCACAATCCAAACAAAATTTAAGGAATATACTACCACACACTATAGCGTACAGAATACACTGCAAATTTAGCATCCTTCAAAGTCACCCATGCTTCACAGTTCAAAATACTGTGATACAGAATCAGCACATCGCACACAGAGCCAGCAGATGAGACTACTTCCCTTTCAAATCATACAGTAAGATTTTCGAAAACCATCACACTGGCTTCTACCACCACCTTTAACCAGATTAAACCCACTTTTATCAGCCAAATCTCTGGCCATAGTACCAGGTAATTACAGTATATCTGATATTTACCATCTCCAGCTCAAGAAAAAACAAACCCAACCAGGCAACCAAGAAAACCCTAACACACACGTATTTAAATAAGAATACACAGAAAATGGCTTAACGTTTCATATGTTAAAAGCACTTCTACTGGAAGTATCACTGTTTCCCTTTAAAAACAAGTTTAGGTAGCTGAGGACTTGTCCTTAGTTAACAGTATACCAGTAACTAAACCAGTGCTAATTTCAAAGCAACATAACCTAAATACAAGTTTTACTCAAGTAAAGACACGCTAAGTGTAAAAAGAAAGAAGTAGCAAAGACCCTGCTTAGTTAGACCAAATTAAAAAAATATAAATAAAAAAAGGGAGAAAGTGTCAATTAATTCACTGGAAAATATAAATCATACATTTCTAATGAGAGCTGAGATCCCAGAGTCTGTCACCATGAAATTGAGCAAACTTGGGCATTTGTATAATGAAGAATTAAAACAAATAAACAAAAAGATAAATTGTCTACAGAAACTTTGCGGTTCTGTTTAAAAACATTTCCACAGATGAAGTAGTTCGCACTGGATGCCAGCAATAAACACAGACAACACGGCTAAAAGAGTGTCCTTGTGCGCTTAAAAACTGCCTCGTTACCCTTCAGTGGTCAGTGAAATTCCCAGTGCTCCAATATCAACTGCAGTATTTAATCTCACAACTAGAAATCATTTGAAACTGTTTTAATTTCACCTTAAGTTAAAAACACCACCTGAAGAAACAGTCAGGTCTTCTCTATCATAGAAGAAAAAGCACCTCACTTTTGATGAGGTCATATCTTGAAAATATTCCCTTTTCACTTTTTAAAAGAAACAGGCCCAATTCTAATGCTTAACATCAAATTGGTAAAGTCATTCTGTAACTTGCATTTAGAAGCTTAAAAGGTCCCAAAGATCTCTGTTACAGATTTCTCAGTGGTATGACTATGGTGCAGAAATCCTTTGATATCATTTAAAAAACACACACTTACATCGACTCCTCCAAATAAGTCAAATGTGTATGTATTTGGGAAAGTGGACTCTTGAGCAGCTTTTCTGTCTTCTGTAACAAATGCCATGGCTTCCATTGAAAGAAGTGGAGAAATTTCCTGTATACAGTAATGAATAAAAAATAGATGGTTCAAAAAGAAAACTGTTCATCATTACAAATACAACTGTCTCCGACTATCTGTGTGATCTACTGATTACTCAATTACAAGAATTCCCAGCTCTTACCTACCAGTCAATCCACAGATACTATCACGCAAACCGTTTCAAAAATTAGTTAGAATATGATCACAGTAGACTTTAAAGAAAGCCACAACAAAATAATGCCCAGCTTTCAGGAAGAGTGGTGCAGACAGTACCTTTAAGATGCTTTGGCACTGGGAGAAGTCGCTGTTTGGGTGACTGTGTTCGTACAGCTTTTGCAACAGTAAGGGAATCCCATTCCATTTTGCTTGTTTATCTCTTTCCTTTAACAAGGCCTCTGTGATCTGCAACAAAGGAATAATATCATTCCCATGTGCCTGATGCTTCACAACCAGGAAAACCACCTTATCACCTCCCCAAAATACCAGTATCAAAATATAACAGAAAAATAGCTTATTGTAGAGAGTACAAATACAAAATCCAGTACCTTTTTCTATGCAGCAATTTATCTGGCAGCTGCAGAATTTTACTGATGGTCAAAGTATTTTAAGCAGGACAGGGCTTAAAGCAGATGTTATCATTTCAAGTACCTTATCTCATGCCATGTATTTATATTGATCATATATTTTTAAATGGGAACACATTAAATCTCTAAATAATTCTGTTATTAGAACTCCAATTGACAGGTCACCGAAGGAGGAAATGGATGCCCTTGACCCTATCAAAAATTACACTTGTCTAAAGTAGAGAGAACAATGAAGGTGGAAAGGCTTCACGGTTCATCACATTCAGCTAATAATGAGTGTTTCCTCAGCCAAGTCCCTGAAGCTGTTATTGACGATAGCAGTGACCCAAAGCACTAAGATTTACAAGCAGACTCCAGAAGAATGTATCAAAGACACAGTGAGAACTTCCTCTGTAGTCTTGGGCTGGTTATAAACAGAGACGGATAGCTAAATCAGTAGGAGAAAAACACTGGCTTTATCGTCTGGGAAGTAGGCTAAAACCACAAAAAAAGAACACCTTTGCACTTGCTACTACATTTGTGCAAACTTTTTCCTATTTTCCTCTTCTCCCCAGAATACACATTAAAAAAATTCTCAATATTCACCACTGTATTTTACACCTGAAAAAAAAAAAACCACCAAGTAGCAGCACTTGACAACATTCTGCTTAGAATCCACAAAAGATGTTTTGAAGACTGAACACTCCCAGGTCATTGCCAGCAGATGCTATAAAGGAAGAGCTCTTCATTAAAATCCACCATCCAGTTAATGCAGAACAAAATTTAACCTCTTTCCTTAACAATACTTAAGAGGTACCTGCACCAACCCCAAAACAGGGACTCACTCTCATACAGAAAGGCAAGGCAGACAACAGTAATTATAGCCAGCAGGATTTCTGGCTGCTTTTACAATATTTTTATATGACCTCCAAATAAAATAAATTTAAAAATTCAACAAAATAAAATAAAAACCCAAATCCTCAGGCCGGCACGACTGCATCTCAATGCAATATTATTCTGCATAAATCACTCCCTGAACCTTTCTGTGGTTCAATTGTATTGTTTCCCTCCAGCTGCTCAAATGTGCCACGTTAATAGTTAACGACCAGGAAATCTTGGTTCTTATTGTTTCAGCCAAGACATCCTTCTGGGCTATACCTCAGTGTACAGTTCCAAAGGGCCATTCAATTCCTGATTAGACAATTATATGCAAATATACTCCCATTTTTGACTGAGAATTTAACCCTTTTCTCTGCTAGCAAAACAGCACATAGGAAGACCAGAAAAGTGATAAAAGCACATGAAAATTCAGCCTGGCAATAGTAGCTGCTATGGATTCTTGCCCTTCTTCTAAGCTTTCCAGGTCCGTAGGGCTCTTTTCCGGATGAAATATCAAGATTTGTACATAATTATGAATTTCAAGGCTCTCGAAATACTAGGTTTTCTTGCTACAAGGGGTGATTGAGCTCCTTCTGAGGAGGCCTCTCGCACAAGAAATGGCAGGATGAAACCATAAAGTCAACATGGTTTCTCATGGTTTGGACTGCGAGTAATGGGTCAGCTCCTCTGAAGTCACAAATTTCCATTTCTCCCTGGTAAGACCCAGCCCAGAGAGAGAGCAAGAGGAGCTCTACCACCACCCCATCTCAGGTGCGGGAGGAGCACGCAACCCCACAAGCGGTGGGAGGAACCCAATTAATTGCTGGGTAAAGTGCAAAGAACATGCAGCAAAATGCCAGGGACAGAATCCAACTCTCTGGCTCCAGCCAATGTGGAAGATACCGCAGGCAGCGATGACGTGCATGGGTTGAGATCCGAGGTTCCAGTACCACAGAGCAGAATTCAGCATCCAAATACTCTTAGAAAAGGCCAAAAAGCTCTTAATCGATGTTAAAACCTTGTCCCTAATACCGTATTCGTTAATCCCACACGTCTCTCTCTTTGGGGCTGGATCCACCTCCATTCTCATTTCTGTCCTAGTGGGTCTTCCCCTCCCTGTCCCAGATTCCGAGGGGCGGCCACTTATGCTGATCCGCAGAAAACTTTCGGAACTGAAATTCTGAAAGAATGAAGCAAATGTTTCCTTGCTCTCATCTTCTTTTAACTGCTTTCAAACAAAAAAAAAAAGAAAAAAAGAAAAAAAAAGTTTTTCTTTCTCTTGATTTAGTACATGTCTTTGGTTTCATTGCAAGCTCTAGCTTGTGGTCCCTATTCTGTATTTATGAGGCTTCTCTGGCTCTGAATATTTCCATTGTGGCGGGGCGGTATTTGCCAATGCAAAGATTTTGGATTCTGTGGAGGGATTAGAATTCAATCAGATTGTATGGAGCTGTCTTTCTTTACAGTCATTTTGGTTAAAAACTGGATCTCATGATTTCTGCAATAGCAGCTCGTCAGTGGTTTTCATTTATAAGCAAAGTCTGTTTCCTTCTTGCTCTTTTTGGGCAGACATTATTGAAGAGTCATCAAAATTAGCACTGGGTCTTTTGGAGCCCCTTCCCACCCCCAGCACTTTTTTTGGTCTCATCCAAGCTGGATAAACCCAATCCACCACCGATTTCTCAGAAATTTTCTTCATTCACTAAATAGCTCTGGATAACATCTCTGAAATCTTGCATACAAAGCTTGAGAAATTAGATATTATCCAGCAAGAAGGGGAGGTTGCAGAAGCCCAGCTGGAAATGGCATCAATGGAAAGAAAGGGCTTACCTAAGCCATGTTTGCAGGGGTTAGGAACTGTCACACCTTAACGGTGTTAGAAGACAACAGAAGACTTTCAAGAGGACTGAAGTAAAGAGTTAAAAATGTGCTATCAAGCCTATCTGCAAGGCAGAGCAGAGCGAGGGGTTTTTCTCTTTAAAGCCTCCCAAAGGACCGGAGCCCAGGATCTCCCAGGAGATCACTCCAAAAACTGACAGCTGATACCACTGGAATGCTTTCCTACTAGAGTTTAAATTACTTTTGTGATAATTTTTCTTGAAAGTATACAAAGGGCTGAACAAAGACACTACACAGAAATCTAAATGTCTTTTAAATTTCTTTCTAATCCTCCTGTGTTACAAATCCTTTTAAAACGCCCCAGCATCCACTAACATAATGATCAATAAACAATTATGAATAACACCTAAATCTTCAGCAAGTTATATTGCTATGGGTTAATATTTACCTAAATCCATCCCTTCATCAGTGTAGTTCCCCCTTCCATTCTCCCCCTCCCACTTTGCTATAGTATTTGCTATTGATGTTTCTCCCCACGCGTCCCGGGTTGAGGTAAAACAGAACCAATTTTCTTTTCATTAATTTTATTTTTCAGTTAAGTCTCTTCTACCAGTCCCATTTGTTACTGGCCTGGGATCTCTTGTAGTTATGACTGCTTCTAAATACCTTCCCCTTCCAGTGAGGATTTTCCTTTCCATTTGCGTTCCTGCATTGTGACAATTTTCATTGCCCTACAAAGGAAACCTCTTATTTTCCCAACCCTGTCTCCACTGCTTTTCTAAGCTGTGGTCAGTGACACATCCCCACGTCTCCCTGTAGCTGCTGACGCACATGACAGGAGCAGAAATACCACGGGCCAACCCTCCCCTTTGCTCTCCAGAGTAAGGGTTAACAGCTTTCTAGTAAAACTATGCCTTTGTTTCACATTTTACCCTCTGAAAATCTCACCGTCTTGCTCAACACAGGAGGATGTTTTAAAAGTGTTTTCTGTGATCTTTCAAAAAGCAAAAATAGTGACTCGGGTGCCCAAACCCCCTTTCCAGCACTGAATTCATGCTGTGACAGACTTTACAGCTATGACGCTTCACTTGTAATTTTTCTTAATCCAATTTTTTGTTGCAATCATGCATTAAGCTAAGATTGGAAGTCCTTTAAAAAAAAAAAAAAAAAAAAAGGCAGAATTTCCATTCCCAGTATTTTCCATGACCACTTCTGACGTACATATTCAAATGTTCTGAAAGCTTAAGAGGAAAAAGAGGCACAAGATTATGGATCTCAAGAAGCAGATGCAAGCACATGGTCCTTACATATTTTCAATAAAATCAAAGCCTTTTCATATCCTTTCCTTCAAACCTTTTAGGCCATACCTTTAAAAAACAGGAAACTAATATTTATGCAATTAAATATTTAATTTTCCTTCAAACAGTAATAATTTAGGAAGTCCTCTCTGACAGACTGCCAGGAGAATGATTATTCAGTATTTTGGGGAGTGCCCCGTCATCCCCGCTCTTCATTACTTTCAGTCGCTAATGAACAAGCGCCAATCTGGCCAAGCTCTCTCTTTCCTCACACAGCTTTTCACCAAAAAAAGCCTGGAACCGAGGTAAACGACCTGCCCCCCCCTCCAAATTTTCATTTTAACATAAGGGCATAGAAACAGAAACACATCTTGTGGCCCGTGCAGCAGTTCTAGAAGGCGTTCCAAGGGAGAAGCTGTGAAGAGCTGCCCCACAGCTGCAGGGCAGTAAACAACACGGCCAGGCACCAGCTGTGTCTTTTCACCCATAGAGCTGATCAAGAACATGTCAGAGCCCCCAGATTTTTATTCCTAAAAAGAAACTCTGCTGGTGATGTTAAACTGGGAGAAGCCCATGTAAAAGCACCTATTTCCAGCCTCTCTGCAGCTCCTGGATTCTTCGAAGCGCGGATCGAGTTTCCCGTAATTACTGTTTCTCCACCCTCCACAACCCTGGATGGACCTCACCATCCTTTCTCCTGCCAACCAGGCATGAGCCCAAGGACACGGTGTCCTAGGATAAAACCTGCCATGGTAGCTTCTAGCCAGGTCTAAGTATCCCCATGACTCCCAAACCACTGCTCTACTCACCCCAAGTCTACCAAGACAAAGAACAAGTGTCACGAATCTCAAAACCCAGCAGCGTTTCTGAGAGCAGAAAAACTTCCAAACACAGATCTTTAACGTCAGCAGCTCTTCAAAACCACTACAGAATCTGCCAGATAATGGTACTAGCTACTAATGTTTGTTTTGATGATCTTACTGTCAGGAAAAAAAAAATAAATCAACTCATAAGTAAAATTATATTAACTTCTCAATGATTACTTTCTCCTTGGAATGACCTAACTTTCTTTAATTAATTTTGAAAGAAAGCAAGATCTACAGGAATATCTAGGAAAAAGCAGAGGGGAAAGGAATATCACAGCTACAACAGTTTTCTTCTCACTCACCTTCAGTCACACAAAATAAGACCACTGAAATCAAACCCTTTTAAGCATTTCTAGTGACAGAGCTATGACAGAGCTCTGGTCCTGATTATATAAAAAGTGTGTCTAGGCTTTCCCACACTCGCTGGCTGTCCTCTACTGAAGAGGTCTAAGCCTGCTAAGACCCATACAATTAGAGCTACTAAAGTGGATTATATTCACGTGAATGGTTTGGGTTTTGTTTTTTTTTTTTTTTTGGTGGTGCTGTCGTAAGGAGGAAAAAAGATTGAATAGAAAACAAATTATTTTCTCAGAGATTGGAAACTACTACAGGCTACTGGTAACCTCTAACGGTAACCATCCAGCTGGAAATCTGGATGTCTGAGGCAGAAAATGTTTGCCTTCCACTGAGATTTTTTTTTTTTTTTTTTTTTCAGAGTGGAAAGGGACTGTCCTGCTAAGGGAAGCATCTATTCCTAGGGAGAGCAGATCATGAAACACAGCTGGAAAAACGGGCTCTGTTTTTCCATTCTGATCATTTCAGCTAAGCTTTGGCAATCCTGTGAGAGCGAGACCGGCACTGACGATCTGCTCTTGGGACTGCACCACAAGCGCACTGGTTTGCCAACAAATCACTGGTTAGTCTGTTATTACACTGCTCTGTCTCCAGGGATTCACATAGCTGCACCTAAATATCATCTGGTTTCATATTATATACGTGCTTTTCACAGTTGGCTTGCAGCAGATGAAGCGTGTGCCCTCTTGCTAAGGGAATTTGAGCTTCATCGGCTGAGCCAAAATGTTCCTTTGCCTTCAAGGAACTGCAGGATAAACCCCGTCAGGTGTTATTTGCTGTGCCCATGTGCACCCAGCACAGCTGTGCCAGGAGAGGGGCTACACACCAGCCATTTCACCGCAATATTCTTCCTTATTACAAAAATACGTGTCAATTCTGGAAAGTTGGTCTGCTTCTGGTTTACCAATACGTGAAAAGCCCCTTTATCACTTGTTCCGTGCTCGGCGCTAGGGCAAACCCTGACACAAGGTTATGCAATTTGATAGCAATGGTTGAGGCTGGCATCCAGGGCAGCAGCTGATGATAGCAATATGGCTAAAATGGATACGAGAACAGATAATGGCAATATCTACTGAAATCTGCTTTATCCATCAACCTACTTAGTATTGATTATAAAGCAAAGAGACCAGTCTGCAAGAAAGCTATGGCTCCTGGTAGGCGAGTACAGCAAGAACACACAAGGATCCAAGCTTCGGAGCCTTAGCTGGCCTCAAAACTGCCAGATATTCAGGTGCCTGTTGCTGTCAAACATATTTTGATGTCCCTGTAAGATCAGGCTGATGAACCTTCAGGTGTAGGCCTGTCAACAATTATCCTTAGCGATTCAAAGATAAGCCCCTGCCTCCCTCATACAAAAACGGGTCTTGAGATCACCTAAAAATAGCACGCAAAGCTTTGTTTCAAAATAAACGCCACTGCTGCCTACAGAAGGGTACTAGTTGTCTCCCAGAGCTCAGATGCTGAAACACAGTGACAACACTGCAGGGGAACACTACTCAGAGCACAGGCACCACAGCAAGGAACGGTGTTTCCCAATCTCTATGAACTAAGATCTCGAAAAGGGTTTCTCTTCCTCATGGGACACCAGCGGCGCAGTCCCAAAACTTCCTTGCAAAGAAGGGGAAGAGCGAGCTCGAAGGACATTCTCCTGACTTGTTCTTCTAGAGCCCAACACAGCAGCTTGGAAACTTGATCTGCTCTTGGACTTTTCAGGAATATATGAGTTGAGAAACTTAAGCAAGGGCTACCTCATTGCTGCTGAGGAGTCAACTGCAGGAAAAGCAGGAACATTTTGATAAAAAGTAGAACTTAAAAGAGAGGAGCACTCAAAACTGCTTCGTACTTCATTAAAAGTTACATCAAAGTGTTTTCAATTTAGATCACCTGCAAACAAAAAAAAACTGCTTCAAGGTAAAAGTACAGAGACACGCAATTTACGAAGTTCAAAATCATTCAGGAAGTTATTTCCCACCCCCTTTAGCCTAAATGATTGAAAAATCTTTTCCTACAGCATTTAAGAAGCGCTGGGAGCCCTAGGCGTCCAGGCTTTAAATCTTTCAGGGCAGCAGAGTGATACTGAAATTCGAAAAGTAAAGCAAAGCAAACAAACAAAACCCCAGCAACAACAACAAAAAAAACTACCTCAAACTTGGACCTTACGAGAAGGAGGATGCAACTAGCAGAAGTTTCCTCGATTACTGTAAAAATCTGGTTATTTGCTTCAGCAGTTAATTCCAACAATTCAGAAAAGCCCCAAATTAAAACCCGGTAGGACTGCATTTCTCAAGCAAATCAAAGCCCAGAGAGGAGGTACCATCCCAACAGATTACGTGTGTGCACAATGTTGTTACAGGTTTATCTGACTTAAATCATTACAGTTGTGGGGAAACGAGCCAGCAGCAGCGTCGAGGTGGACCGGCAAGTTACTGAGACAACACGCCGCTTTGTCTACATGCTGTATGAAACACACTCCTAAAACAATCCCACAGAAATAACTTCCTTCAAAAGAGACAAGATCAGGTTTAAATTCATGCAAATTATTTCTTTTCTTTATTATTATGCAAACTAGTATCTGAGCAAGCAGTACAATAAGCTGTTAGAAATCACCTCCTGGCTTTTACCTATCTCACCTATAGAGCAAGGCATGAAATACTAAGTAGTCTATTAGTAATTAATCGGAATCTTAATTAATCACGGAAAATATTGCTGCCTGCACTAGTGAAAACTACTTAAAGAAATCCCATTTTTTATTCCATTTCAATTCTTTTAAGATACTTAAGCTCAATAAATCACCACCCGAATACAAGTTCTTTATCCGATGCTTCAGTTTCCAAGTCTTTGAACCATTTCACTTTTAATCCATAAAATAAATGCCAATTAGTCTTCATAAAAAGAAATGAATAGTCCATTATCCATGAGCAGCTCCTTAAAAAAGCCAGCATAAGCACACGATAGGCACAAGCTTAGGTTAATGAGCTGATTTCATTCCTCAGTATTTCCCACCATCATCAACTGGGAAAGATGACAAATTGGAAACAGAACTGGAATAGTTTCATGGAAAACCACCAGCGCAAAGCCTACCCCATTTCAGAGCTAAAAAGTCTCCTGAGCACTAATATTACGAGGTTGCCTTTGTCCATCAACATGCTTAAATTTTGACGCTGCATTGTTATAGTTCCAAGCAGAGCTTCCTTTCTTTGCAGGAGAAAGCCACAACCTCTATCACCAACCAAAGCGAGAAGAGGAAGGCTCTTTTACAGCATGCCAATCGCTTGTCCCGCTCCACAGTCTTTCTACAGGCAGATGGGAGGACAGGGAGGGAGAAGGAGCACGAAGGCACAGAGGAATCCTTCCTCCCCACCGCGTGAGGCTGCAGGGCCACCCCTCCGGTGCCAGGGCCCGACCCAGGTGGGCAGAGGAGGCCGGGGAGCCCCGGAGAGCCCTCGACTTCGGGCAGAGAAAGGCGGCTTCATCAGAGGCTGCATCCAAACAGACCCGGCGGCAGGCCCCGCTAGGCCGGCCGGGCTCTTCCCAGCCTCAGAGCTCCAGGAGAGGCCTAAGAGGCCGGGGCCGGTGCTCAGCCCCGCCGAGGGGCGGCCAAGGCCGGCAATCACCCACTCCCACCCCTCCATGGAGACGGGGCCTTGCGGGACCGGGCTGCCAGGCGGGTATGCAGGCCCGAGGCCGGGCCGGGTGGGCTTGGTGTGGGCAGGAGGCGCGGCAAGGCCTCCACCAGCCCGGAGCCCCCCAGCTCAGGGCTCGGCCCAGGTCCAGTCAGCGTCCCCCCTCCCG
>JAHREE010000553.1:2776287-2810338 GCA_033628505.1 Tringa tobata
ACCTGGTGTGGTGGGAGGTGTCCCTGCCCAGGGCAGGGGGTGGCACTGGATGGGCTTTAAGGTCCCTCCCAACCCAACCCATTCTATGATTTTACAATAATAGTGACTTTATTATTACTACAGCTTCTCTGGGCAACCTGGGCCAGTGTCTCACCACCCCCACAGTAAAGAATTCTTCCTAATATCTGACCCTCTGCTGTCGGTGGCCTCAGAGCTGGAGGCAGCACTGTGGAGGGGTCTCCCCAGAGCGGGGCAGAATCCCCCCCCTTGCCCTGCTGCTGGGGTTGCAGACCAGGACACGGGGGACTTTCTGGGCTGCCAGAGCATGTTGGCAGCTCATCTTGAGCTTCTCATCTGCCAACACCCCCAAGTCCTTCTCCTCAGGGCTGCTCTCCAACCATTCTCCACCCAACCTTGCTTTTTGGTACATGGCGTTTTTCTTGTTTGGTTTGTTTTTTTGTTATTTGCCAGCAATTCATGTGAAGGTCTCACTCTTTTTTCCTCCATCTCCTCCTTTGTTAGCTCCATGAAAATAGTCTTTCATAAGATGTTTGTCTGACCTTTCATCAATCCACAGCCTTCCCAAAGCCAAACAATTAGTTCTGAAATACCTCAGAAAATCTGGCCTTAAGTTTTGGCCTTTGGGGGCTGCTTCGAGTAGAGAAATAAAAAAACAAAACAAACCTAACATCAACAGCAAATGCTAAATTTGGGTTCTGTGCTATCTTTCACACCTCCATCAAAATCCAGTTTCCTTCCAGCCTTTGACAGATGCCACAAATACACACTGGAGGTGGGACCTTTTGAGCACGGACCTGCCCTGTTTGGAAGCCACCCAAAATCGCCACTACCCATCTGTGTTTCCCACACACCTCATTTTGGATTCCCGACAAAACTCCTCTACGTTCTGTTAACGTGACTGTATTCCTCGGTCGGAGCTGGAATGCGCCAAAATAGACCTGCCATCTCTTCCCACAGATGTCCCTCACTGTGAGGCCCCAGGGAGGAGAAGTAGCAGACCACAAGTTTTAGCTTTCTTTTTTTTCCCCCCAGCTGACTAGTGATAGAAATTTTAATCCATCAAGTTCTCACTGACAGCAGAATCTCTTATGTTATACATAGAGGGAATGGAATCCAAACTCTCATGGGACAGCCAGCGACCAATGATTTCATCCCACCATCCCTTAAGAGATTCCCAAACATCTGTCCCTCATCATGTTGCCTATGTCATGGGACAACTTGTACACGTGTCACTACGGCGCAAGCAGGCTCGCTGCTCTCCAGCATCTCGGCCAAGTCCTAGAATCGTAGAACTGTTTAGGCTGGAAGGGACCTTTAAGATCATCTAGTCCAACCATCAACCTAATTCTGGTAAAAATCATCACTAAACCCTGTCACGAAGCACCACGTCAACCCGTCTTTTGAATCCCTCCAGGGATGGCACCTCAACCACTTCCCTGGGCAGCCCATTCCAAGGCTCAGTAACACTTTTAGTGAAAACATTGTTCCCAATATCCAATCTGAATGTCCCCTGGGGCAACTTGAGGCCGTTTCCTCTTATCCCATCGCCTGTTCCTTGGGGGAAGAGACCGACCCCCCCGGCTACACCCTCCTTTCAGGGAGTTGCAGAGAGCGAGAAGGTCTCCCCTCAGCCTCCTTTTCTCCAGGCTGAACACCCCCAGCTCCCTCAGCTGCTCCTCACAAGACCTGTGCTCCAGACCCCTCACCAGCTCCGTACCCCTTCTCTGGACCCACTCTATCACCTCAATGCCCTTTTTGTTGTGAGGGGCCCAAAACTGGACACAGCCCTCGAGGTGGGGCCTCACCATTGCCCAGTACAGGGGGACAATCCCCTCCTGAGTCCTACTCACCACACTGTTCCTGATACAGGCCAGGGTGCTGTTGGCCTTCGTGACCACCTGGGTCATTTAAATTCTCCATTAAAGGTCTCCATTTAAAAAGGCTTACTAATGATCCTAAGAAACCATATCACTGTTCTTTTTGTTTAAAAAAAAAAAAAAAGTCTTAGCAAGATGGTAGTCACTCTTAAAATACTGGAACAAACCCGAAATTAAGGCTGTCTTGTGTGATTCTGACTCAACCATGCCGCAGCACTAATCAAGATCCACCTAATTACTCACAGTAGAACAGTAGCTGTGGACAGATGAGTTCTTTCAGCTCCAACTGTGCTGAGGAAAGATCTTACTTCCTACGGCTACTACCCCTTAGTTCTGCTACTGCAGCCTCTTAGGTGAGGGCACCAAAGCGCCGTGGTTATCAGACCCACCGTGTTGGTAACCTGCAGCCCATCCCACAGGTCTTTCATTTTCCTCTACTTCATGCCTGGGGCAACGCTGAGAGAGAATCAGGACCGAGCACTGAGTGAAGCCATTGGAGATGGCCTGGATTTTGGTGTTCTAAAGATTAGACAACAAATAGCAATGAACAGCTGGAAAATAAAAAGATAGCCTTAGGGTTACAACAAGGAGCCGCTAAAAGAAGCTCCATTTTTGTCTAACAATGCCTTGGTTTTTGGGTGCTCCTCTCTCGGTACATCCCCTGAAAAAACTACATCAAGGCAGTACTTCCAGCCCCACCTGCTAAAGGGAAGAAGTACAGAGCTCCAGGACCCATAGAGGTTACCAATCCTTCCAATACGTCTGTCTGCCCAAAGTTTCAAGTGTCTCTTACTGTAATTTACCCACAACTGCAACAGGATTTCCATCCTGAAAGGTAAGAGGGTAGATTTTCCATAACTTTATAGCACCAGGACAGATCGAGACAAAACCAATAGTCTCTGAAAGCAACCCCAGGTCAAAGACTGGGCATTGACCCAGTTGTATTTAAGTATTTCAGTGGCCACTGGGATTTATTTATCCTCTATCTCTAACCCACTGCAGCTTGTTTGTGCTTGCTCCAGACTCCTCAACTTCTAGGCCCATCATTTTTCTGCCTGCATTCAAGGAAGAAGGGGCAGAAGGAGCTCTCTCACCACCTGCTACAGGGAGCAGCTTATGAAGGTCTGTTCTGCCTATTCCTGCACCACAGAAGAGTTGCATTTCAGTCTGAACCAAGTCCCCTTCCATCCTACCCTTACACCCACTACAGGTCCACCCCGAGGCCAACTTCACTGACTGAGGCAGAGTTACTGCCAAGCGAGGCCCCAAAGGGAAGTGAAAAAGAGGAAGGAAATGGGGAAATTTGATAGGAAAAGCATGTTAGATTCTGTATGAAGCAAGCAAGCTCTGCTGCAGGGCAAATGAAACCTCTGCCAGTTCACGCTCCACCTCAGTTTGCAGGTGACGTTACCTGGATGGTTACTAAACCGGTTTTGGGCAGGTGGTACTGACCCACAGCAGTTCCACACACAGAGGAACCGAGCAATTTTATATGTTGCAACTGCTCTTCTGCCCCCTGCCATCCTTCACACCTGACAGAGAGGCCGGATCTACAAATCCCAGCCTCCACCTCAAAATAAAAAGGTTTTCTCGACTGGTCATCAATCTCTCAGGCTAACGATGTATTCCTGAAGAGGCTGAAGATAAAAGGTGGAGCACGTTACAGTCTCAGAAGTGAAGCTACAGCCAGTGATCCCTGCTTTTCCCCTTATGACAAAGAGCCACTCAGGCTCATTTTTACAGAGCAAAGCAAGCTGCAGATTCTGCATAAGCCTGTAAAACTTCAAAACAAATAAAATAAACGAGGTACCTCTAACCTGTAGACTTTTCTTTCCCATTCTGAACACCTGTTTGCTATTCAGGCAACCAATCAGTTCGAGATAAGCAACTTCACAGCATTAGCAGCTGAGATCTGAATCACATTTTATGAAACCAGCAGTAGCAGAATTTAATGAGAAGCTGTTTCACTTCATGAAACAATTCACATTGTGAGGTATAACTTTTTCCATTATGAAACTATAAAAATATATTCCCAGAGTCTGCTGAATCAATAATTTAAACCAATACTAAAATTCTATGAATCAGGTGTTATCTAGGAAGACCTGTCCCAGTACTGCGAGTTTAGAATTAAAGGATTGACTGGGGCAACTCAGGAGGGAGTGTGTGCTCTTCTTAGTGTTTCTCTTCTCTCCACCTTTCTCCGAAGGGGCATCTTCAGGGTCTTTTGAACTTTCCCATTCACCGTGGTCGGAAGTTCTTTTTAAAGGGAATTTCTTGGTTTTCTTCAGGGAGTAAAATTCCCGCATCAAGTCTTCCACCTCCCACTGCTCTTCCTTACGCTTCCTACAGCAGTGCAGCGCAGCAGGGTCTATAGGATGAGCTTCCGTGTTGAAGACGTATCCCCCAGCATTCAAAACGCATTCCCCGTACGGTGTAATCACCACATCAAACACTGACCCATTGTTGTGGATGAAGTTGTCTGGGTCAAACAGCAGGTACAAGTATTTCACCGTTTCAGCCAAAAAGAAGGATTCCATGCGATTATCCAGCCTGTGATCTCTCAAGTCTTTGATCTACAAGATAATAGAGTGGATTACAGTTAAATAAATTCAGTAAATTCTGAGCTTAGAGGGAAATGTTAAACCAGCCTGCAATTAATTTCTGTTAAGCAGCACAGGATGGCACCAATTCACCCTGTATTTTAAACAGTTGTACGCAAATACATCATCAAGATTTTGGATGTTTTGAATTAGCAGAGTCTAGTGATAAGGAACAAGAAACTAACGATCAGGAGAAATACACTTCCTGCCTAGGTAAGGAAGAGAAGAGTGAGTAAGCTTCCCATCATTACCCCCACTAAAATAATGATATGGCTTTTACCTACTTCCCAAATCACAAGGCCTAATTCCCAGTTAAGGAATCTTTTTGTAAGATAAGGAGCAAGTAAGATAAGGAGTCTTTTTGTAAAAAAAAGCTTGATAGTATGTTTAAAATCTTCTACTAAATTATTTCAGAGAAATAATTCCCTGCAGTTCTCTCATGTTTGATCAGATTTTCAAGGCAGAGTGGGGAAGCAGCATCATACAACTGGCAGGCAGAGAGCCTGCATAGGAGCCTTCCTGCTGAGCTGGAACATCTAGGACCTCCCAAGATAGAGAAGGCTGGAGAAGCTTCTGATGCTTTCCCATGTTTTGGGCTCTCGTGCAACAGCCAGTGACAGAATTTGTCCCACTGTTCAGACTTTGAGGGAAATTACTATCCGAAATATCATGGAATCGCGGAATCACAGAATTGTCAGTTGGAAGGGACCTCTAGAGATCATCTAGTCCAACTCCCCTGCCAAAGCAGGGTTGCCCAGAGCACATCACTCAGGACTGCATCCAGGTGGGGCTTGAAGATCTCCAGAGAAGGGGACTACACACCCTCCCTGGGCAGCCTGTTCCAGGGCTCTGCCACCCTCACCCTAAGGAAGTTTTTCCTCATATTTGAGTGGAACTTCCCATGTTCCAGCTTGTGCCCGTTGCCCCTCGTCCTGTCACCGGGAACCACTGAAAAGAGTCCAGCTCCATCCTCCTTCAACCCACCCTTTAGATACTTATAAGCATTGATAAGGTCTCCCCTCAGCCTTCTCTTCTTCAGGCTAAAGAGCCCCAGCTCTCTCAGCCTTTCCTATAAGGGAGATGCTCCAATCCCTCCATCATCTTTGTTGCCCTACGCTGGACTCTCTCCAGCAGTTCCCTGTCTCTCTTGAACTGGGGAGCCCAGAACTGGACACAGTATTCCAGTTGTGGCCTCACCCATGCAGAATAGAGGGGGAGAGGGGAAATGATACGACCAGCTGTTACCAGATCAGCTTCAGAGAAATACAAGGGGTTTGTTTGAAAAAGCCACGTTTCAACCAAAGCGATCGTTTGACTCAATGGCAAAACATCATTCACAAGAACACTTTCTAAACGCTGATTTTTAGAATCATAGAATGGTTAGAGTAGGAAGGGACCTTAAAGATCATCAAGTCCCAACTCGCCTGCCCTGGGCAGGGACACCTCCCACCAGACCAGGGTGCTCAAAGGCCCCTCCAACCTGGCCTTGAAGCCCTCCAGGGATGGGGCAGCCACAGCTCCTCTGGGCAACCTGGGCCAGGCTCTCACCACCCTCACAGTAAAGAATTTCTTTCTAGTATCTAATCTACATCTCACCTCTTTCAATTTAAAACCATGACCCCTAATCCTATCGCTACACTTCCTGACAGAGTCCCTCCCCAGCTCTCCTGTAGCTCCCTTCAGATACTGGAAGGCTGCTATAAGGTCCCCGGAGCCCTCTCTTCTCCAGGCTGAACAACCCCAGCTCTCTCAGCCTGTCTTCACAGGAGAGGTGCTCCATCCCTCTGATCATCTTCACGGCCCTTTTAGCAACCATTTAGCCAACTTAGCAGTTGATTTAGCACTTACAGTTGCAAATCCACAGTCCACCTTGCTGATTTTCTCTATTGACTCCACTGCGTCTCTTCCCAGTTCTAAGAGCGTGGGATCTCTTGTAGCACGGTACAGATACATGGCACTCTCAATCAGCTCTGCAAAAACACCCCAAACGTTTGCAAGCATAAAGATCATCAAACCACTTACATAGGGACCCAAGATATTCCTTAAAGTAGTATTGTTAAATTAGTTCAAGATGATGAGATAAACAGCCCGGCTTGTCTTGTATTTTCTCTGGTTAAAGCACAGATACTGCTTTTACTGGGGATGCGCTACAAAGCAATTCACTCTAACCAGATTGCATCAGCTCAGGTAAGAGTGAATAATGCTTCCCTCCCACATTCGGAGAGTGGGAGAGGAGAGAGAGAGAAAATGATTAAAAGTCACTTGTCAAAGGAAGAAAGGAAAGATGATTCTAGAAAGTATTACAAACAAGAAATTCAACCCCCAAAATACAGTTTTTAAATAACACAATAAGCCTGTGAAACGGGGTATCCAAAACACCACAAAAACCAGGACTATGGAAATACTCTGTACAGGCAACATACACATTGTGCTGTGTTTACTAAGGAAACAGGTCTTTGGAGATACTATAATACATATGAAGGTTAATGCTGATGAGTATTTTTGGTAGAAGTGTCCAATGTGGATGTCATATGAACACTCAGGCCAAAAGGAAATTAATTATTCTCATTTACAAAGTTTTACTGACTCAGGTACGAGTGGGTTTTTTTTGGCCAGAGTTGTAAAAAAGACAGAAGAATCATAGAATTGTCTAGGTTGGAAGGGACCTTTAAGACCATCTAGTCCAACCATCAACCTAATTGATAAAAACCATCACTAAACCCTGTCACTAAGCACCACGTCAACCCATCATTTAAATACCTCCAGGGATGGTGCCTCAACCACTTCCCTGGGCAGCCCATTCCAATGCTTAAAAGATCATTTCATTGCAGTATCACAGACAACACATAATCCCTCTTATATGTTGAGCTTTACTAGCGCAACTAGAATTTATTTCAGGAACCCAACAGAAGAGTCTGTTCATATTCACTTTCGCTTCCTAAATTTAAAGGACGCAGGCACGTTAACATTTCGCATGACTCTAAAACACCCCACTCTAAGACTTAAACATGTCGAATCCTACACTGTGAATTCAATTCATTATCTCTTTATATAGTAACACTATGGTTTATTTCCTTTAAAAGGTAGCCCTGTCTTTGGGAATGGCAGAAAGCAAAATGTGTGGCTTTGACCATGGAAATCACTGGCAAAATACAAGCAGGAACTAAGTCAAAGCAAAACTGGGGAGGAACTTTTCGAGGTTCCGGTGTTTGATCTTACCACCAGAACAATACCAGGATTCCACGCTTCTTTTTATTTCATTTCTGCTTACCAGGCCTGAGGGGATATCCTTCCCTCTTGTCCACAGTATAGCCCTGGGGAATGTTGTAGAACTCGGGCAGCCCACCAAACTGCTTCCAGACAGTGTAATAGTTGAGGAACGTTCGCATGGCATTATCGACATCCCCAATTAGGCTCTGAGAGAGAGGAAACAAAGCAACATCTGGGTGAAGAAGAAACAGCACAGGAATTAATGCAATGATAGTCATAGTCAAAGCAAGAGATAGCGACAGAAATGGGATGTTCACCAGGTCTGAATTTAAGTAATATTTAGGCACGATGCCTTAGGAACAGATAGGACTAAGCAGATAGGTGCTGCTTTTATGTCCGATCACATTCTGCACACCTAAATAATATTAAGTCTATTTTGTTCTTAGTTAACAGAAGGCTGGAATTTCTTTAGTCAACATTTCTTTTAGTCAACCACAGCATCCAGTTTATTTTAGTGGGGATAACAAAGCCTCAGACCAACAGTTAACCACTGATGAGAAAACAAACCTCTCAGTGGGAAAATATTCACACAAATAAAGCATTTATGAGGTGGTGGAAAAAGAAGTGTGATTTTCTTTTGCATTACTTTCCCACCTGAATAACGAGACCACTATTAGTGGAGTTTCCTACAACCAAACCTCCCATCATGATTAACAGGAGACTTTTTTTAATAGACCATAGATAAAGCCAAGATCTGCTCTTCTACAGGTTCAGACTAGGTTTCACCAGAGAGCGAGCCAAACTTTTAAACCAATGTAGATGAAGGTTATATTTGTAACTTTTGTATTAAAGGCCTATCCAAGACATGAAAAAATATCACCTTATGCTACTGGTATGACAGCTCTTACCTGTAGGCCTGGCCAGTAGGCCTCCAGGGACTGAAAAACAGGCATGGACACTGTTCCTTTGTACATCTGAACCCAGAGGTACCAGTCATCAAACTTTGTGTAATTTTTGATAGCTTTGTTATATTCTATAAAGAAACATAGATGGGTAGATCATCCAACAAAAAAAAAAATCTTTTTTTTTAAGACTGAGAGAAGCCCCTTTTTCACTTGAGCTATGTCAAATGAATGACTTCTCAGGACTTTCACTTTGGTAACAACAAACGCCTCAGGAACAGTCTTGAATGCATCCCGTTAGATTCTCCATCTTCTTCTTCCACAGTCCCACGTGCAGCGTTTTCACAGGTGCAGTCAGGGAGGCATATCTGGGACCCTTACCACAGAAAACAAACTGCTCACCTAGAAACATGGACATCAGCTCCTTGTCCTGCAGGAGAATGGCTCCTTTGACAAGGTATTCAAAGTAGGAGTCCACTCCGGCTCCGATGCCAGCGTCTTGGGCCACCCATTTGGCAGTTATCACATCAATGTGGTTACCAACCTGGAAGAAGCAAGGAGAGGAGGAAAGAGGAAGTCAGAGTGGAAATAAAGCTAGTCTACTAAATTATAATTAAAAAAAATCCCCACAACACAACCCCACAAGAAAACCTTGACCTTTTTTCAGACCATCCATGTCACAGATTCACAATGCCCACACCAACCAGCATTTTCTCCTATACAAGACATGTTTATCACCATCAGAGAAGTACAAAGTGTAGAAAACATAACTTGGGATTTTATGCTTCCAATATAAACGCTACACTGGCCTAAACAAAACACCATTGTGCAACCTTGAAAATGCACAATTTCAATATGATGTGTCTGGTCCTAATTCACATCCTACAAAAGAGTAGTGGAGGATGAAGATGTACAGGCACAGAGATGGAGGCCAAGGACGACAAAGGCATGAGAGCTGCCATGCTAACATTTAAATAGATCCTTCAAACCTGGGACTCTTCAGTCTAGAAAGAGACCCACCTGATGAAAACATAAAATACCCAATGGTGACTTGCTTAGTAAAGATGAAAAAAAAACCCAACAAACCAGCTATTCAGTTTCTCTCTTGAACAAAGATTAGGGGCATAAACCAAAAATAAACAGATCCCAAAGCAAACAAAAGGAAACACTTCTTTATACAGTGTATGAATAAATCTGTTCCACTTCACATATGCAACACTAGGACTTCACATAATTTCTAGAGCTGCTTTTTGAAGCTAACTGAAGAGAAACTGCCCAGGAGATAGTGAACACAGAGAAAACGCTTTAGCTCTGGATATTCCTAAAATACCAGAGCTGTAGAGGCTCTTGTTGCACTTGCCATGCTCTTATTCTCTTCTGTAGGCACACAAAGCATTAGACAGACCTTTTATTTAATCTGTTACAGCTGCTGTTACAATAACTGCAGTACCCAGCAGAAGGCATTTGTCTCCCAATCACATCTGTTATGGAACAGAACAATGGCATAATGTTGAGTTCAACCACTAAAGCAGAGATGTGGATGCTGCAGGTGGTCAGGAACAATGTCAAACATGCAACTTCAGCCCAGTTATTAGCACTGTCCTTATTTATCTAGTTCTATCTCCTCTCTCTTTCTGCTTCTGACGCATAGAATTGCATCCACAAAACTATACAAAAAGCAGGGCAGCAAATTCAAAGTCTGCTCCTCACTCACCAGCCCAATATCTGAGCGATTTTTCCACAGCGCCTTCAAAGCCTTCCTGGCGACGTCCTCGAACACTGGGTCACCAGTAAGGTGGCTCAAAGTGGCAAATTCCACTATAAATGTACCAATTCCAGCAGTACAGGTAACCGGGGTCTCCCCAGGGTTTACTCCATGCAGCAAGTTCACTGTTCCATATGGCATTCCAGTTGGGGTCTGAAAAGCTGAAACACAGTATTTTTGGTTCACGTGAGTGTTCGCTGTCACATCTGACAGACTGTCAAGCAAACACATTTGGAATGTGTTTGGAATGCCTCACATTCCTCTGCACAAAGGCAAGAAGAGGGACTGGAGCAACTGGAGTAACCACAAAGAAGAAAACGAGAAGTAGAGGGTGATCCTAAGAGGGTAAGAGAGTATACCCCAAGTTACAGAGTCCTGGGAAGGTACTGCAGGTCTCTTCCACCTTGCCCACAGCAGCAGACAGCATCCCGACTTTGTTTGCAGGGTAATCAAAATAGAATTACACCCACTGGCCAGCA
This sequence comes from Tringa tobata, assembly GCA_033628505.1. NCBI lineage: Eukaryota > Metazoa > Chordata > Aves > Charadriiformes > Scolopacidae > Tringa > Tringa tobata. The sequence goes on from JAHREE010000553.1 coordinate 2,787,142, forward strand.
AAGTGGTTATTCAGTGGCAGCCCAGGATGCACACCACAGAAGGAAGCAGTGCCACGCTGTCAGGGCACACATCCCAGCCCACAGAGGGGTAGATAAGGCTGTATCTTCCTGTATTTACAAGCTGCTGATTCACACCCTTTATTTATTATTTATATTAAATGTATTTCCCATCATCAAGCAGCAAACAAACTGATGGGTTAAGGGCATACAACACTTGACACGCGTATATACAACTGGTATCATGCACTTCACAATGTTTTCCCTGCAAAATAAACTCGCTTTGAGCTGAGGGAACACGGGTGTGTATTATGAACGAGCAGCCCCATCTCCACCAAACACACCAGTCACCTCCTGAACTACACAGTGACACAAAGCAGACACGTTCTCACCTGGCAGGAGTTTGCGAGCTGCTTCCTCCGCCATCCTGAGGAGAGGTCCAGAGCACGGCCAGCCTGCTTCTACTGCAACGCCGGCCTTCTTCGACAGCAAGTGAGCCGAGAGGAGACCACCCACCACTGGAAGGTGCACAGCAAGAATCCCATTAAAGAACGTGGGGGAGGAATGAAATCTGAAACCAGTCCTATTTATTTGCATTTGTCATGATGCAGAGGCATCATGATAAATACACATAAAGATTCTTCTTTCTGGAGAAGTGAGATGGCTTATCTTTAACAACATAATTCGGTACGCCACAAGAGAACAGTGGTTTGTTTCTTCCTGCTTGTTTGCAATCAGTAACAGATATATATCTTCCCATATTTTAGAAGCAACAGATTCTACTTGCCCCACTATACCTGCACTGCCCTGCAGACAATCAGTGAGCTCACAATATAATGAACACAAACTTCTATGAGAGGAGTTCTGTGTCATTTCTTCAAGACAAATTAATACTATGTTTCCATAAAGTAATAGAGCGTACCTTCTTAAATTCCTTGGAGAAAAATATCTAGGCCAAAGTCTAGAATTTTAGAATCATAGAATCATCTAGGTTGGAAGGGACCTCCAAGACCATCTAGTCCAACCATCAATCTAACTCTGACCAAAAAAAAAACCATCACTAAACTATGCCCCCCAGCACCACATCAACCCATCTTTTGAAGACCTCCAGGGTCTTCAGGGGTGGTGCCTCAACCACTCCCCTGGGCAGCCCATTCCAATGCTTGATGACCCTTGCAGTGTAAAAATTTCAGTGCAACTAACAAAGGCAGGGAGTCATTAGCCCTTTTCACAGGCTCGTCTACTGGTACATAACAAGCACAAACTCAGAGAAATTACACTGCTGCAAAAATTGGCTCAGCAATATTTGACAGGAGAAACAAAAAACCCAAAAAACATAACTAGCAGTTTTGTGCCCTGCCAGTGTCTTTTAGCTGGATGACACTGAAGAAGTTCAGCATTCACCTGGGTACAAGACACCAAAGGCCTTTGCAATATTCAATAAAAAGACAAGTGTCACTTTACGACGCTAAAGCAAGACATTAATAATCTCTATTCCAAAACAACACGTAAAAAAAGTGTATAATTTGTCCTGTTTCAGTGGAAAGTTGTTTATCCCAAAGCTTAAGACCCAACACCACGATACTGAAAGTGCCACGTCTACTTCTGCTTGTTTTGAGGCGGAAAGCAGAAAGGTGACGTACAAAGACAAGAAGGAAGTGACATTTGTTTGGGATTTTTCTGTGTGTTTACGTGTCCTGTTACACTACATTACAAATTCACTCTGACCGCTCCCTCGCGTTACATCTGTGTACAGTTCAGGGAAATTCAGCATAAACACCACGGAAAAACCCACCTCACCTCGAATGTTAGTTTCAAAGACAGATGCATTGACATCGATATCGAAATCCACCCCTTCCTGCAGGACATTGACCACTCGCTGGAACTCAGAAACGTTTCCCAAGATCTGCAGGGGAAGCAGGACAACAGAGCACAGGGCTTAACGTTCACAGGAAAACAAAGGTGCAGTTCAATGCTAGGGGCTAATTCTAGTTTTGTTTTACTATTTTGTGAAATCACTGATTACAAACAGTACTAAAAAAGCGACTGACAGTTTTATCTCATCTCAAAACATTTTCTTTACACCCTTTAGGCCTTTACTGCAGAGTGAGATGGTGTCCGGGGCGGGGAGCTCTGGCCACCTGCCTCCCAGGGCTGGAGGGAAGTGAAATGTGAAAGCTCCTTGGTCAATTAATAACTGACTTTCCGTCACTACCGAGTAAAAACAGGTGTGGAAGTGGCTGGCAGCGGCCTTGAGCAGGCTGAAGGCCAGGCTTCAGCAGCAGGCACACAGGGGGGGTGCAGGACAGCTCGTACTCACCAGGAGGGTGTCCAGGGCGTCGATCAGCGTGAGGGAGAAGCTATGAAGGCAGAGAAGCGAGGTGAGGCCCGGCGGAGGGGGCTGAGGCCGGGACACCCGGCAGCTGGGCGCCCCGGGCCCTGCCCCGCAGCGGGTGGGGGACGATGCCGCGCCTCAGGGCCGGTCCCTACCTGCCCCAGGTGTCTTGCCCGTCGCACGTCAGCGGCCGCAGCTCGTCGTAGGGGAAGGCGCTCTCCAGGTAGTGCTCGTAGGCGTGGTAGAACATGGCGCGCACCCGCTCCCTGAGGCACAAGCACAGCCCCGTTCAGCCTCGCTCCGCCCCAGTCCGGCCCCCGCCGCCTCGGCCCCGCACTCACCGGTAGGAAGCGACATCCAGCCCGCGGGCGGCCGCGCCGGAACCGGCCGGGGCCACCGGGAGCCGCAGAGCCCAGAGGCAGAGGAAGGAGCCGAGGGAGCGCAGCATGGCGGCCCCCGCCGCCTCACCGGCACCCGCCCCGCCCTCGCCCGCCAGCCAATGGGAGCGGTCGGAGTGGGCGGCGCATGCGCACACCACCGGAAGTGCCCTGCGCCGCGCGTCTGCTTCCGGGGGGACGGGGGGGCGGAGGGGAAGCAGCGGGTTGGGGGGGTGTCTTTGCGGTTATTGTCGCCGGGACTGGAAATAACTGCAGTTACCCCCGTACAGAGGAGTGAGGTTTCTGCCCTACTGTACCGGAGGCTGTAGTTCCCCGTCGCAGGGACGGGGAGGGGACGTGCAGGGGCAGGAAGGGGCCTCCTGGGCAGGTCGGAAGGCCCTGAGGGAGTTGGCAGCGCTGGAGGTGTAATTCTCAGACCTGAAAATAAATGTAACAAACACTGTGGCGTTTTTGTAGTAATGACGCCTTACCGGCCGTGGTGCCAGCTGCTTGGGACGGTGCTTGTCCTGTGTAGGGGGAGGAGATGGTTCCTGGCACCACTTGGTGTGATTCCTGTCTGGATGTGAGCCGTGAAATGGCCAGAAATATTTGTGAATCGATTGGGAGGGTCCTGGCCCATAAGCGTTCCTCCTGGAACCATCCTCATGCTCTTTCTCCCTCTAATTCAAATCCAGCTTTCGGTGAGTTCTGTGTGATGCCTCAGGACTCGCTTCAGAGAAGCCAGTGCCCAAGCCCGTGTGTGGAGCCGTGTAGCTCTGCCAGCTGCTCTCCACCTGCATCTTTAGGCTTTGATTGATCCATGGTAGATCCTTCTCCTTCTTCCCCATCCCTGCCCATAGGTGGGAAGGAGTGGGATGGGACCCTGGCAGGGAGAGCTGGAACAAGAAGAGAAGTGATAAGTCGGTCCTTTGCCTGGCAAAGGTGCAGCGTGGAGAAATCAAAACTAAATCCACTTGCTTGCAGGAGAGGAAGGGACACAAATACCCAACACCGACGTTTAGTGTCAGGGCGGGCTGGCTGTTGTTGATGTTCTTTAGTAAAATAAACCCATTTTCTCCGGGGCTCCTCGCCCTGGGCTGTCCCACTAGGTGTCAGTGCTCGCTCGTGTGCGGGCTGCCCACAGCTCTGTTGGGTGGCGGCAACAAAAAGCCAGCGAGTAATTTCCACATATTGTTCATTTGCTGCAGCTGTGATTTAGGTTTCTAGGGCCATTTATCATAAAGCTGTCTGCTTTCTTATTCCATGGCTCAAGGCTGCTGGAGTATATCTCTCTGCATTCCTGGGAGAATCAAAGTACTGGAGTTGATTTCACTAAAAGCTGTCACACTACATTACTGGGGCGCATTTTATTAAAGTTCATTTTCCAGACTTACATTTAACAGTGTTCTAGACCGCTGTCATTTACCATATTCCCAAACAGTCATTTCTCTATCAAAGTCAGTTATTGAATTCTGAAAGTTGACTGAGGTACTTCTGAAACGGATACAGCATGTGAGGTGAAAGGAAAGCAGGAGGAGACAGAGGCAGAGCCCTGCAGTGTCTCTCCACCGGCTTCCGAGGGAGAGCTGAGAAGATGGGAGAGAGCGGCCGCCGCGGCCATGGAGGAGGCTGACTCCACAGTGGCAACATCACGGGCACTTAATTGTGCTAATTGAAGCGTGGTAGTTAGTTGCTGCATGCCACTAAGAGTTTGTAAAATATTTTAATGGGAAAAAATGCAGCTAACTCCTAACAGAGTTGAGCTGGAAGTGAGCTCAACTGCAGAAGAGCTTTCTATCTCTCGACCTGGGCTCGAGAGCTGGGACTCTTTAGCCTGGAGAAGAGAAGGCTGAGGGGAGACCTTATTTATGTTTACAAGTATCTAAAGGGTGGGTTGGGGGAGGATGGAGTGGGACTCTTTTCAATGGTTTCCAGCAATAGGATGAGGGGCAACGGCACAAGCTGGAACATGGGAAGTTCCATTCAAATATGAGGAAAAACTTCTTTATGGCGAGGGTGGCAGAGCCCTGGAACAGGCTGCCCAGGGAGGGTGTGGAGTCCCCTTCTCTGGAGATCTTCAAGCCCCACCTGGATGCAGTTCTGAGTGATGTGCTCTGGGCAATCCTGCTTTAGCAGGGGAGTTGGACTAGATGATCTCTAAAGGTCCCTTCCAACTTTGACAATTCCATGATTCCATGACCTGCAAGGTCTAGTGAGTAGCAAGGACCAAAACAAGGGATGGGCAGAGGATGGTGTAAATGGGACTGAATCACTGCTCCAGGGTGAGAGAGCAGTGGCTGGGAGGGCCAGCTGGATCAGAGCTGAGCTGCTTCTGGAAAAGCTTTTGGTGCAGCGCTCATCACCCTCCTCACCCTTTCTGAGAGCGTTTCAGGCAGCTGAGCACCCTGGAGAAGATTCAGGAGCCAGACGGGGCTGTCTCCTCCCAAAGTGTTTGCTCCTCTGCCTCATGAACCCCCCCGGTTTCTTGCAAGCCCCACTGAAGCACGGTGACACTGCTGTTGCCACCACCGAGGGGCTGAGAAAACTGGCTGTGAAGCGCCGGGTGGGAGCAGCCCCCGTTGTCAGAGGGGTTGGTGTCGTGCCACGGCTCAGGGTGTCCGACAGCCCGGGCTGGTGATGCCACTCAGCCCCCGAGCGTGGGACAAACAGCCGTTTCTGGGTGGTGTGGCATCATCCGCGTGTTAATAAATACAATTACAGGCTGGTGGGATGGAAATTATTTGGGGGAAAGAGTGGTTTTCAGTGTGGCTGTCCCACCTGCTAGAGGAATATTAATCTAACATCATCCAACTTGTATGGGCTTTGATGCAATAAATGAAAGAAGATGCAGCGCGCGGAGCTTTCAAATGGACAGAGCACGTTACTGAAATATTTAAGCCGCAGCAGAGTTAAGTGCTTCTTCAGATGCCTCCCTCCGGCTCGTCAGGCTTTCTGTCTTTATGAAAAGGCCACTGGCAAAATAATCTGAAGTTTCATTTGGATGCGGGGGAGGCTGTAATTACAGGGGTGTTTAACACTTTGCTTTATGACACCTTTAGGCGGAGGACTTGTTTACTACTTGCTATTACCATAAGTGGTGCTGTTGCCCTGCTTGCAATTTTGATGCCCATTAAGATGAAAACTGTATGTAAATCAGGATGGCCCATTAATATTTATAATTCATGGTGGAATGTAGGAGTTTGTCTGTTACGAGAAGAACCGTAAACAGGAGTTTTATGAACACCAAAAACTGTTGCTAAGGTGGTTCTCTTGAAATAATTTTCCTTTGCAGCCCAACATCAATTCTTAATTTTAGTAGCACACGTAGCAGGATGGAAATGATGATTGATTTTTCTCCAAGTGCTGTGGGCTGCTTCAGTCGAGATTTCACTATAAAAGACTAGACATTTCCAATTGCTTTTTATAAGTTCAGAATTGATTTTATTTGTTTAGCACCTGACTAACATAATAAAAGAGAGAAAGAAATACAGCCAAATATGAGAGACGGAAAGCTGACGGGTTACCTGGTTTCTGGCCTTCCTTTTGGTGCCGTGGTTTTAAGCCGTGCTGTGAATTAAAAGAGAAGGAGCTGGAATCCCAGCTGCCTGGCTGTGCCTGGTGATGTGTCCTGGTGCTGCACAGCCCTGCTCTCCCAAGGGGGGGAAGTACGGACAGACACGTCCCACCAAGACGTCCCACCAAGATGGTGCTGGGCAAGCAGAAACCATAGTAAAAGCCAAGAAAGGGAGAGCTAACGGAGCATCACTCCACCGTGCAGCTTCCCTGGCTTCGACTGATTCTCTTTAAACCTCTTCTTACTTTTTCTTTCACTAACTTAACTAACGAACGTGGCTGGAGGAGCTGTTGGTTGGCAGCAAGCAGAGAATTGATGCAGCGAGGGCTCCCGTTCCAAACAGGTCTCTGCCGAGCAGGAGCCGTTTGCGCCGCATTCGCAAAGAATCGTGGCTGTGTGTGGAGTTTGAATATTTTACGCGTGTCTGGCTTACTGTTGGGATTTTGACAAGTGAGAAAGCAAAAATAAAAGCGAGTTAGCATCAATGTGTCTCGGTTTTTAGTGCGGGGATTTATGGCACCCGCGTTACGTGACATCAATAAAGTCCAAAGCTGCCACACTTGTGTGAATGAGGCTTCATTTTCTTTATCCGAGCTCGCGTTTTCCCACAGGGATTGTGGCTTTGATATTCTTTTACCAGGAAGACTTAGAGGTGTTCGGATGATTGGGGACTGTAGAATACAGACAAGAAACTGGGGCACAGGCAGCATTTCCCTTTTATGTCAATTTGTGGTGTCCCCACCGGCCAAGGACCGGGGACACAGCCTTTGGGCACGGGCTGGGAAGAGGTGTGGGTCTGGCTGCGGTTTGCCCCTTACGCCCTGACCACCTTGTGCATCTTTTATTTTTCTTTGTGGGCCTGCAAAGGTAGGAAATACAAAACAATGGGATAAGAAGGGTTATTCAACCTTACATGTGGTGGGAAAGGGGTGGGAAGTGTGGTTATCAGCTCCAGCGCAGCCAGAATTTTGACCTCAAAGTTCAGAAGATGTGTATTTGGAGAAGACTGAGGGGGGATCTGATCAATACCCATAAACACTTCAAGGGTGGGTGTCAGGAGGATGGGGCCAGTCTTTTTCAGTGATGCCCAGTGACAGGACAAGAGGGAACGGGCACAAACCTGAACATAGGAAGTTCCATCTTAACACAAGGAGGAACTTCTTTCCTGTGAGGGTGGCAGAGCTCTGGAAGAGGCTGCCCAGGGAGGTGGTGGAGTCTCCTTCTCTGGAGACATTCAAACCCGCCTGGACACGTTCCTGTGGGACCTGCTCTGGGTGGACCTGCTGTGGCAGGGGGTTGGAGTGGATGATCTCCAGAGGTCCCTTCCAACCCCGTATCATTCTGTGATTCTGTACGGCTGGGAGAATCCCCCACCTTTCAGATTCATGGTAAGAAGGGCTGGGTTTACAGCTGGAGAGAGGCAATGAGAAAACCCTCCTGTGGCTCTCTGGAAACGCTGAGAGATGATGGCAGAGACATTCTATTCCCTAGTTGATGACCGTGCAAAACAAATTCACTGAAACTTGTCACAGAACAAGGATCTCCTGCTGTTAGGAAAAGGTCAGAACAGAGGTGAGTGTGTTTCTCGATGACGAGACAAGGACTGTGTGCGGGAGTGTGTGACTCTGCACTGGGAACCTGAAGGGGGTGTGGGACCAGGGGGAGGCAGGTTGGGAGCTGCTGTGGGGATTTGGGCAAGGGAATTTTGTCTGGAAAATTCAGGGGAGGGGGACAGGGGAAAAAGGGGGACACCACCAGCAGCCACACTGGGTGGCTTGGGCTGGAGCTTGCACAGGACCTGACTGGCAGAGAATCAGCCTGCTCCCGGCTGACCCTTTCTGTGGTGTGGTGTGAACCGAAGGGAGATGCAGAGCAGATCTGGAGAAGTCACTTCTCTCCAGCGTTCATCTCCTTGTTGCCATTTTACTTTTGCTTTCAACCTAAAACTACTTTATTGCTGCTACACAAAGTGTACCTTATATATAACACATACATTAGGGGCAGTCGGGTGACAACGCTTACAGCTGCCTTCTGTCCCTAGACTTATTTTTTGACCAGCGTAAAAAGTAAGCTCCTCCCTCGTAGTGTTTCCATCTGCTTGGGGTAATAGTCTGGCAAACCCTGAAAGACATTGTTCTCTGTGAAAATTACTTTGATATTTAATAACTACCAATTTTGTGACACAGAAATTGCTGTGAGGACAGCGCAATCAATCTGTGAGAATGGTCACCAACAGAAGCGACCACCCTGATGGTTTGCAGTGGGAAGCCCTGTCCCTGCTGGGATGTGTAGGGTTTGGTCACTGGTGTCCATCACATCTCCCACGGGGATGCCTGCTCAGTAGGGCTGGCTCACAGGAGCAGAGGGGGCTTTGAGCAACCTGGTCTGGTAGGAGGTGCCCTTGCCCAGGGCAGGGGATTGGAACTAAATGATCTTTAAGGTCCCTTCCAACTGTAGTTGTTCTGTGATTCTATGATTCTAAACCCCTCTGGCATGGCCAAGGGTCAGGGCAGAGCCTGCAAAGCAGTGAAGCATGGGGACTGTAGATTCAAAGAGCAGGTTTTTAAGGAGGAAAGAAAGCCAGTGCCCCGAAATTGTTTAAAAGTCTCCAGAAGGGGAGGGCTGAGACCCTCTCCCAAGCCTGGTGTGGGGCAGCAGAGTTGGCTGAAGAGGGCTCCCGTACACCCCGAATTGACTCAAGGAGAGCCCCAGGGGGATAGTGGTGAACTGTGGGTGGGAGCGAGCTGGAAGGGGGTGGCATCCCCCATCCCAGCACCTGGCAACATCTCTGGGCTCTTTTTACATCCATGGGCTGTCCCCTGAAGGAGTCCCCTAAGGCCTTGGCTGTGTAGCTCCCAGCAGGACCATAGGGACATTTTGATGTTTGCTGTTTGTCAAAGCCATGGACAAGGACAGCTTTCAATGGGGAGAACCAGCCCGTAACTGGACAGTTCTGTGGCAGCCTGGACAGAGGTGCCACCCAGAAAGAGAGGTGCTGGTGAAGACATTTGTGTTGAAACCTCTCTGGTAAACATTTGGTCGTTTGTAGAGAACTGAAAAAAAATGAAAACTTTGCTTTAAAAACAAAACTTTCAGTTTTCAGTTGTTAGTTCAGGATTATTGATAAAAATCAAGTAGGTTTTCACTGGCAGTGACTTTTCAGAGTAGGGTTTGGTGGCTAACCACCTGCTCCCTCCGTGGTCAACCAGAATAATTTCGAAGGTGGTTTTATACCCCTGAGTCCCTGGTCTGTGTCCCCAGAGAGCTCCTGCCCCTCTGGAGAGTGCTGTGAGACACAGCCCTGCCACCATGACAGGATCACAGATGTTCGGCTGTGTCTGGCACGGGAAGGGGTGCCATGCCTTTCTGTCTGCTGCTGCTCTGGACCTCTTCAGTGATGGGGCTGTCCAGCTGGGTCCCCCAGTAATCCACACCTCCGGGTTCCCAAAACTTCACGTCTTCTTTCATTCCTCAGCTTCTCATCTGTTCTGCTGCTCCTTTCCATCAAGAAAGGGCATGGAGCTTCCCACTGGGGTCCCTATAGCATCACTTGTGAAAACACCTTGCTGGTGTCTGTTCAACACCTATAAATACTTAAAGGGTGGGTGTCAAGAGGAAGGGACCAGTCTTTTTTCAGTGGTAAAGCGGGCACAAAGTCAAACATAAGAAGTTCCATCTAAACACAAGGAGGAACTTCTTTCCTGTGAGGGTGGCAGAGCCCTGGAAGAGGCTGCCCAGAGAGGTGGTGGAGTCTCCTTCTCTGGAGACATTCAAACCTGCCTGGACACGTTCCTGTGCAACCTGCTCTGGGAGGACCTGCTTTGGCAGGGGGCTTGGACTAGATGATCTCCAGAGGTCCCTTCCAACCCCACATCATTCTGTGATTCTATGTGATTCTGTCCAAACTGGGCTTAGACAACTGCACTATTGCTTCCTGTATTGCTCTGCTGTCAGCCTCCCATGGTAGCTCCTGGAGTCCTGGGAGGGCTACTGGGAGCCCCTGGGAGGGCTACTGCTTTTGCTGGGCCCTTGTGATGTTCTGGTCTCCTCTCCTTCTGGGGAAGAGCTTGTTCTGCTGCTGGCCGTAGGCAGGTGAATGACCACAGCAGTACAGAGGAGGAGTCAGGCAAAAGCTGCCAACGTGGAAATAATTTTTAAAGAAATCTGTGTGCCTTATTTGATAACAATCATTCTGAGTGGTCAAATAGTGTCTATGTCATGAGAGGACTGTTTTCATGGCAGTTCTCCTGCTGCTGTCTGAATCCTCAAATGTCAGTGGGCTGGAGGTCTGCTTCCTCTCTTATTGGAAGATGATAGTTATTTCTCCTTTGTTAATGTTTTTTAGAGCCTGCTGGAGAGCCTTCAAGGCAAGTGCTGCCTCTGCTTTTGTGTCAGACAAAACGCACGTATTGAGGTGTTCTTCACTGCTCCCCCCATGAATCTCCTTTGAGGCAGTGAGGTGAAACGGTGGCCATGGACTCTGAAAGAACCAGCTTCCAGGTGGGAAAATGACAGCACAAAACTCCCTGCAATGACCTCCCAGCTCCCCTAAAACAGAAGAAGATTCCCGTTGGTGTCAGCACAACAGGAGATCTCCTGAGCTCCAGAGGTGGACGACCACTCTGGGCATGATTGAACAGAGGATAAAACCACCACCTGCCTCTGAGCTTCTTGTCCCTGGTGAACCCAACTGTTTTATTTACAAACTGTTGTACAAAGGAGAAACCAGCATTGGTACAAAGGGACACCCCGGCCACTTCTTGGTCATGGCATGGTTTTCTGCAGCTCAGAGTGGGTAGAAGATGCCACAGTGGGTGGGTGCACTGGACCTTCCCTTGGACAGCATTTTGAGGGTGCAATGCATTCGTAACTGGTCGGTTGTTGCCTTCAGGAGTCTCCATTTCAGCCCGTGTTACGTCTGTTTTTCAGTGTCAAAGATACTAATGCTGTGGCTTGTGCATCTCAAGATTTCAGTTGTGATTTCTCAAAAATTGGGTGAGTACTAACAAATAACAACAACAAGGTACCGCCCTACCACAAAAATACACGGCAGTTTTGGGACCAGGTTTGATAGGATTCTGCCAACGGATCTGAGCTGAATTTTGCTCATTGTGAGACCTAGGTGTTTGGGCTTGTTTCCTGTCTTTTCCCCTTTATTGTTTTTTTTTCTTGTGATATAACAACAATCTGTGAAGCTTAACATTAGAAATGGGTTAGGACTTTACCAAACCACGCTTGAATGTTTTAAAGGCATTTTAGAGAACATCTTGTATCATTCACTCAAAAAATATAGTGAACCAAGTAAAATGTAGTTAAAATTCAGGTGACTAAACTTATCTAGATTTTAATCTAACAAGTCGTTGTGGGTAATACCTTATACTAACACATACTTTCTGAATTTGTATACGTGTATACAGGTGAAAGAGCTGTTTTCATAGCAGGAAGGGAAAAATATGACCTTTCTCAAATTCTGAAACTTCCCCCCGCTCTCTGAATATAGAAAAAAATCCAATGAAAAACACTCTGAGAGATTTCTTTTGCAGATTAGGTGGGGGTCTTTTAACCTAAAGTCAAGGGAAGCTCAAAGTGTCTTCTGCAAGAGTCCTCAGCAGCCCCTACAGCAGATGATAAATGATCCCTGTGTTGGGTTTGAGGACTCAGCAGGACTCTGCAATCAGGATACAGGCTGTGAAATTAAAACTTGTGAGCTCCGCCTGTTTGCCTCCTTGTTTTAGAGGCTTAAAGGGTCAAAGACCTTTTCAAACATCCTCTTACTACCCTCGGTGGTAGAAACATAACATTTTTCTTACTGACAGTGGAGATTTTTAACTGAACTGTGTGGCTTCAGGTTGAGATTTTAGGAGACGAAGCAAACCTCCTGGGAGCCGCTCATGCTTGGCCAAAGCAGTGGAAATTCGGGGTGCATCACATCTTTCTCTAGGCACTGCCATGTGCAGCGCTGGGCTCTTCTCAAGCTTTTGGACAAGTCTGGCTGTGGTTGGGCTGACAGCTCAGCATGGCTGGCATGAGCCCCTGCCTTCATGCCAGTTGGGGCTCACCGTGTTAGTTGTGGAGCAGCGTCACAGGCAGGGAACACCAGCCTGGGTTCCTGCCATGTCCATGGGGCTGGCCACCCCTTTGGAGGGGGTGAAGTTGTGACTTTTGGAGGGGTCTTTTCTGATGTCACCTGAGCTGCCTGATGTGCCCCAGGAGCCCCCTGTGGCTCTCTAGCCATGCGGCTGCCAGAGCCGCTGCGGGTGCGGTGGAGGTGAAGGGGCCAGCTCATCTCATAACTGCTGTCACCGCAACCCGGCGTTGGGAAACGAAGCCGTGCAACGATAGAGATCAGAGGCGCTTGTGCTCCATGCCGTGCACCTCAAGAGGTGGGTGAGGAGCGGTTACTCCGCTCTGTAGCGCTGGTTGCGATTACAAACCCGTTCCCACTACGGGCTGCAATGGAAACGTGGCTTTCTGACATTTCTCAAGAGAAGCAAGACTTGGTCCTTCCAGCCCTCGGCACAGCCAGTAGCCAGGCTTGCTCTCCCCTTCACACCCATGCTGTCTCCTGCCTCCTTCCAGACCCACCTGGGAGCAGATGCTCCTCGTATGGCCCTTCCCCACATCCCCTGGGACACTCGCTCACGTTCAGGCCACGCTGTGGTGAGGGTCTCCCAGTCTCTCCATTCACCGCTCTCCATAACTCGAGGGGTTAATTTGTCATTTACTGGAGCATCCAGCTCAAACGTGGTCATTTCCCTCCTTACTGAGGGCCACTGAGCACTGGCGATTATGTTTCATCTCTGATTTTAACCAGCCGTTCTTCCCAGAACAGAGAAACTGATTTCAAGACAAATTTCAGGAAACCTAGCACATTTGCAGTGAAAAATTCCAGTTTTGACAAATGTGCACTTTCCAAAGTAGAGTAATGTTGCCAAATACTCCAAAATAGAGCAGTTAGGAAACTCTCCTTTGGCTCCACCTGGCCTGGTCTTACTAAACCAGAAAGTCCTGATTTTGCATGTTTCCCCCATTAAGATCATGGCTGCCATCAGGCTCCTCCAAGCTCGGTTTGCTGCTGTGGCCAGCTGTGCCCCCAACTGTCTGTGGATGATGGCGTTGCAGGGGCTGATGCCATGACCTGTTGCAGAGCTGAGCTTTGTTTTTAACTCTACAATCAACAACACTTGTTTTCCTGCCAAAGCAGGGCTTATGAACGGGTGGAATTAGCTGGCGAGGTACATCCGGTTGGTGCTGTAAAAAGTTACCATCCAAAATGGGAGAGAAGGAGTGAAGGAAGAAAAAAGAGATGTTTTGTTTGCAGTGAAGCACCTCTTCATTCATATGGACTTGAGATGAAATGAGCCTGTAATTTCTTTCATGGCTGCAGAGACCTGACCTTGCTGCTCATTTCCAAGCCTTGCTATGGCCCATGAGAGCTCTGGTCCTGTGAGGACAGAGGTGTTTGGGGACCATTGACCCCTGTAGCACCTGGAGACACACCTGGAAGGGCTGGCAGGAGCCCCTCACTGTTTTCATGAGCAAAAGGCGAGTTGGGTTGGTTGGACATGCCCAAGCATCTGCCCTGCTCTGCTCCTGTGAGACACTGGGGCTCTGGCAGGAGGCTTCATGGTCTGTGGTGGGCAGAGGGCAGGGCAACTGTTCCCTTGGTCATGGACACTGCCAGCTCATGAACAAGATTTATGCTTTCACTGTGCCCCTCAGTAGCCACAGGGTGTGATGGGATGGCTGCTATGGGGGAGAGATGTTCATTCTGCCACATCAGTACCAAAGGATGGGATTTCCTTTGGGTTTTTATAGGTTTCCACTGGTAGCCACAAACATTCGTTGTGGCTGTCGCTGGGAGAAGTGTTGGATATGGAGAAGAAAGGCTTTTGAGCACTTGTCTTGGTTTTGTGATGCCAGAGAGAGCTCCCTGGCACCTGCCTGTGTTTTTTAGCAGCCTCCCCTTCCCCACCTCAGGGGCAGGGAGAGATGCGCAGCCAGTGTAGGACACAGGGACACTGGCACACATGTCTCCTGGCCAAGGCTGGCTGGGATGCTGGTGCAGAACCTGTGGGAAGTGCCTTTCTCCATAGGAAGGACCAGGCAGTGGCTCTGCCTAAGTGATTTGGGGACTAACCCGGCCAGTTCCCAGGTGGGAAGCCCTCATTCCTCACCAAGGAGAAGTGGCAGAGAGTGAGTTTTTCTCAAAAGCCCCATGAAGACTTTTCCCTTTCCAGTCTCTGTCTTGAGTCTTGCTGGGCACGTGTCCAACAACCAGCACAGCAAGACCTTTTACTGCACTGCCATGGCCTGACACTTGGAAATGCAGTCACACATCAAAGCCAGCAAATATGAAACAAAAAATGGGTTTTAAAAAAGTCTACTGAGGAAACAAAGCTTCCAGATCTTCTATAACCTCTCTTGTCTGGGCTGGCAGCAGCAAGTGAGCTTTGGATCCTTTGACCACCGTTTTTAAGGCATAGAAGAAAACAATGCATTATGAAACCATAATGAACTGGTGGCCCTTTCTTTGGGAAGGCTTAGCAAGGCTTTGGAGCCTGGGATGGGATGGCCATTTTTCTATGGGAATGTTTTGCTTTTCTTATGCACACCTGCCTCAATTCAGCTGTATCACAAACCTTTGGAGAAATCTCATTTAGCACACACTCAGTGGTGGGGTCAGTAATAGTTTTGCATCTCCCACCTACACTGGCCATGGCTGGGGGTAGGTTCTCCTGGGTGCTCTGTGGCCCTTTCCCAAGCAGTGAGCAGGAGAGCTGGGCTGCAGCAAGGACACGAGCGTGGGAAGGGGTCTACAACAAAGGTCCCAAAGCTTGTGAGGAGCTGGGGCTGGAGCTGGGCAGCTGGGGAATCGCTTGGCCGAGGGAGCTGTGGTTGGGGTGGGAGCAGCGCTGGCGTGGTTTGGTGAGACCCACAGCTTCCTTGGCGGAGGAACTGTGAAGTTTCCAGCCCTGCTAATAAATCACATGGGAGTGATTATAATGACAAAGGAAATAGTTACTTCATTGCGTTTTCTTCTTAAGAAACTCGTCTCTTCGCACCCCGGTGCCTGTGAGCGGAGCAGCGAGGAGTTTGCGAGTCCGGAGCGTGGGAGTGAGTTGGTGCTGACGGAGCGCGGGTTGGCTGCGCTGGTGGCAGGTGCAGGAGAGCGACAAGCAGCCAGGGCTCAGGTCCTGCAGGGCCAACAAGGTCATTTGGAAGTCAACCTTAGGGCAAAAAAAACCCACGACCCAAATCCTGCCAGGTGCTAAGGCAGCTCTTCGTGATGCGGCTAATCCCAAATCACCCTTGAGTCAACCAGCTGCCTCTCAAGACCTGCCAAGCACCCAAAATCGGCAGGTTTTGGCCACAAACACCATTATTAAGCCCATAGTGGGACAGCAATTCCAGAGAACTGATCTAAGCCTGGCCACTGCGTGAGCAATGGCTTTATTTAGTACGTGCCTGTCTCAGCCTTCCATTAGGAGTTAAAATCGTTCCTTACTGATGGGAAACAAAACAGCTTTGAAAAAAAAAATGTATCCTGGTGATGGGCTTTGTTTTGCATTTCTTTGTGACAAAAGTGATTAAACTGCTAAATCACAGCTGCTTTTCTCATAAAAAAGACAAAGCATCTTTAGATCCCTACATCATTTCAAGAGTTGCAGAAAGCTCTAGGTAAATGGGAGTGATTTGATCTATCTTGGTTTTATCGCTGTATCTCCTACACCCACCGGCTCCCGAGCAGGGTGTATTTGCTGTCTCATGGCCTGATAGCTTCCTGTGTTACTCATAACTTAAACACCGAGAGAGAGATAAGGGATTGGGTTTGGTTTGTTTCCTTTAAGAAGAAATGAACATTAATAAATATCTCATTACCAGAAAGTGTCATAGTGAAAGTACAGAGCTTTCTCCTGTTCCACGGTTGGCTCTTTAATTTTCACCGTGGTTAAAGAGCAACATGAAAACCCTGAAAAATGATCCCAGTCACACTCAGCTGAGTTTTCAATAACTGCTGGATCAGATAGGGCTGAGCACCTATCGCGGGAGATGATCAGATAGGGGCAGCAAACTGCTGCAGCCTTTGCTCGGCAGAAATTATTCCCCGCTAATGTCCACGGAAAGGGCGAAAATTTGCTGTTGCAGCATCCATGATCTCCATATTTCAGAAAGCTCCTGAGCCCTTGGGCCCCGAGGTTGGTTGCGAGGAGCCCTGGTCCTGCTGTGAGCCACTTCCCATGACAGTTTCAGCTCATCTTCCTCCAAAGCAGGTCGCTGACGAGGGTTTCCTCCTCCCGTTTCAAGGGGAGATGAATGTTGATGCCCCAAAAGGATGGGCTGGATGTAGAGATGGCCAAAGCATCTGCTGCACTGGAAGGCAGTTTTGGTGGCTGTCAGTCTGGTCTCTAGTCTTCTGGCCATCAGGCTTTGTTCATGGTTGTCTCCCACAGAGGAGTGAAGATGCCTCTGCTGCAAAGGACAACTGAAAAGGGGACCAAGAAGGGCTGCTCAGAAATGAAGCTGGGGAGGCAAAAAGAGAGGGGGCCATCAAGATTGGGGTGAGAGGGAGCAGTGCAGAGGGTGGGAGAGGACACAGAGTAAGTCAGGACTGTCCCCAGGCAGGGGATATACGTGGTCCTCAGCAAGGAAACTTTCTGCTCTCCTGCCTTCAGCCACACGTGGGATGTGAATCCCTCCGTGTCTATTTCCCGGAGTGGAGAAGGGGAGTCATTGCCAAAATCACCCCACGGAGCCTCCAAAGATGATGTCAACCAACGAGGCAACACAGACTGTCCTGGATAAACCACCCAAAACCCACTGCTGGTTGGGAAAAGCCAGTGACAGCGCGAAGCCAGAGAGCACAGCCATCCGTGCTCGGTTCCCCATAGGGGAAGGGTGACATCAAACCCAGCATGTCCCTCCATGATGGGCACTGGTGGTGGGGGTGACTTGCTGCGTGGCTTTGGATGGCAAATGCTTGTGGGAAAACCATGTTCTCCAGCACTGTGAAAACAGGAGAAGCAAATAATGATGCTCATGTGTGAAAGGTCCAGGTGTGGGAGCTGAGAGGTCTCAGGGGAACACTAGCTTCCTTTTGGAATATATATATCTCTATATATAAAACACACAGCCCAGAGTGGGGAGTGGAAAGGAAAGCTTGAAAAATGGGTGAGTGAACAAGCAAGGGTCAGAAAGCAGAGAAAGGTCCACCCCCTAAAACAGCTAGAAAGGAAAGATCTCATGACTTTTAGGCCAATCTCCTGACACATGACTCCAGGTTTTAGAACACGTGGGGTTGGCAATACTGTGGATTATTTGTTACAAATGATTTACAAGGCCCTTCAGAAGGAAATAAATTTCACAGGACAGTGCCTCCAGGGAAAATAATACGTATTTGGATGGGTGATTCATCATTCTGCATTAAGCCCATAAGCTCAGCTGACATCGAAGTATACCTGATAATCTCTTATCTAAATAATTTCCCCTTGAAATCCTCCATCTGTGCAGTTTTGTGCTGTTGATGTGAGGATATACTGTTGGGCCAGAACTTCTGCTGGGGAAACTGGTCTTGTAACAGCATGGTTGAGATGGAGAACTGCTGCATCCTCCCCAGCAGACGCCACACCATGTCAGGTTATGTGGAAGGCACCAGTGGTGCCAGATAGCCCCAGAGCTGGGGGGAGGATAGGGTAAGAGGCCTGCTCTGTTGGGTTTTTTTGAAATCTGTATCCCTTTAAAGCTTCTGGGGATGACCCACCTGGTCGTCTGTTGGCTCACGATCAGTACCAGAGCTTTCATCTAGCTTGGCCAACAGGGAGCTTTCCCCACGCTTCAAGAGATAGTAATAGTCTTAATCCTGAGACATTTCACCAGATTTCTCCCAATCTTTTCTTTGCCACTGTCAGTCTGGGTCATCTTTCTCAGCCATTCTGGAATCAGGTCAGATCAGCCCAAATTCTGGGCTTCGAAATCATCTTCCATTGGTGATGCTGAAAACATCAGCATCAAAAAAGTGCTCCAAAAACATCAGACCAACCTCAGCGCCCAGCAGTCTCCTCCCAGCCTCCTCTTTTTTGCCTTTCCCTCATCATCCTCTTTTTTTCGTCTGTTGCAGACACAGGGGTTTCTCCTACAGGGCTCCAGGGGTTGTTTTTTTTCGTGAGGGATGCTGGCCATGTGCAGGTCATCATTGTTGCATCCTGTGTATTGGGGCAGGACAGTGCCAGCTGTGATGGAAGTAGAACTTGGAAAGATTTCCATGTGTCTGGACATGGGCCCCTCGAGGGTCCTACAGCCCCATAGCCCCCTGTGGTCTGTTCACAGCCAGCTGGGACCTGGCTTGGCAGGGTGACGTGATGCTTGTGCTACTAAATTCAAGAAATTAGTCGCTAAATATAGCAGCCGCCCACAGCGTCCCCAATAATGTGGTATCTGAGGAGGTCATGAACCCCATGAATCACCCATGAATCCACATGTAACTCTGGTAAAATAACAGGAAATATGGGCATATTGAGACGTCACCCCATTGCTGATTCTGCCGATAGTATGCACCGTGCTTGTTCCTTTGCCATGGAAACAGGTTTGGATGGGACCCAAAAGGGTAACGGCTCTGCAGCTACCTCTCTCTTGAATTCAGCCTGCAGGTTTGCCTCCTTGCCTGGCTTGCAGGGTTAGCCAGAGCCCTGCACCAGCAGCCCTATGGCTCACAGACTGATGGACCTCCTCTAGCCCTGAGTGGCGGTGAGGGCATCTGCAGAGAACTTCCATCCAGCCCCAGTGATCCCCCCCACGGTCATGGTCAGCCTTGGAGAGGTGGAGACGTGTGGCCAGGCTCTTCATCCTGGTGAAAGCACAGAGCCCCATCCCTCCAGCTCGCCCCGTGGGGTGGGCAAGGATCCATCCACCCTAGACAAGCTCTGGGATGGAGAAGTGGGGAGCAGCTTCCCACCGTGCCGGCATCTGGGTCTCCTTCCCAGCGCGGGTCACTGCTGCTGACACAGTTTCTGTGCCGGCGTGGTGTGCAGCAGCAGGGCACGGCTGCCGGTAAGCAGCGTAAATAGAGCCTCTCAGATGTGGTTATTTTGTTTTTCTCCCGTCTTCTCCACAGGGGAAAGCTGCCAGCAGAGCTCGCCACTGGTAGTTTTGATGCATCAGGAGAAAGGGGCTCGCAGCCCAGGGTGCACATCCAAGTGTCTGCAGGGCATGGTGGGCAGCTGGGATGGGTCTTCCTCTTCCACTTGGCCACTGTCCTGCAGGTGGTGGGCACAAAAACTGTGTCTGGCCCCGTTTTGGGGCTCTTCTGCTCATCAGCATCCATGATGCTCCCTCTGTGCTACCTTGTGAGCCCCACCGCTTGCACCCGTGAAGCTGCTCAGCTCCCTAGCTCCTCTCCATCCCTGCCAGGAGCACCTCACCCTCTCCCAGCTTCTTCCCACCTCCTCCTCACCATCCTACAAACCATTGTCCCCCTCAATTTTCCCTCCTCGACTTCTCAAACCCCATCCCGATTCGCCCCATCCTCCCTGCCCCTCGCTCAACCTGCGTAGCTGCATGAGCATCTCCCCATTAGCACGAAATTCAGCAAACTCAGGGCGTTTTGGAAGGGCTGAGGGGATCTGTGAATTTGCTTTGAATATAGCAACATGTTTTGGCTAAAGGGAACAGGAGAACATTTCAAAAACGTCAAAATATTTTGTTTAGGCATTTTTTAAACAAAATGTTTCACTTGGTAGCTGACAAAAAAAAATAAATAAAAAAAATGGTTCAAAATCTCCAAAGCAAAACCTTCCCACTTTTGTTTTGAGATGGCACCTGCATATGAGAATTCAAACTACAAAGGCACAAGAGTCGTTTTCACTACTAAATAATGTCCAGGCACCCATGGGAGTTTCTTCGGTGAAAGTCAAAATGTTTCAAAGGGAGTCAAAACATTTCTTTATTTTATTTTTTTCCCTGTTTCACTTGTTGGGGGAAAAAAAAATATCTGTCTTTGCTGGGCCTGGATCAAGGACTCCTGTTCATTTTTGTGTTGGCTGCTAAGTAGAAATATTTATGACAACACATGTGGCTTGCTCGGGAGCTCAAATCTATTTCTCGCATTAGAGAGGGAATTAACGCTGGGGTCAGGTCCTCCGTGGTGACCCTCTCTGTCTCTGCTACTCTACTTTGGCTTCTCAGCCCGTAGGACAAAAGGGCCAGAGAAAATCTCTTTTCTCCATGTGTAAGTTTGCTACAGCCACTGCTCTGCCCTCGAGATCCTGTAGCTTTTTCTCAAGAGAGGCTGCAATTTCTTTGTTTTTATCAGAACCTTTTCTTATTTCCTAATATATCTGGCTGTCTGGCCCTTGTCCTCCTGTCCTCTCATCTCCACCAGCTCTTCTTGAAGACCACCGGTGGGAGAGGAGCCTGGAGTCATGGTCCATCTCCCCCTGCCCAGTGCTGGCTGCATCAAGACCCTTCTGAAAGGCCTTCAGGTGACACACATCCCATTTTTTGCCTGGTTTTCTAAGGCAATGATGTGCTGCAGTCATGCCAGCTGCCTATTTGTCTTTCTGCCATCTGTCTGGCAGTCCCCCACAGAGCTTTTAGAGCCAATGAGTAATTTCAAGCAAACTTGCTTGGAGACTCGGAGGTGGGAAGTTCCTATCAGCATAGTGACAACAGGGCTGGGGGGACCAAGTGGGGATGGGTGATCTCATGGGGTTTTGCCTCCTGGTGGCATCTCCAAGGCTTGGGTGGCTCTTCTGGTCCTGCTCACCATGACCTGTCAGATGTAAAAGTACAGATGAAACAAAACTATTCAAAGACAAACATGTTTATAGCAGCCTTCCAGTACTTAAAGGAGACCCGCAGAAAAGGTGGAGAGCGACTTTTTGTCAGGGGATGTAGCAATAGGATGAGGGGTAATGGTTTTGAACTGGAAGAGGGGAGATTTAGATTAGATGTTAGGAAGAAATTCTTTACTGTGTGGGTGGTGAGAGCCTGGAACAGGCTTCCCAGAGATATCCATGTGCAGCTTCTGTGTACTGAACCTGGAGAGTTTGTTTAACCAAAAATCATAGAATGGTTAGAGTTGGAAGGGACCTTAAAGGTCATCCAGTGCCACCCCCTGCCCTGGGCAGGGACACCTCCCACCACACCAGGCTGCTCAAAGCCCCATTCAACCTGGCCTTGAACCCCTCCAGGGATGGGGCAGCCACAGCTTCTCCGGGCAACCTGGGCCAGTGTCTGCGATGGCTGGGAGAGAGGGAATCACTGCGACAGGGCCAGGGCTTGTCTGCTTGCTCAACATCAACCCTATTTATTCTTGCTGGTCATGTCCAGCACCTCAAAACCTCCCTGCCAGCTGGTCCCAACCCTGGTGAGCTTCCATCAAGAGGAGCTGGGCCAGCTCTTCAAGCTCAGCCCCAGCATTAGCCTCACCATCCCCAAGAAGTTCATTCCCACCCTTAACCCTGTACCCGCAGAGCGCCAGGATTTGGAGATTTTTCAGTCCCTGCCACTTTTCACATTGGGTCAAAGCAGAGGACAGGGCAAAGTGCTCAGAAAACACCATCTCATCGCAGTGAGGAGGAGGAGGTGGCCAGGACACTTGTCGGTGTTTGCACAATAACAGGAAGAAAAGTGCAAACACAGCCCTTGCACCAGGGTGGAGGACCGGATACGGCAATGAGTGTAGAGCCTCCCTTGGTTTCGAAGTTGCCTGAGAAGTTCTACTGTCTCCATGCTGAAGCTAACGGGAGAAAATGTACAGAGAGGATTTGGCCCAGAGATGTCTTCAATTCATGTTCCTGCTCATATAGTCCACGGTTGTGGGAAGTAAGCGCTTCTGCCCGAAGCCTCCATCTTTGCTGTCATGCAAAGCTGATGTTGAGGGTCAGTGGCTTTTCCCATGGGAGAACAGCCTAACAAATAAGCAAGAGGGCCTCAGCTTCTCCGCAGGAATTGAGCAAAACTCGCTTAATGACAAGAAAAAAAATGGGTGGAAGAGGTTTTGGGATATAAGGCCATTTCTGGCTTTAGTACTCAGTCTGAGACCAAGGGAGACAGGCTTGAAGGTCTTAGCATGGCCCTGTCTGTTGATGGTGCTTAACAGCAAAATGCAGCTCAGCAGTGGGAATTCAAGGGTCTTTGCCAATTTAGTGCCATGACAAAAATATTAGGAGATTCATGTCAATGTCTGGAAATGTTTCATAGGAGAGAAAAAGAATAAGAAGTTAAACTAAGTGTTCGTAAAGCAAAATTTGACGTATCTAGCCAGGATGTCCTCAAGTTCCTGTATTGGGAGTGGGCTCTGAACATTCCTCCCCTGACAGGACCAGGCATTTCTTCTCTGAGGAGAAGCAGCTGCTGGGCATCCACCATGGACAGGATCTGCTTTTGGCAAAAGTCAGGGAGAAGAGTGGGGATGCCAGATGGGAGAACACCAGCTTCTGCTCCAGGATGCCAGGCAGCTGCTCCTGCCACTGGAACATCTATTGCTTGATGGCAGGAGGGTACCAGCTCCAAAGCAAGACAGGAGCCCCTGGGTCTTTCTCTGGGGAATCCTGGTGGCCTGTTCCCCATGTTTGGCTCTCAATATGCTCCTTCAACAGCTGTGAAAAGCAAGGGGTGATGGGGAGTTCCCCACCAGTCATTGCTACTTCTTCTTCCATTGGCCAGACATGACCCAGCTTGGTGCTTGGTTCACACTGGGAACCCTCTTGCTAGGGCTCATCTTTCCACCTCCTTGTACAGCTCCTTTCACCAGCACCCGCTGCGTGACACCACCTCAGTCACAGGCTTCCCCACTGTCCTGGAGCTCAGCTCCCAGCAATGGCACATATGTGGCATCCCCCATCCTGCGGCTGTCTGGTGCAGCTCTGTTTCCCTTCCCTTCCCTTCCCTTCCCTTCCCTTCCCTTCCCTTCCC